>JAFBJR010000599.1:387200-485958 GCA_016785285.1 Brachirus orientalis
ACAGAAGAGAGAGACCAGGAGCAAATATACAACAGTTGTATCAAGTTTAGAATCAGTTCTGTCATGTTTATAGAACTACAGTGTCATTTATACAAGCAGCAGCAAACACTATTGATAAGAAACTATACTGATGAACTTTTAATCAGAGCATAATAATAATGACAGCAGTACTATTGTTAGTGAAAATAATAATAATAATATCATCAAAACTAGATCTGGATCCTGCAGCCTTCAAGTGCCAAGTTTGTTGAGCAGAATATTCTCTACTTCTTCATAGGTGATGCATATGGCTTACTGATTAACAGTCAAAAATCTGTCATCTATCACCATCTATTGAATACATCAATGTTTTCTTGGGTGGTGACTTTTGGCACCGCATCCGGACCTTTGGTCATCTTCAAGGCTCTCCCTGCCCCTCTTGAATTGACCTGCCCACCATTGCACAGTTGATAAAGCTGGAGCATTATCCCCTAATGTAGCAACCATGACAGCATGAATGTCCCAGGCGGCTAACCCCTTCTTCTGCAAAAATGTGTGGTGTGATGCCAGATTTTGTCCATGTCAATTAATTGTCTCTAATACTAATTTTCAAAGTGCTCACTGAGCTATCAAATGTAGGTTGAACGAAACAATGCAGTTAGTGTCATGAAAGTTTGAACTATTCAAATTTATGAATCCCCTCACCCCACCACCCCATATATTTTATGACAGTAGCAACAGACAATACTGTTTGCCAAAAGCAACTCCTACATTGTGTTACTTGAAGGAACTAGCTGCTTATTTACTCTCATAGCTTTGAGATGAACATGGACAGCTTGTGTTTAATTTGACCTGGGTGTCACAGATGAAATGGATGTAAGGATAAAGGGCGATGCTTTCAGACAGTTTTCACCTTTTTTGAAGCAATGTGTGATCAAATGGAATGAGCTGGAGGTGTCTGTGTTTTCACGGCTTAGAATTAATGTGTTCTGCCACTAAACCTGAACTGTTTAGAATTCCCCAAGGACACGCTGTGGGTTGGCTGTCTGCCCACATGCCTGAGAGGTACCTTGTTTGTGTTGTCTGAGCATGACTGCTTGGTTGACTGCGCATGTGCATGTTGGATTCACACGCAACTTGTGCAAACAAAGCAAACTCCTGAAATTTTGTCAGGTGAACATGACTTCAGAATACATGACCTAATATACTGTATAGGGTCAGGGAGCTCTTTGTCTGTGGGAGCCTTTTATTTCAAGATCGGGTGTCTCTCACAACAGCTCTTCGGTAATCCAAGAAGCAAACAAAACACACAACACCTCTTTCAGCACCTCTTTTCTCTTATGAGGCAAAAGAAAAAAATGATCATTGATGGCAGCATGAGCAGAGGCCATACTGACAAATGCACTCAGAAAGTTCTGATAACAGACAATGGGTCACATTTTTATCACATCTCTGAGAAAAGGAAGGAACAAAAAACTTTATCTACACTCACACATGCGCAGTGGAGGAGTCAACTGAGTGTGTCAATATGCAGGAGAATGAGTAGACAACTATGAGAAAACAATGTCTTACTCCCACTTCTATACACTGTACACATATTTGGTGTGTATGCGTGACAGCATTACAGCGACACATACAGGCCTGGAATATATACTACAGCATTTTCTAGAAACAATGCCATGATATAGAAATTATTTTTAAGAAACAAAAAAGACATTGTACATGGAAAGTACTGTTTCCAAGTGGATAAGAATACAGATTTTCTTTGGACTTTGGTGAAAGAGAGTGAGCAGATTACAAACTTCAAAAAACCTGAACTGAACCTGAGCAATTAAAACTAATGGCAAGCAAAGAAAAGTTTTTTTTTTTTCACTTCAGAAATTATTCAGCCGCTAAAACAATCTTCCCCACAAATTTTTTTTTTTACTTATTATAAATATTTTTCTTTATTGTGATTTAAAGTTACTTTTTTTTTTTTTTAATAGTCACTGACAGCTTTATAAATATGGCTCTGGGTCATAAAAAATGTGATGCCAGTCTTCTCTTTCTTTGTCTGTGTCCCCATCCAGTTCTAACCAGTCTCTGTTTATCAGCCTGACAGAAGCTGCTTGTATATTAGCAGTCAAAACATCATTCATGTGACCTCACATCATGCAACACGCTCTTGGCATGTGTGCATGTCTTAATATGCAACACACTTGCTTAGTTGTCAGTCAAGGTAACATTTGGATATTAACAGAGAGACAATAGATTTTCATATCAGAAGAAGTGCATTGAAGCATTTTAAACAGAAAGTCAAACGGAAGCTCCGATTATGGAGTAAGAAAAAAAATATTTCAGCCTGTTCTGTGTATGTCTATAGTTGTCATACATGAACAATAATAAAAAAGCTTTTCTATCACTCATGGTTAGTGGTTAGGTGAAGCCTTTTATTATCAAACAATAGTGTTTGCTCTTTTTAAATCAGTATGACAACAAGAACTACCCAAATGACCCTGATCAAAAGTTTACATACCCTGGAGGTTTTGGCCTGATAACAGTTAACACACAGGTTTGAATGGCTACTAAAGGTAACCATCCTGACCTGTGATCTCTTTGGTAGTAATCAGTGTGTGTGTATAAAAAATCAATGAGTGTCTGGGCTCCTGACAGACACGTGCATGTTTTATCCAGTGCTGCACTGATGTTGCTGGTTTCCAAGCCATGGGGAAAGCAAATGAATTATCCATAGATCTATGGAAGAAGGTAGTTGAACTTTATAAAACAGGAAAAGATATCCAAGGTATTGAGAAAGCCAATCAGCAGTGTTCAAAAAGTAGAAAATGAGGGATTTGTGACGATACGAATCGTGTGGGTTGTGGTGAATCCCAAAAGGCAGACTGTCCGGTCAAAGTTCAAGGGGTTACAAGGATTTATTAGATACAAAAAACAAAAACCAAGCCAATTAATCAACAAAAAACGCAGAGACTCGAGCTGGCTTGCCGGGCAGAGACCTCCGGGAGGTTGACTAGGAGAGAGAGGGAAAAAGTCATGAAACGAATGCCGTGAGGAAAAAACAAGAATCGACTAATAAACTCTACTGGCGAGAGAACTACGGGTGCGAGGCATGCATGTTACCACTGTGCTTGACAAGATGCGCTGACACCTGCCGTTGCCAACACCAGGGTATAAGAAAGGACACGGACAATCAAGGGAATGGGTTGCAGGTGCGTCCGAGGAGGCTCCACCCAGCAGACCAGTCAAGTCACCTACAGGGGAAAGCACACTGACAGGAAGTAAAACAGTGGTAACAAAATAAAAGACAGGAAGCATGGAAGCTGAACCCTGACAGTACCCCCCCCTAACGGGCAACTCCTGGGGGCCGGCCAGGCTTATCCGGGTACCTCCGGTAGAAGTCCCTGAGGAGGGTCGGGTCCAGGATCTGCCCCCTTGAAATCCATGACCGCTCCTCAGGACCGCTCCAGAATCTCCTTGACAGAGTATGCGGGGAGACCATCAACCAGACGGGCCGGAGGCGGAGGGTCCAAAGGTGGCGCCAACCTGCTGGTGGCGACCGGCTTGAGGAGGGAGACATGGAAAGTGGGATGAATAGCCAGTGACGGAGGGAGCTTGAGCCGCACAGCCGTAGGATTAACCACCCGATCCACTGCAAAGAGTCCAATATAGCGAGGAGCCAGCTTCTTAGACTCCACCTGGAGAGGAAGGTTGCGGGTCGAAAGCCAGACTTGATCCCCAGGCTTGTACTCGGGCGCAGGTTTGCGGTGTCTGTCCGCCAACCGTTGGTTGCGTGCGGCGGACCTGGTAAGGGCTGCCCGAGCAGACCTCCACACGGCTCGGCAACGCTGCAGGTGGGCATGAACGGAGGGCACAGCAACCTCCTCTTCCTGTGAGGGAAACAAGGGCGGTTGGTAGCCAAGGCACGCCATAAACGGAGAAAAGCCAGTAGAAGAGTTGGTGAGTGAATTGTGAGAGTACTCAATCCAGGGGAGGTGAATGCTCCATGACGCAGGATGCTGGGCTGCCACACAACGGAGGGCGGACTCCACGTCTTGATTCGCCCTCTCCGTTTGCCCATTAGACTGCGGATGATAGCCGGAAGAGAGACTGGGCTTGGCCCCCACTGCCTTGCAAAAGGCCTGCCACACCTGGGATGAGAACTGGGGTCCACGGTCAGATACTATGTCCACTGGAATTCCATGGAGACGGAAGACATGAGACACCAGGAGATCAGCCGTCTCAAGAGCAGAGGGCAGCTTGGGTAGGGCGATGTAGTGGACGCACTTTGAAAACCTGTCGACAATGGTGAGTATGGTTGTATGTCCGTTAGACAGTGGTAACCCTGGTGATAAAGTCCAGTGCAATGTGTGACCAGGGGCGGCTCGGGATGGGCAAGGGACAGAGCAGACCGGCAGGGGAACGGTGGAGAGCCTTCCCCCGAGCACATACAGTACAGGCGGCGACAAACTCCCGCACATCAGCTGCCATCGAGGGCCACCAGAACTTCCCCTGCAGGAAGTGGAGAGTCCGAGTAACTCCAGGGTGACAAGCCAGGCGAGAGGAGTGACCCCACAGTAGTACCCGGGAACGGACAGATGAGGGGACAAAGAGCCGGTTCGGGGGTCCGGACCCAGGATCTGGTTCGGCCCGTTGGGCCTCTCTAACCACCTCCTCAATCTCCCAGGTGGTGGCACCTATCAGGCAGGATTGGCTGGTCCGTCTCCTCGCAGTGGACCGGGTCGTGAGCTCGGGAGAGGGCGTCAGGCTTCGCGTTCTTGGATCCGGGGCGGTAGGACAGAGTAAAGTGGAATCTACTCAGGAAGAGAGCCCAGCGAGCCTGATGGGAGTTCATTCTGCGAGCTGCACGGAGATAGGCAAGGTTCTTGTGGTCGGTCCAGACCAAGAAAGGCTGTTCAGCTCCCTCCAGCCAATGCCTCCACTCCTGAAGCGCGGCCACCACTGCCAGGAGCTCCCGGTTACCCACATCGTAATTCTTTTCAGCAGGCGAGAGCTTGCGGGAGAAGAAGGCGCAAGGGTGGAGCTTCTGGTCCTCGGGACTCCGCTGGGACAGGACGGCCCCGATGCCACAGTCAGAGGCATCAACTTCCATGACGAACTGTCGCGAAGCATCAGGAAGGGCGAGCACAGGCGCGGTCATGAAGAGTTCCTTCAGTCTGGAGAAGGCTGCATCCACTTCAGGGGTCCAGCGAAACGGCAAGGAGGCAGAGGTCAGCCTGGTGAGGGGAGAGGCCACCTTACTGTAACCACGGATAAACCGGCGGTAGAAATTGGCAAACCCCAGGAATCGCTGTAGCTCTTTAAGGCTCTGGGGGGGGGGGGCAATTGGCTACTGCCTCGATCTTAACAGGGTCCGGCTTCACACTGCCCCCTGCCAACACAAAACCCAGGAAGTTAATTTGAGAACAGTGAAATTCACACTTCTCTGACTTAACATATAACTTGTTTTCTAGCAGTCTCTGTAAAACAAGTCTTACGTGCTGCTTGTGCTCTTCTATGTCCCTAGAAAAAATGATGTCATCCAAATATACAAAGATAAAAATGTTCAACATATCCCTTAGACTTTTATTCACATGGCTTCAGGTAGAGCATAATGCTTTTTTGTCATTTACTTCCTGTTTTATTTTGTATTGTTTGCATTACTTCCTGGGAGAGTTCTATTCTTGTGTTCACAGGAGGTTGGTTGACAGGTGAGGCGGGGACTCCATCAGCTCAGCTGTTTCCCACCTCTCATCGGCCGTCCTATTTAAACCCGGATTTCCTGCCTTCTGGTGTCAGCGCGTCATTTCAGTAATGTTTGGTAACTCACGTAACGTCTCCTTGTCGTCTAGATATGTCTGTGAAGATTCTCATTCATCCAGGTCATGGTATCCAAAGTGTAGTAAAAAAAGGCAACTGGACTTAGTTGAATTTCTTGAAGACGTTTCGCCTCTCATCCAAGAGGCTTCTTCAGTTCTGTTTGACTGGTGGAGAGTCTGGGACTTATAAACTCTGTCAGGTTTTTGGTCCATGGGGTGTGGTTTGGACAGGAAGGGGGTGTGAGTCGTTAAGTCATCAAGGGTCAAAAGTGTAGCAGCTTCCTGGAGTACACATCTACCTTGGATATAATACGCACTCCCTCCTGAAGCCAGTGGCTACCAGCGACTTTTTGTTTAGTTATGGACTGGTATTCTGAGTTATTATTGTACAATAATTATAATAGTTATTCCTTTTTTACTTTGTTTCCCACTTTTGGTCCTTTTTCCCTTATTCGATTATTTACTAATCATGATAGTGACACTGTTCAACATTTTCATGCTGTTTAGAAGCGCCCTCTGCACTTGGTCCTTCCATCTGGTCAACGTCTTTAAAAAATTCTAGAAACTGTCTACATAAACCACATGAAGCAGTTCCAGATTATTCATGCAAATTTGTTTTGTGCAATGTAATTGTTCTGACAGTAAATTTGTGTAAAGCTTTGTAAAAGTTTGTGATGTTGTTTTGCACTTACCAGCCACCAGAACTTACCCCAACCTTAACGATCACAACTAAATGCCTGACACTAACCCTTAACTAATTCACTCACTCTCACTCATTTTCTACCGCTTTATCCACTAAGGGTCGCGGGGGGTGCTGGTGCCTAACTCCAGCTAACATAGGGCGAGAGGCAGATTACACCCTGGACAGGTCGCCAGTCCATCACAGGGCCAAATAGAGACAGACAACCATTCACTTTCACATTCATACCTACGGGCAATTTTGAGTGTCCAATTAAACTAATCCCCAAATCTGCATGTTTTTGGACTGTGGGAGGAAGCCGGAGTGCCCGGTGAGAACCCACGCACCACGGGGAGAACATGCAAACTCCTTGCAGAAGGCCCCTTGTTCCAACCGGGTTGTGAACCCGGGACCTCTTGCTGCAAAGGCAAGAGTGCTCCCTTAACTAATTTGACTCTAAAATCAAATTTGATCCTAACTCTAATCACAATCCACAATGTGTATGTGTGTGAACAGAACAGGAAAAGGAACTGTGATGTCTGCTGAAATCCTCCCTGTACATTGTAAGTTATGCAACAGACAGAGAGAAAACAATTTACTCAAACTTGTTGTTTCATCCCCCATGCTGTCTGCTGCCATGCAGTGAAGAATTAGGTCAGCAGCACATGTGAGTTCTGCCCTATATCTGGTTTGTTGTATCTGCCACTGTCTGAAAGACAACCAATCAGGAATCCCACTGTAGAGAGCAGACGGGCTGCTCACAGTGTCTGACACACAAATAAAAACACTTGTTTTATAAAATAGACCTTTATTTTCTATAAAAAGTTGATCATGACAGCAATAATATATAATGCATGGAAATGGAATACACAGCAACAGAATATATGAAAATCTAGTGCAAAATAGAATCAAAAATACAAAAATATATTGCACTTGGTACTTTAGGTGGAAGAAATTGTGTTTGTACAACAATCTCAATTTGATATATTCAACTGTAAACATCTTGTTTTGTATGCTTTGTCATTGGTTTTGTGAGCACAAAGCTTCTTGTACATCCACGTTTGGGAACGTGTTCAACAAGAGAAGCTTCAGTTTAGCACAGACACTAACAGGCAACGTGTGGTATGTTATTGGAGTTGTGCTTTTTTCTTTGGGGCCTGTTTGCATTTTTACCTGGACACCAACACACACACACACACTCTCACACCCATACACAGGTTTGCACAGCTTTTCTTCTTAAGACACTGCATTGACTTCCATTCTTTAGGACAGCCTAAATTAAGTGCTGGTTATGGTGTTAACGTACACCATAACCAGTAAATGCATTAGCCAAACCTTAACCTACCTGCACTTCAAATCTTAGCCCTAAACTTTAACCAGTTAACCAGAAATGAGGTTCTGGCTACTGGTCATGACGAGGTCAGTGTTTATGCCAGAGAAAAAAAACAGGTCCTAAACAGATAACAAATACAAGTAAACACACACACAAACACATACACACAAATTATGAGTTTTACCTTGGTAGTGATAGTTCAGGTTGTTCGAGGTGGGGTTGTATGATTGTACTGTGCTCTCACTACAAACATGGCTGCCAGCAAGGACAAAATAAATAAAAGATTTTAGCCATTTAACAAAGGGTCACCAAATAAAATCCACTCCCTCTTAAGTCTATGATATCAGAATGTAACAATATGTTTTCCACCGTATCTCATCATCTCTAACTCACTCCCCATGCCAAAGTCCAAAGAGAAAATCTGTGATTTTACATCACAGCACACAGGAGTAGTTGATCCACTGCTGCCTCCATTAGTAAGTTCAAATGCGTAATTTTTTGATGTCTATGTTGGAAATCATAGCAGTAGACAAGCAGCCCCTGTGTCCCAGTGAACTAAAAACACAGATGTGGTTTACAGATTGACACAAACTTCACTTTCCAGTTGAAAAATGTCTAACAGCAAGGTTAAGAGGCAAACATATACTTAAGCAAGTGCTAATTGTATTTTGTGAGCCTTTAATTAAGTGGCTAAAATCTGATTTTCCCTGCATTACTACGTGTCTCTGGCTGGTCACAGGGGATGTGCAAAGAATGACTATGTGTCTCAACGTCATAAAACTACACTTCAAATAACCTGAACTATCCCTTTAAGAGTTCAAGCTGGTCATTTTGTGACCCTTCTCTACATTTAACTATCAGAAAATGCCTTATCTTCTTGTTACCTCTATGTCTTATTTTCTCAGCATCCTGCCTTTAATATGTTATATTCACAAAAAGACGGTTTCCACCTGAAGTCTGGTAAGTGACAGTGATACCTTCAGCCCAAAGTCAGAAGCTCTATCATTTAACAGAGGATAGGACTGTTTTAAATGTGCCATTTAGTTCAAAGAGTAAAACTGCTTATATCGATGGACAGATTCTAGTGAAGCTTAAAGGCCTGCTGGAATCTGCAGAAAATAGAGTCACTCAGAGAAAAACAGCTGTTATAGTTATGTGCAAAATTCATAGTGAGGCAGGAGGAATCTTCCTCTGAGTCCATACAGTGATGTCAGACAGAACTTTTTTTGCCTCTGGCACAGAATATAGAGGATCCAGCATGGCTCAATATCCGTGGTCCGTTCATCAGTGGTCACCCATTACTCTTTCAGCTGACAGTCTCGTATCAGGGAGGGTTGATCCTCATCTTTTGTGATATATAATCTGGCGAGAAGCTAGCCATGTGGTCCTGCAAGCTCAGAGAAACTTGTCTGCTTTTTGTGGAAGCCTTCAGAATTTGAGAGCTCTCCTCAGCGGGACGGACACGTGTCAGGTCTCCTGACGTCTATGGCCCCACATGCTTCGACAGGGTCTGCGTATGGGTCAACCTGAGGAGAGAGAGAGAGACAGAGCTGCATGTTTACAGACTGCTGATGCATTGGATTAATAAAAAAAAGCACACACAAGATATGAAACAAAAGCTAAATACTACTGAATTTAAATGCAATATGCAAAGTTGTCAGTTCATTTCATCTAAGTTAAAGCAGCTTGCATGAAAAGTAGATTACATTCATGAGACAGCTGTCGCATTCACCAGTTCAGCCCGGTTTACACCGGCTGCAAGTCTGCTGCGTTTTGCTCGCACCCTCACTCGTCTCCCATTACAGTAAATGTGATTATGACTTAAATTTCTGATTTAATGTCATGTGATTTTCATTTACCGGCTAAAACTGTTATAATATTATGTTTTTCATGCATGTTTTTCAGGCATTCAGATTCAGCCTAGACTACAGTGAGATTTGTCACTTTTATGCAATCAGGCTGGTGGAATGTCAGTATCATTGTTAACAGATCTTCTCTCTCTCTCTCTTTTTTTTCCTAGGAACTGCATAAGTCACACGTGAAAAACAGACAAGGGGCAAAAGAAGTGTGTGACTACACATGTGGCGTGTGAAAACTCTAATCTGTTAACATCTGTTAATCTGCTAACATGGGTTCCAGAAGTTATGAGTCTGCTTCTGTTGAAATCTGTGTTAAATATCTTTATATTCTGATCTGGAGTGTTTTCTCAATGACATTCCAGTATCCCACAACAGTTTATCCAATCAGGAGACAGAACTCCACAAAGATGTGATCCTCTCTGCTTGTGAGATTTTGGTCAAAAGACACAACAAAGAAGACGGTAACCATGGAAACTTGGTTGAAGTTACATAAAGGAATTAACTCGTAACCCACAGTTTTAAGCATTTGCTTACTTTAGTAGCATGGTTCTCAAACTGTGGTACGTGTACCACCATGGGTACGTGAGCTTACTCAGGTGGTACTTATGGGTGAAAATCAGAAATACTGTTCTACTGTATATACCAGGGCATGTGATTGGAGTAGAGCTGAGGAATTTTGACCGGAGTGCATAGAAAATGAAACAAATAGCAAAATAATGATGAATTAACTCCCTCATCTTAATTAAGTGTTTTAAGTGTTTTGATAAAACTCGGCACACTTTTTGTTTCCTCAAAGAGGAAGACTCATTTACACCTATAGTGCTGTCTGTTGGTTCCTTTCGAATGGGGTTGTGTTTCCCATTCTTATAAGTGGAAAGGTCTTTTTAAAAAGCGACGAGTTCATGAGTTGTGATGAATTTGCTGACAACTCCTACAATGGTGGAACCAATGGAGGTCAGTCAGGGTTGACTTAATATATTGTAATGTTCATATTAGGAATTGTGTAATATGTATAAAAACCAAACTATCTTTCCTCTGTCTATATTCCTTGCATTACCTTAATGTTGTAGCTGTCTTTGCCTTTGCCTATAGCAGTGGTGTTCTCATGACATTTGAGAACACAAACATTTGAACACTTTGAACATGTGAAGGTCAGTCGCGTTGTCAACAGTTCATAAGTTCCCTGCTGAGGTCCCTTTAAATTCTCTCATAGGTCATTTGGATCATTGCTTGACTTATATTTTTTATAATTTTACTGTTGTTTACAACATGTTGGTCCTGTGTGTGTGTGTGCGTGTGTGTGTGTATGTGTCCTGTACCTCAGAGTATACTGGCGGGGGCAGATATCTGAACTCTCTGATATATGTAAGCAGAGCTCCGTGGTCCTCTCCCTCCCCCTCAGATCTATCACAACCCTGCAGACAATCCCGCCTGTGCGACTCTGATATTGCCAGATCACTGTAGCTTGGTGGAGCTGCAGAAAATAAACTAATGTGAGGCACCTCTGCACACCCAATGCACATGAAAAAAACAAAAACAACAACATGCAAGCACTTGTGTTTACCATACATACCCTCAGGTGGCTCAGACAGGCCGAGCCATGTCAAAGTGCTGCAGTTGCTGCTGATGCTAGAGGTGCGGGTGGCACTGGCGTGGAGTGGTATTGTCCCAATCACCAGTGGTAGAGAGAGAGACAAGTTCAACCCCCCAGGAATGTCCACATACACCTGCAGGCAGAGACAGGGTGTAAAAAGGTCAATTTCCATTTAAATCAGTTCTACCTGTATGTCACAAATTCACATAGAAGAGCATTTTAAAGGCCCAATGTGTAACAGTTAGTGGCATCTAATGGTAAGACTACAGACAGCAAAAAACTCCTCCAGTCACCCCCTCCGTGTCCCAAGCACACCAGAAAACTATCGTGGCCTTCACATAACAAAATGAATGTCATTCTTCTTAATTTGCATAACCACAAAACTGTTGTAATGTTGAATCTGCTGTAATAAAATGGAAGCCAAAATGGTGGTCTCTATTAAGCAATGTCCTTGTCTAAAGTGCATTTAAAGTGATTATATGCTTAAACAGTGGTGTATATTATGGTTTAGTATATTCAATTTCTGCCACTAAACCCATCTAAATGTTACACATTCGATCTTTAAGGAACACAGACCTATATGTGCTATATGATAATTCATGAATTTACTTGGTTGGTATTGTGTTGAATTTCCTGTTTTGTTGTGTGTGTTTTACACTTCACTTTGTCTACATATTCCTCACATTAATCAAAGCCAATGTGCACTCTGTGTTTAGTATGTCACCAGGGGGTGGTGTCACGTGACAAGATGGATACTCACTCATTTTCACAGAATTGTCAGCTCACAAAGTGAATGCTAAGCAAATGGACCGATTCCAATAAATGGTAATTAAATGGTCTGTATTTACTGTTTAAAATCTAGTCTTGATGACCACTCAAAGCTGCTTTACACTACAGTTTTGCCATTCACCCATTCACAACCATTCACTCACATTTTCTATCATACATCTTTCATACTGATTCACACGCTGTCGACACAACTGACAGGAGCAACATGGGGTAATCAGACCCCACGACTTTCCAGTTGAATGACGACTCACTCTACCTCAGAACCACCTTCAGGCCCTGATTCAGACTAATGATTCAGACATCTGGGAAATGTTAAGACCTGTTTATTTTTTAATATTCATAAACATTTTTTTTCATTTTGTGCTTTTTCCAAAATTTCACCTCTGTCTTCTCCTTACTACATCCTTATCGTGGGTAGGCCAAGGACTAAATGAGTTGTCCATTGGCACCAACTCTGTAGTCTCATCCACCATATCCTCATCAGGTGTATCCCAAGAAATGAGTGAAGGAGTAGAGGACCTCTCCACCGGTACCACCTCTGTGTTCTCCACTTTGGCTATTTCAAAGTAGTTCATGCGAGGAGCACATTTGATTTGTTGGCTGGTAGCAGTGTTAAATGGACGGTGGCATCCATGATGTTGCACCCCTGCCTTTTTCAGGATTCCCTTTCTGTCTAAACTCTTTGCATGATTGTAGTCATGGAAGTTCCTCAACAGCATAGACATATTCTTTACTGGTGTCTCGGGCAACTGGTTGAGAAGTTCACAGCTCACCTGTGAGCACGCACTTGCCAACTCCTTTTTCTCCACCTCCTCTAAATTGGTGGAGCCCGAACCATGAGTAAAAGACTTAAGGATGTTCCTCAACAGCGAAGGCTTTTTTTTCTTTTCTTGTGTCATGTGAGGGTTCTCCTCCTCCTCCTCCACCTCCTTTAATTCACTGTAGCCTGAGCCATGTTTGAAGAAGTTCACAAACTTCCTAACAATTGCAGGCTCTTTAATCTGTCTTTCCATGGTCTTAAGTGGTAGCTGTAACTGTGCGTTCTGACTAAAGTCAATTTTTGATTGGCTGTCAGATTCCAGCATCCCCTTTAACTCCTCGTGCTCCTTCTGAAGTTTAAATAGCTTCCCCTCTAAATGCTGCAGCCTCTTCTCCATCTTACTGAACTTGGATTTGAGCTGATTGTGAGCATACACCTCCTTATCAAGCTCAAGAGTTAGGTCCCTCAGATCTCGTTCCAGAGCCTTCCTCTCCTTGATGTATGCATCCGGCAAAGTCTGCACAGAGGCCTCCCAGGTCTTAATACCTCCTTTGCTTTTCAAGAATTCTGCAATCTGCTTTTCCCTGCTCAAATTAATTGTGTTGTTAATGACATTCACCTTGTTCACGTTCTTTATCTCATCATTCCTCTTGAACTTGGCCATGCTCATGTCATTCTTCCCGTCCATTTCATGCATCTTGTCGTTTATGTAACTCATCTTACATGTCTCCTCAGTCATCTCAATCATGTCAGTCTTCTCGTTCATGTCAGTCATTTCATTCACATTATCCGTCTCATTTGCGTCAGCGATTTTGTTCACATTTTTTACGCCATTTGTCTCATTTGTGTCAATCATTTTGTTCACATTATTGTTCAAATCAGTTGTCTCGCTCACACATTTAAAGTCACTCGTGTTGGTCATCTCATTCAAGTCATGTGTCTTGTTCATGCCACTCATCTCATTCACATCAATATCGTTCATTTCCTTCGTCTCATTCATGTAACTCATCTCGGTCAGGTCTTTCGTTACGTTTTCATCGATCATCTTGATCATGTAATTTGTCTCATTCATGTCAGTTGTCTCTTTGATGACATCCATCTTGTTCATGCTACTAGTTCCGTTAATCTCCTTCATGTCCGTTGTCTCATTTATGTCAGACAACTCATTCATGTAATTGGTCTCATTTATGTCATTAACTTTGTTTGCGTTATTCGTCTTATCTCCATCATTAACCTCATTTTTGTCAGTCATCTCATTCACATCATTCTTCTTGATGATGTTATTCTTTTCATTCATGTCAGTCATTACCTCTTCATTGATGTCAGTCATACTGTTGACATTATCAATTTTATTCATGGCATTGACCTTGTTCAAATCAGTCATCTTGTTCACATCAGTCTCATTCGCATCATCAATGATGCTCACGTCAGACGTTTCATTTAAGTCATTTGTCCCATTCGTATAATTAACATAAATTTTCATGTCAGTCATTTGATTTGTGTCATTTGTTTCATTCCCATCATTTATCTCCTTCATATCAGTCATATTGTTCATGTCATTCTTGGATTCATTCATATTTTTCACATCACTCTTCTCATTGATGTAATTTTTCTCATTCATGTTAGCCATCTTGCTCACATTAGCCATCTGGTTAATCTCATTTGTGTCAGTCATTCCGTCCACATCGTTATTCCTATTCAAGACATCGGTCTTGTTCAAGTCAGTCATCTCATTAACATCAGCCTTGTTTACTTCATTCGTCTCGCTTATGTTAGCCATATTGTTGAAGTCATTAGTCTTTTTCATGTCATGCATCTCATCCATGTTAGACATCTTGCTTACATTATTCATCTGAAAGGGATCATTCGCATCATTGATGTCATCCATCTTGTTGAAGATGTTTGTTTTTTCTAACTACATGGGGCATAATCACATAAGGATCAAAGCCATTCAAATGATGATGTGAACTGTGATGATGTCATACTCTCATACAAGACGATCAGCAACTTTGTATGAAGACTAGTAATACAACATCTGCACCTCTTCCCTTGCATTTCCTATCCAAACGTCAGGTTAGCCATTCCAAGTTTAAAACATGTCAGGCAACAGACAGACATCTCTTGCATTTCTTATCCAAAAAAGTTGACACTGCACACACTGGTGTGTGCTTTCAACAAAAACATTCAAGTGGCTAATTTTATATCATGGTTGCCACAGTAACCCTCATACAGATCAAAGGAAGACGGTGGCACTGTTTAATTTCTCGTATGTTAGATGGGGTAGAGGTGGCTTGTTTAGCAATGTATCTGAACTAAAAAAAAATGTATAATGGTGTGATGATAGCACAGTGGTCAACTCCCTCTACTTAACCCCATGTTGCTCCTGACAGCTGTGCATGATAGAAAATGCACTGTATGGATGTGTGAGTGAATGGGTGAATAGAAAATGGGTGAATAGTGTACAGCAGCTTTAAGTGGTCATCAAGACTAGGAAAGGGCTACATAAAAACAGACCACTTAATATGGACAAGGAAATTTTGTGGAAGATTGTAATGGCAATGGAATTATTTAGCGGTTTTTACAATTTTTTGTTTGGCTATGGTTACTTGAAATGCTAAAAAAAAAGCCATAGCACAGCATACATGGCCAAGCAGCATGTTTTTGATCTACAAATTGTTGGGGTTTTTTTCAAAGTTGCTAAATGGGTTTTGATTTTCGATCGCAGTGGACACTAACTAATTATTAGATCATCACATTTGCTTTCAATGGAAATCCACAACTCACCACCAGGACATACTCCACTCTGATAATGGGACAGTCCAGGATAGAGGGTGACACTGGTGGTATTTTGAGCAGTTTTCCCTCCCAGCTCTGGCTTTTCCCCTGTGGCAGGGGGTCACCTCGCAGGTTGGACATCGGCTGCTGGATCTGTTTGCCCTTGCCTTTGGCAAAAAAGGTCTGGGACTGGTACAATGTAGCCTTTGGCACTACGACCCTGGACGAGCAGTTCTCCACCTCTGCAAAAATTTGAATGGACTCGCCTAGGAGAGAAGACAAAAGATCAGTCTGTCAGACTGAAAGAGAAGTGATATGAGTAAAATCTCTAAAGCAAAGAAGAATTAGAGAAGTGAGAAGTAGGATTTACTCACCTGGTGTATAGCCCTTTCGCTCAATCTTAGCACTAAGGGAGATTGGGCCTGAAGCACAGAACCAGCAGCACAGAGTCTTTTCCTTCGTACCAGCCTGAGGGGCCTATTTACACAAACATCACTTTTATTACTGAAAGCATTACATCCACCCTTTTCCTTTGACTGGAATAGTAATAGATGAGACTTAAATAAGACTGATACCATGTTTTCAACAATAAAAGGTGTCACTTTAGATGAAAAGAACAAATCTGTGTTGATGCTGTTTGATTACTGTATATTGTCTTTTCTCTGATTATTATTTTTCTCCTTCCTGCAAAATAATCATTTTGGGGTCTTGAATGGAGCGCACAAAATCTAATGAAAACTTGAATGAAAACTGATTCTAATTATATACATTACGTTATAACTTTGTTCTGTTTTTAATTTTCACTTTTTTTCCCCTATTGAGAATTAATAAATAATAAAAATGGATGCCACCCTTGCCTGCCCCTGTGCCAACTCTGGTTGGGAATTTCATGTGCCTTTGAATAGTGTAATAGTGTAAACAACCTCTCTACAAAGGTTGAGTGGATCATAAAAAAATATTTTTGTTACATTCAAACATTTTTTCTGGGAGATCATATTGAACTTGACTTGAGACTGGTATATTTCTCAGACCATTAAAGTACACGTGTTGCGTGTGGCACACCTACCAACAGCAGAGGTGTGTTGATGTCGATGTGTTCAAACACAATGAACTCTTTCTTCACTTTGACTGGAAGCAGCCAGGGACGGTGAAGCTCAGCTTTAACCCAGTACCTCACACTGCCATGCTTCCCTTCAAAAGATGTAGCCAGTGCCCTGAAAGACGCAGAAAAGGGCGGTCTTTGGAAGTGTGGCTATTCAAATCTTTTACATATAAATACTATAAAAGTATTTAAAAGATTTATGCGGTTTAAATCAATAAAAATGATCTACAATATGTAAAACATTTGCATAAATATTTAGACTTAATGATTCAGAGTGTAACACATTGGAGGGTTGTAACACATTGGAGGGTATGTTTGTGTAAGTGTATAATTAAAATAAATACATTGTTTGGTATTTATAGCCCTAGAACAAGTCTTTTTTCAAGTCTGTTTTGGCAAGATCAGGCCAAAAGGCTCACCAGATACTGCATGTAAAATGTTTTGTGGGAAATAAAATAGGAAAAAACTATGTTTCAATAAAATGTTTTACTTTTTGGACACACTGGAAAACTAAGTCATTGGTAACTACTCACATCTGAGGCAGGTTGAAGCTGAATGCAAACTCATGTAGGCCAGCATGCAGAACAGTCAGACCTTCTTCTGGACAGTCTTCATCTAAAAGACAAAGGACATATCCATTTACACCTGTATTTACACCTCCTTTGTGGGCTCTGGTAACATCATATACTGGAGCATTAGTAACAACTCCACTCATAATTTCATTTCCAAAGGCATAGTGGCCAGAAAATATTATTTTAATGGGGAGAGGATAAAGAAGAAAAGCTGTTGCTGCGAAGAAAATACCATACCAGTCCACAACAAAACAGAATCACAGCAGATAAAACTCAACACACAATGAAAACATTAAACTTGCAACTTGTCTGTGAAGGTTCTCAGTCATCCTGGTCATTGTCATCTTCCGTAGTTAAGGAGAAGAAACTTCACTGATAGTGTGGATGGTGCAACATGCATGTCTACCCCAGCAAATGTGTAAATGTTGGCCCCATAAGGATTTTATTTGGGCTGACAATATGGGTCCCAAGTGGGTTTGTCTGTGGTTCCCATGGTGGCCCACATTGGTTTCCCATGTAAGGTCCATGTTACTGAAACCATATGGGACCTGCACAATTTGCCCACTAGCCCGGAGAGAGCATTAAGTGGGCATGTGCTTGAAGTGATCAGACACAGGTGGGGCCACCACAGAAACCATGGACAAACCTGGTTGGGACCTACATTATTAGCACGAATATAACCCGAATGGACATGCTGGCTGAGATGCCACATCAGGATGAAATTATCTCAACGTTTTTGGAATGCAATGAGTGCTTTCAATGCATCTTTTGATACATGGGCCAAGGAAGCCATCAATCTTGTTTTTGTCAACTCAGAAATAAACTTTGAACCTTATCCAGACAAAGCACCTGACTCAATTAGTGAAGGAGATGATGCACACAAACACTGTATTTTCATTTTTTTCATACACACACCAAGCAGAGGAGCTGCTGCGAGAGAAATTTGGCATTGCTAATCCAGCATCTTTGTTTTCATGGCATAATGTCATAGTTTAACATGATAATTTGGTAATCTCTGCAGCCTTTGGTTTAGGAGTTTGATACTTAAGTGACAACTCATGCCATACTGTACATCAGTCATTGCCACAGATTGGTTCAGACCCACAGATGGCTGATGGAAGAAACTTTTTTCCAGCCTTTTATTTGACAATTATGAATATGCAGTATGTTTTTGCACTAATGGAGTCAATCCAAGCTGATATAGGGTAAAGGCAGAGGTACACCCTAGACAGGTCACCTGCAGGGCTTGCATACAGAGATGAACAACCATTCACCCCTGCAATCAATTTAGACCTACGTGTATCGGGGCAAAACTCACGTGCACACGGGTGCTCAGAACAAACTGGGCAACAGTGCTAGCCACAACTCAGCTGTAAGGCCCCATACAGTATGTATTAAATATGTATAAAATTGTGATTGATTTATCAATCATATTGTTTGGTGGAAATGCTCGTTTGTATCTATTTGAATTAATAGTAATTAATGATTTACAATTAATAATTTACAATAATTGCAGTGAGCATAGTCAAAAATGTTATTTCATGGGCATATTGTCATGATTCATATTGTAACTTGGTTTGTGACATAAAGTTTGGCATTTTTAACATGTACTGTAGGTCCACTATGAAAAGTTTTGGAATCACTGCCAGATGACATATGGATTGAAGTGACAGACGTTTAATCTGTTGAAACGACTGAAGCTTGTCACATTTCTCTGCTGGACAGCTCAGTGTGTGGTCTAATTACAGACAGGAGTATTGCACCCTGCAGGAGAAAGAAAATGACCTCTGTTCCCTTCCCCACTTCTTCTGTCAGTGTTTTTATTTGAAGTTCTCTCTGTCTCCACTCAGCTTTAGCTTCCTGCCACCTCAGCACTCACTCTGTTTCCCCCACATCTCTGCGTTTTTGTGTTTGTCTCGCTGTGTGTGTGTGTGTGTGTGTTCATTTGTATTTTTTTCTAAGTGAGAGTTGTCACAGCTTGTGTGTGTTTGTGTGTATGTGTGTGTGAGTATGTGCCTGCATCAAGTCACTGGCAAATACAGAGCAAAGCAGGAGTAGACCGGTATGAACCAGACTGAGCAGCTTCCTGCAGCTGGAAACTCCCAACACACTCATTACAACTCAGCCTCCCATTGGAGGAGAAGTGTGACATGAACTAAAGGCCGGGCTCTGATTGGTGCAGCTGTGACAAACTCCTGCCCACAACTGATCCACCATGTGGTGTGTGGCATGAGTCGGGGAGGGGGGGGGGGGGGGGGGGGGGGGGGGGGGGGGGGGGGGGGGGGGGGGGGGGGGGGGGGAAGGGTGGTGTTGCACACTATCAGTGAACTCCAGGTACAGCTCTCACGCAAACACTTGAATGAAATACATGGAGATTGATTGATCACCAATGCAGATCCTTTCATTATTGAACAACCAAGACCGCACAAGAAAATCATTCTTCATCATTGGCAGCAGACTTTTATTTTTTCCCCGTTTTTTATATGTCTTTATTAAAAGTTCACAGCAATTTGATTCAAAATAATTAAAAAAAGTGCTATTGTGTCATCCTTTTTGGAGCTCTTTCCTGAGCTCATATGGAAAAAAAACAAATACTGAAAGATTGAGTGGTGATAAAATTATTTTTTAATGCATTGAGGTACAACCCAGCCCAGGAGCCAGGATGTGTTCATACATATTTAAAATGTATATTCACATGTACATGTGCTGGCTGTTTTGGCCCAAATTGGGAAATAAGGTTGATGATAACTGACCGCAACACTTTAATCGATTTAATCGATTACTAAAAAAAATCAACCATTATGATAATTGATTAGTTGGTTATAGAGTTTTTTAGTAATTAAAACAAGCTGTCTTATTTTACAGCTTCTTAAATATTTTCTGGTTTCATTGCTCCATTTAACAAATAAATAATAAAAACAAAAATGGTTTGTGAAAAAAACAAGACATCAACATTTCAAGGTTTGGGAAACACCAATCAGCACTTTCTGACACTTTATCGACCAAACAAATATTTTATTTATCTAATATACTAATCTTTATTTGAAACTCTAATGATAACCATTAACTGGTTATAATTGTGGTTAAAGTTAAGAAACCTAGTTAGGGTTGGGGGAAAAAAATCATGGTTTTTCTTCATAGTGTCAATATCCACTTCATTAAAGGACACAATCTATCAAAGGGTTGAAACATGTCCTTCAAACAGCATTGCAACACACCAGGAAAGCCATCAGACTTTCCTGTCTCACATCGGAATCCTCTGGACATATGGTTCACTGTGTTACCTGCCACCTCCTAGTAACAACTTTTTTTACTAGCCTCAAATACAATGTCACTTTATAGATGCTGACATGACAATTTGGCAATGTGTTGCATTAAGCCTTTTTTTTTTGACAAAATGTACAAATGCAATGCTTCAGATGGTTTGTGGTAAAGTAAAAACAGCAACGTCATACAGGGAGACATGGCTAGGTAAAAACCTGACTTATTTTAAATTCAAAATACAACATGTTTGAATTTAAGTTATACATGTAAAAAAAAAAAGACACGCTTAGACGTGCTTTGCATTTTTAACAACATTTTTATTGTCACTGATGATGTGGGTGATAACTAGTCTGACATGTCTGCTCTGCAATTCTTTATTTATCAGCCAACAGATGCAGCAGCAGGGCCAGATCTGCTTAGCGCTCTGGCTCAGGGTATTAGACCTGAAATACTAAAGTGGAACTCTGGAATTCTTTCATGAGAGCGAAGCAACTGCTCCATAGTTTTCCACATCATTTCATTTCACCTTGAACTTTGACACCTGACACAAATGTCCCTGAAAAAAAACAAAACAGGATATTGCTGTGGTGCGAGGCTAGAACTCAAAGACAAATTGTAACAACGAGGTCTTCAAGGTGTATTTCTTGCAGTCCAGACATGTCCCTCAGTTTTAGACACTGCTGCTGTTTACACTCAATTTGAGGTTTGAAGAATCCGGTGAGGACAAGGAGTCAGACCCACATGATGATGACATCACATCCCTGCACCAGGCTTTTTTTTTAGCATAAAACAAGGAAGTTTCACTGGAGTTTGGTCCCAGTCTTAAGGGTCCTGAGGGGCCCTCACATTAACCTCAATCAAACTTAAACGCAATAGTCATTTGCTCTTCATACCTCAACTCTTTGAACAAAGTAGTCTACTGACAAAATAGCTAATGTTCACGTGCTCTTTAAAGCAGGGTCTATTGAAATGTCATTCCTGTGGAGCAAAGCTGGTTTTTCGACATGAACTCTAGATACCTGGGTCAATTCAATCCCCAAATTTCCCCAGATTTCCAAACACAGAATACATTTGTTTTTCCCATAATGTCTAAAATCTAAGAATTTTTAATAGGTTGCTGGCAGAAGAGGTTCCAGAGCAACGTTTTGTGCACATGTGTATTCCCTTTGACAACATAGGGAAAATAACAGTTTTAGTACAGGTAAAAAAAAACAGCTTCAGGTCACCCCTGAAATGATCCTTTTTACAACGCTCCATCATCTTATACTTACACAAGTATAGCCTAGTTCCCACTACACAATTTTATGCCCGATAATATAGTCGTTTTGCAAATACCTGCTAATTGATCCATACTTCCATAATCTGAGTCGCCAAGTGTATAATATTTAAATATGTGATTTGCCAACACATCTCAGACCAAACCAGAACAGGAAACAGCATTTCAGGAGAGATAGAAAATGAATAAGAGAAATACAACATCTAAAAACATGACAGTGCTACGTAAGACCTGGCGTCATGAGTAATTCTCTCTGCCAACACATCTCAGACCAAACCAGAACAGGAAACAGCATTTCAGGAGAGATAGAAAATGAATAAGAGAAATACAACATCTAAAAACATGACAGTGCTACGTAAGACCTGGCGTCATGAGTAATTCTCTCCTGTCTCAGGTGTGTTTTCATAACAGGACAGTAGCTAATGTCACCACTCACTCCTGTGGTGTGAACACTTGTGAATTTGTGACATGAACTATATGATATTCTATGTGACATGTGGTGTGAACGTGGCTTTAACAGTGGGACACAGGTAGAGGAAGGCTTTTTAACCCGCAGCTGAGATATTATTACACACAGAGAGCCAGAGAGAGTCAGTTTGGTCCTCCCCTCCCTCCCTCCCTCCCTGGCAGTTTCTGAACAGGTTTGAACCGCTTCGAACAAAGGGAGTTGCCTGAGCTGTTCAGTCGGCTTCAGGATGTCATTTGGGGGGTGAAATGTCCGTTCCGCCTCAGTTTGCGTGAATGTTGCGACAAATCGTGAAAACACGCGTCGTCTGCTTATTCTTTTCCCTCTCATTTCTCTGCGCTCGATAGTCTGCTTTTACGCGCAGTGCGTCAGACACAAGTTTCTAAAATGTGCGGCTAGAAACATCAGCACTAACTCAACACCACCACTGAAGCTGTAGATGAAGCTCTTATTTAGTTAGTGCTTATGAAAGTGGTTGGTTTCATGTTTCATGCGCTGGTTCGGACACCGGGTCTCACATCAGCTGTTGCATCAGCACCACTGATGCTTCGAGGCTCTGCTGTTGCGCTGTGGTGTGACACATGTCTGCGCTCGCAAACTTTCTCATCACACACACACACACACACAAAGACAGAAGTTTGCGTGATCAGCTGTTCCCGCATTAGTGATGCGTGACAGACTCCTTACCTCTTTCCTCTCCTATCAAAGTGTCGTAATGGTGTAAGTATTCCACCTCCTCGTTATAGTTCTGAGTGTAAGCCGTGTTGGCTCCGGCGTTCCTAGACTCCGTCCACCGGACCTTAGCGACTCCTCTCGCGGTGATGTTCAGACTCCTCACCCGCACATCTCCGGTCACCTCCACGACCACGCGCCCCGACACCAGCTCTCCACCGGAGAACACGGGCAGATTGTTCTCATTCAAACAGTCAAAGCAGATGGCCAGGGCCCGCACTTTGCCCAGCACCATAGTGATGTTAGAAATGATGTCAAAAACGTAAATATCTTTAAAAGCACGAGTAAAAATATGAGTCAACGTTGAGGGGAAGTTGTGAGTGTAAAGCAGTGACGCGCAAATTCATGCGCCCAAGCTCTGGCTACCCAGCACAGAGCCGGGACTGTGGCTGTGGTTCATCTGTCTGAGACGCACAGCTGATGGTCCGCTCCTGATCTCTCTCCCTCCCTCTCTCTCCCTCTCTCTCTCTCTCTCTCTCTCTCTCTTTCTCTTTGTCTGTCTTCCGTCTGTCTCTAACCGCTGCGCTCTTAAGACCTCCAGGCGCAAAAATAACCTCACTGAGCGCACGCGCAGCTGAGCTAGTACACAATATACATATGACAGCTCTGACAATTAATCCAGCACATATACACAGAGAGACACAGAGAGAGGTTTGTTTATTTCAACTCTTAAACAACAACAACACGGCTAGAAATGTGTTTAACCTACATAAACCTACATTTGCATAGATGGAAAACAACAGTCCATTTTTTTCCAGAAAAGAAAGAATAACTCACAAAGTGTGGAATGAGAAAATATACTGTAACTTTAAAAACTGATGGCTGTTTACTCATAAATTAAAGACATGTTAGGCATGTGGAGTGACCACAACGTGGCCCTAGAGATAGGCCACCAATAATTTGCTATGTTAGAGTATTGCCATTGTAGACCACACCCTGAAAGCTTCATGTAAACTAAACCAGTTTTGTTACCGAGGGCATACTTCCTGTTGCCAGTAGGTTTGCAGGTTAAAATCATGGACTGATTGACCCCAAAAAAGAATAAAGACAAGATGCTTTTTCCTGCAAACATAATTTTTGCCACCATGGTTGCTGTGGTAACCCACATATAGATCAATGGAAAGTGAGCGTGGCATCTGTCTCGATGGAAGCATGCATGGCTAGTGGGAATGTGAAAATATATTTTGAACCATATAATTCAAGCAACATTCATTGGATCGTCTCAAAACTCAGGCAGATCATAGATAAAAGACTCTTGATCTGCATACTCCCCTCGAAAGTGCACTCAAAGTGTGAGTGAAGGAAGAAGAAGAAAAAGAAAGTGTATAGAAAATGTTGACCACACCCTGAAAGCCTCATGTGAATTAGGTGTACCTCCTGCTGCAGTTACACATATGAGATAAACAGACAAGCAGACTCCTCTTGTATTTCTTAGCCAAACAAAGTCAAAGTCAACACTGCACACACTGGTGTGTTCTTTTAAAAGGAGCATCGTGTAATTGCAAGAGTAAAAATGATGGTGATGATGTTGGAAAAAAGAACAATCAAAGCAGATATAATTCAATCTGTGCTTGGACCCTAATAAAAATAAAATTTAGAAATCTTAATAAACTAAGAATGATAATGAAAAAATGTACTCACTCACTCGCTCACTCCCTTTTACTGCTTTATCCTCCGCCGAGAACAGTAAATGCAGTATTTGATGTAATTCTTCTCTATAAGCAACCCCAGTGAGAAGGGATATATGCAGTGGATGTGGGACCCATGGACTCATGGATGCTTTAAAACCCAACATCTTGGACCTGTACTTTTTTACCTTATATATGCTTCATTTGGGGAACGTTATTAGAGAGCACAACATGTACTTTTATTGTTATGCAGATGACACACAGCTTTATTTATCAATGAGGCTGAAAGAAATAAATCAGGTTACTCAACTCTGTTCTGAGTTGTCTCAAAACTCAAGTCTCAAAAAACTGTCTCAAAGACATTAAGACCTGGATGACCTGTAATTTTCTACTTTTAAACAAACAAAAGGGAGGTTATTATACTCAGCCCTAAACACGTTATAGATAAACTTTCCAATCACATTATCCCTTTAGATGACATCACTATGGCATCCACTATATGGTTCCACTGTAAGGAACCTTGGTGTTATTTTTGGCCAGGATATATCATTTGATTTACATATAAACTAATTTCGAGAACATGATTCTTCCACCTGCAGAACACTATGAAAATTGGAAATATTTTATTCTTAAACGATGCTGAAAAACGAATTAATGCTTTGCTACATCAACTAGTTTGTGCTTTTGTTACATCAACATTAGATGATTGCAACGCAGTAACTCAGTATATTCCACTAAGTCTTTTAAAACACTACAGTTTATTCAAAATGCTGCAGCATTCTGCCAGGAACTAGTAAGAGAGACATCACTCCACAATTCAATTTAAAATCCTCCTTCTCATGTACAAAGCACTTAATGATCAGGCCCATCATATCTTAAAGATATAGTTTCACCTTATCAGCCCAATAGATCACTTTGATCCTAAAAGTCAGGCTTACCTGTGGTTCCCTGAGTCCATAAGAGTAGACTTGGAGACAGAGCCTTCAGTTACCAGGCTCCTCTCCTGTGGAACCAACTCCCAGTGTCGGTTCAGGAGGCGGACACTCTTTCTATATTTAAAGTTTAACTTAAAATCTTCCCGTTTGATAAAGCCTATAGTTAGAGCTGGCACATTCCTGTGGTGCACTCACACTCACTCCCTCACACGCACACTCTCACACTCGGGGTATGAATATTGTGATGTATCTTCCCCGCACTGATTAAACTAATGTATGCCACCCGTACCACTAGTTGGCGCTGTGGTGCCACTGTTACAGTGATTAGGCTTATCTGAATGTACGGACGAATGCAGATGCAGTAAAATGAATACAGTTCGAACGGTAAAGATGTGCCAGAGTGATTTTTTATGAAGGGTTATCTAAAGGAACCCATGGACATAACATTATTGGCGACGAGGTAAACTTTGGATTACCCATGTATTACCCGTGTTTTTTTTTTCTCCGCCACAGTATTGACCGTGATTGGAGGGAGGGGAAGTTTGGTCGTGGACGTGGCTAAGACTACACCTAGCAAAGGGAGGGCGAGTGCTAACGACACGAAATGGCTGGATTCGCATACATCGGGCATGTGAATGCATTCGACGAGAATGTGGAACAATGGACAACCTACGTGGAGAGGTTTGATCACTTTGTAAAGGCAAACGAGATTGAGGAAGAGAAAAAAGGTAGTCGTTTTTCTCAGTGTAATGGGTGCTGCGACTTATGCACTTCTACGAAGCCTCATACCTCCTGACAAGCCGGGGGAAAAGTCATACGAGGACATTGTGAGTACTTTGCAAGGACATTTTTCTCTGAAACCAATCGTTAAATCCGAAACCAATCGTCGAAAAATTCCGCTTTCATAAATGAAACCGACAAGAGGGGGAATCTGTGACGCAGTACATTGCAGTCATTAAAAAGCTCTCCGAACACTGTGAATTTGGCACGCACTTGCAAGATGCATTGAGAGACAGGCTTGTCTGTGGGCTAAACACTTAGGCAATACAGAAACGATTGCTGACGGAAGTGGCGCTCACCTTCCAGAAGGCGGTAGAGATAGCTGTGTCTATGGAGACTGTAAGTAATGCGCTGAAGGTGCATGCATTGTCAGCGAGTAATCAGCAGCGATACAAGTGTATGCGCTTCTTCTCATGCTCCAGCAGACCTACCTGAGTTGGAGAACACAGCTCCCGAACCGGCGGTGCCTCCTCCTCCTGAACCCGTGAGCGTGTCATCACCTCAGTTAATGTCAGAAGAAAGTATACAACCACAAGAAACTGGTTAGCATTGCCAGAGTTATTAAACCACCAGTTCGTTACAGCCCCTAAGGCATTAAGCATGGTGGAGACAGTTTGTTTGTGGACATTTGAATGAGAGACTATCAAGCTTTCTTGTTGTTAGTTTAGAGAGTCATGTCTCAAGAATAAGGGCAGAATAAACCCTTGACTGACTCAGAGGTTTGGGACAGTCTACTCCTTACCTCAAGGTTAGTGTGTGATTTAAAATATATAAAAAAAAAAGTTGGATAATGTCATGTTCATGTTAAATGGAAGAACTGTCAGGATCTGGTTTCCTGCCTCGTATTAATGCTGGTGATGTGCTTTTATTCTTGGGTTCTGCTTGCTTCCTGTGTTCCTTCACCTTTATTTCAGGAGACTTGTCTGGTCGGCCGGGCGGAGTCTCCAGCCTCGCACCTGCCGGCAATTCCCTGATCACAGGCGGCCCCTCTTATACGCTGGCTTGGACAACGGCAGGTGTCAGCGCGTAAATCCCAGTTCAGCGGTAACGCGACGCCAGTCACTCGCCTCCTGTCACGTTAAGTATAACCTGTCTGATCCATGCTAGCCCTAACCTGGTTTTTTCCCTCTTCCCCCTCAGAGTTTTTCCCGAGAGGCTTCCGCTCTGCTGCCAGCCGGTCTCCTCGTTTTCTGTTGCCTCGGCCAGCCCCTTTTTGTTTCCCCTCCTTAGCAGTAAACTCGTTAACCGAATCAGCCGTCTGGAACTCCGCTCCTTTCGGGTCCATACACCCACCATATCATCACAAGAACAGCATTTAGTGGGGAGAAAATGTGATGTATGCGCCCCGCACTGATTAAACTAATGTATGCCACCCGTACCACTAGTTGGTGCTGTGGTGCCACTGTTACAGTGATTAGGCCTATCTGAATGTACGAATGAATGCAGATACTCAGTAAAATGAATACAGTTCGAACGGTAAAGACGTGCCAGAGTGATTCTTTATGAAGGGTTATCTAAAGGAACCCATGGACATAACAAATATGACTTAATTACATGTCATTAACCTTGTTCTTTCTCTCCCAAGTCTGTACCTTTCCTTCCTGTCCTCTCTCTCTCTCTCTCTGTTCTCATCTTGCAGGCTGCAGGATCCAGATTCTGTTTTTGATGCTATTATTATTATCAGTAACAAAAGTATTGTTGTCATTATTATTATGCTTTGATTAAAAGTTCATCAGTATAATTTCTTATCAACAATCTCTGCTGCTGCTTGTATAAATGACACCCTGGTTCTATAAACATGACATAACTGATTCTAAACTTGATACAACTGTTGTATATTTGCTCCTGGTCTCTCTCTTCTGTCTCTCCCTCACCTCCCCATTTTTCTTTTCACCGGTCGAGGCAGATGACCGCACATCTTTGAGTCTGGTTCTGTCCAAGATTTCTTCCTGTCAAAGGAGTTTTTTCCTCTCCACTGATGCCTAATGTTTGCTCATTGTGTGAACTGTTGGGTTTCTTTTCCCTCTGTAATATTGTAAAGGTTTCAGCCTTACTATGTACAGAGCCTTGAGATAATGTTTGTTGTGATGTGGTGCTATACAAATAAAATTGAATTGAATTTAATATATTTTGAACAATATATAATTGAATATATATGGCCTCTGATGCGCACTCCCCTCTCCTTGAATTTGCTGAATGTTGTGATCATTGTTCGGCGTGGCTGTGATTGCTACATTTTACTCTTCGTTCACATGTTGGTGTGCTCATCCCCTAGTGGAGCTGAGGTGGGCTCCCTGTATCCTGGGTGGATGCTCCCACTCTCCTCAGGGTTTGGGTAAATCTGTGCTGCTGCTCTCTGGTGTGTATATGCAGGTTGACCCTTTCCTGTTTTTAAATGTATGCATAAAGTTTAGTAAGTTTTAGTATTCTGCTCCTTGTTTGCTTGGCAGGTAACTGGACCAGCCAGTGCATTACGGTGTTTGTGGCCCTGCCTAAATCTCAGCCTCCAAGCTGACTGCTGTTCTGTCTCTGTTTAATTGTTGCTGTTTCCAATTGCTGTTGCTGATCCTACTGCTACAACCAGTACTACAAATACTACTACTGCTCTTGCTACTATTGCAACCCTGTGTGGCAATTACAATTGCAGTCATTGTTACTTATATTTTTTTGTTAGTTTGCTTAATTTTGTTTGTATTTCTTGACTGGCTTGGTCGAATCAAGCCAGTGTGTTTTATTTGCATTCTTTTTTTTTCTTTTTGTTATTATTGTATTGTGCATGTTATTGTAAATTGTTTATTCATATATTTATTTTTGATTTATTCTTTATTTCAATTTAGTAGTGAGATTGGTGTGTGGCTTTATTACCTCGCGTTTGCGTTGGCCATACTGACTATCTTTGTCTTCCACAGGGTAGGAGCTGTGGGGTCGATTGGCAGCTGTCGTGGGCCGAATTGCACGTTATTTCCTCGGGGTGAAATTGCCACTGGTCGCGTTGTTGTGTTTCCTCCACCTACCATCACTTTGCCACATCTGCATTTACACTTCTGTTCAGTGTGGTCACAATGTTTCTCCAACCACCTCCTGAAGTGGTTTGGCAGATCATACAACAGTCCTTCCTCAATGAGTTTCTTTATTAGATTAACAACTGTAATTTGGCATCCCATTAAAAAAAACTCAAAATATCCCGTTCATACCTAACCCAAAATCCAACAACAATCTCCACTCTAATTTTACCAGCGCTGTCTGTGTAGATTCTCATTCATTAAAACACATAAGTTGCTTGCAAGTTTTTCTTGAAGAGGTTTGACCTCTCATCCAAGAGGCTTCTTCAGGGGGCAGTAACTCCTGCTGGAGCTATTTATTAGTTTTGGTTGTTAATATTCTATTAATTTGGTCATTAATAGAATAGTTTGTATATTAATTATTATATATTAACATTATTTTGTTCTGGTTTTTGATAATATTGTTTTGCTTAAAACTTAGTTTTTTATTAATTTATGTTTATTGTAATGTTTGGGTTAGATACAGTACATTGTCGGCACAGGTATAAAGGCAGGAAATTGGTAGGAGACTTATGTGTGCCTGGGTGCATGTTTTTTGTGTTAAAACATAAAACATGTTAATATTTTATTAATTTATTATTATTATTATTATTATTACCAGTGCAGAAGAGACAAAAGTATTTGTTTGGTATACTGGACTACATAAACCATCAAAATCTCAATAACCCAGCATGGACATTCAGTTTCTTTTGTTATTACCTGCCTACTTGCACTATTTGCCACACTACACTACCTGCCAAGGGTTCAATGTAGTCATTTGATTTAGTTAAGTTTTAGATTAATTTTGAAGCCTGCATGTTTTGTTGACGCACGGCCACTACAACTGCATTGTTTTCAAACGACAGTTGCAGGTCTTCTCCAAGGTGTGATATAAACTGCTTTTGACTCCAACAACTGTAATTGACTCTCAATTACATTTTCTGCACAGAGCTTTTCAACCGAGATTTTGCAGGCTGTCTGATATCAGTGAGAAGCCACACATCCACAAATATGGTGCGTTCCATTTGTAGTCGGAACTCAGAATTTCTGAGGTCATAGGGCATTCCTTAAATGAGAATGAAACCTTAACTAATATTTCCAATTTGGAAACTCGGAGCAACCTCGGTATTCTCAGTACAGATAATGCTATTTTTGTTAATAGCACTTCTGTTGTACAATCCCAATTCCAAAAATGTAAATAAATACAGAATGCAATGATTTGCAAAACTTATAAACCCATATTTTATTTAGAATAGAACATAAACAATATATCAGATGTTGAAACTGAGATATTTTACCATTTGAATTTTATGGCACACATCTCAAAAACATTGGAACAGTGGCAACAAAAGGCATGAAAAGTAAATGACACAAATCAAAAACATATGCATTTGACTTAATTTAATTAGGTTAACTGGCAAGAGGTCAGTAACATGACTGGGTATAAAAGAAGCATTTCAGAGAGCTTCACAGGTGTAAAGACGGGCAGAGGTTCACCAATCTGTGACAAACTGCACCTAAAAATTGTGGAACAAGTTCAGAAAAATGTTCCTCAATGAAAAAATTGTGAATACCTTGAAAATCCCACCATCTATAGTATATAATATCATCAAAAGATTGAGAGAATCAGGATGAATCTCTGTGTGCAAGGGACAATGTCAAAGGTCAAAACTGGATGCTGATTATCTTCAGGCCCTAAAGTAGCACTGTATTAAAAACATGACGTGATTCTCTACTGGAAATCACTGCATGGGCTCAGGAACACTTCCAGAAATCACTGTCTGTGAACACAGTTCGCTATACACAAATGCAAGTTAAAGCTGTATCATGCAAAGAAGAAGCCATAATGTGAACACGATCCAGAAACACCAACGTCTTTCTTGGACCAAAGCTCTATTTTAAATAAATGGTCTGAGGCAAAATGGAGAACTGTTCTGTGGTCAGATGAATCCAAATTTGAAATTCAGTTTGGAAACAGGGACCATCCAGCTTGTTATCAGCAGACAGTTCAAAAGCTTGCATCTCTGATGGTATGGGGTTGCATTAGTGCCTATGGTGTGGGCAGCTTACTCATCCGGAAAGGCACCATCAATGCTGAAAAGTACATAGTACAACATATGCTCCCATCAATGTCTCTTTCAGGGAAGACCTTGCATATTTCAGCAAGACAATGCTAAACCACATACTGTATCCATCACAACAGCATCCGACAGGAGAAAAGTCCAGGTGCTGAAATGGCCTGCCTGCAGTCCAGACCTTTCACCAATAGAAAACATTTGGAGCATCATGAAACAAAAAATCTAGAATTAAAGACCCAGGACTGTTGAGCAGCTAGAATCCTAGAATCAGATTTCAGGGTAAGGGTCAGATCCTTTGCGAAGGAAGCATTTCAAACAGTGAGGTCACAATACGTTTTAACTTAGTAACTGATGTAGCGGTGGATCAACAAATAAAATTGGCTGTAAGGAAAAGGAACAAATATAATCTTTTAATAAGCATACATTTTAATTATCATGAATAAAACACAGTAGACTGTGATCAGTTATCACCAGGCTATAACAGACACGTCAGCAGATTTTCCTAGGACAGTGCACATAAAAATGACCTAGTTAGCACTGCTTCGTAAACAGTGCAGCGTGTTTACTGTTGCATGTAGATTCCAGATTCCAGCTCCAGCTCTGTCAATTAATATATCACATTCATGTCATATACCAAAATGGACAGTAGCTTTATAATGTTTATGAAATACATGTTTTGACTATATGAACATTTGCATGTGAACATATTGTATCATTATTATAATGCTTTTTCAGTGGATCATCTGCCTCCATTTTGAAGTGCCACCTCTGTCAAAGCCTGACCAGGTATGCATCACCTGCATTCGCACTATATAACTTGTGGTCTGGGGTTCATGTAACAAAAAAATGTAACTATAACATTCTGCTTTACGGAATATATAACACAGGTGGAACTATTAATTAAGAATCCATTGTGTTTGAGCTAGTGGTGTGTCAGGCAATAAGTGAGGTTATCTCTTCCTCGCGTCCATAAATCCAGTGATTCAAGTAATGTGCACAGGGCTTTGAACCAGAATTTTTTTGCCAATTGGTTCGTTCTGAACAGAAACAGTATTTTAATGTTTCTGTTTTTGGGTTCCACCATAAAAATTGACATTCCTCAACTGGGAACAATATTCCCAGACCGGATAATTGCGTTCCCTGTCAGGTGTCTGTACAGCCAACAATAGCACTACGATAGGGCTCTGCCTCATACATGCTGTATTACTATAATTTAATTAGATTATTATATTACAACCTACATTAATTAATTTCTGTACAGTAACAAAAAACATCAATTTCCATAACATAGCCTATCCACTGAAACTTAACAGTAACAAAATTGAAAGTGGAAACAGGCTACTGGCTACCTTTCAAAGGCCTATTGCACATTGGGCTACATTCCAAACTGATTATTCAAACGAATGAAAAGAATATCTTCCAGGATTCTGTCATTCAGTGACGACCTGAGTGGAGGAAAAAATAAACTTCAAAGATGAAAACGTGCAATCCACCCTGACTTGTGTGACGGGGAGCGCTATGATGCTCATAGCGAGTTTCTGCAAATCTGGATTTGTAGTGGCCATGGAAGCCCAGTAACGAAGGACGTTCTCGTTGCGCTTTAAACACGCTTCTCTGGAATAGGCATCTAACACCAACACAATGGGAACCCTGCCCTTTTGTACGACGGTGGTTTCTCTTTCTTTGGCAATTAGTAGCTGCTCTATTTCATCGTCATTTTCAGACAAAGAAGATGGCGAGCACTCTGCTGCATTGTCTATACTGACAGAGAGGTTTTGGATGGTTTCCCAAGTGCGGCACAGGTGTATTTTAGCCATTTCAGCCCGATTCTCTGTCAGAAATAGCCTATACCTCGGATCAACAAATAAAGCAGCCACAAATGCATCATTTTCAAGCAATGTATGCTGATGTCCTTTCATGCACTGAACCAGTCGTTTGGCAAATGGGCTGCCAATTTTATCGGTATCTAATACGCACTTCAGCCACAAGCCATAAAGGTCACCTGCAGTAAGCTGTTCTGATTGGATGGATTTGGTGGTTTTGGTGCCGGTTTCAGCACACTGACTAAACTCGAAATGGCCTGCCACTCGGATTTGCTTAAATGTAGCTCATTAACTGTTGGTGACATGTCATCACAAAATGATCTTAGCGGGCAAAGTCGATCCAGCATGTCATGCGTGGAGAGCCAGCATGTTGGACAGTCAACTATGGCCCTCTTGTGGCCCATTCTTTTAAGAACGGCCACAATATTTGGAGTGTGCAACTTTTTGGCAATGCGCTTTGCTTTACCGATAACGTTAGACACCCCTTTGTTTTTCAATCCATCTTCCACAGCTAACTGTAAAATGTGTGCTGAACAACACACACTTTGTAACACAATTTCAACAACGGTTCTTTTTCAGTGTTGTTGTTAATGGCAGACCTTTTTCTGTAATGGAGGACTCTGGCTTCAGAAAAATAATTGATTAAATAATTGATTACAACAAGCCATTGGAAATGGTTTTTCAATCAATTCGGCCAATATTTGCGAGAAGGTGTCAACTGTTGCCCATTGATTGAAAAACCATTTGAAAACCATTTCCAATGAGAAGATGAAATTTGGTTTGCAGAAAAACAAATTAATGCTCATACCTCATACCATATGATGTTATTTTCCTGTAAGAGCAACACTGATATATGATCCTGAGAAAAAAAAAATCAGTCTGAAATAAATGATTGAAATTATTTCTTAAACTGTGAGATTTTACATAAAACCATGATAATTGGATCATCCTAGTCAACCTGTCATCATTCTACTTAATCAGGATGAACAGCAGGTTTGAGTCTGCCCTCTGCTGGTGCTTTGGTGAATAATGTATAATGCATGATTGTGTGTGTTCCTGTATTTGTTACCTCTTTAGGGCATTTCTGGCATAAACACTGACCTTGTCAGGACCTGTAGTCTTCATGGAGACCAAAACCTGGTCCTTATGAAGCAGAACCTCATATCTGAGCAATTGCTTAAGTTTATGGCTAAGATTTCAATCGTTGTTTAAGGTTAGGGTTAGCATTCACTGGTTATGGTTAAGGTCAGGGATAATGCCTTGTCCTTTTTAAACTGTGAATGAGTGAATCAACAAATGTTTATTTTGGTTAATTTTCAGTTAACAAAACCAAATAACAATACAGTAATTTTTAATTTTTCCAATAATAAACTGTAAGTGTGTAGGCAGAAGCTGAAGCTTTTAAAAACCTTAAATTAAACATAAATATCAGTATCTAACAGGCAACAACAACAGGCACAGATTGTTAATGTTATCATTTCTGCTGTTTCTAATATTCGCACAGCACTTTTAATTTTCCATAATATTTTGATTAAGTTAGATTTGTAAAGTTTCTTGCACCTCTTTTATATGCTACAAGTTTTAACAGTTCCAGAAATGTTCCATAGTTTTATACCTCTGACTGACACACGATTATCTTGGGTGTATCAAACAAAAATGGTTGGTATTGTGCTTCATTCAAACAACTTCTGGATACTTGGTGGCAGCTGTCCATTTTTAACTTTGTACATACTTTGTAATTCAATTTTAATTTTAATTTTAATTTTAATTTTATTATCTCAATGCGTTGTACATAGTAAGGCCGAAACCTTTACAATATTACAGAGAGAAAAGAACCCCAACAGTTCACACAATGAGCAAGCACTAGGCATCAGTGGAGAGAAAAAAACTGTGACAGAACCAGACTCAAAGATGTGCGGTCATCTGCCTCGACCGGTTGGGGTGAGAGGAAAGTGGGGACAGAGGAGAGGTGGGGGACAGAAAGGGGGGAGAGAAAGAAAAAGCGGGAGGTGAGGGAGAAACAGAAGAGAGAGACCAGGAGCAAATATACAACAGTTGTATCAAGTTTAGAATCAGTTATGTCATGTTTATAGAACTATGGTGTCATTTATGCAAGCAGTACTCAGTACATTTAGAGGCACAGTTTCATTGAACTAAGGCCATAGTCCAACTAAGGCAGGCAAGCCCAACTATACATGTGAAGGAGAAAAATCAATTTATTGGCCGTGTACATCTTATTCCGCCTCCGTATGTGGTGCTGTATCTCTCTGTAAGTCTCTAAAAACTAGAGCGTATTGAATCAGTTTGCTGTTGACCTTTATGTCACACACACACAAAAAAACGAACAGCTAGAGGGACGGTGAGATGGATCGCGCTGTGGTTTTGTCTGTTTCATGTTAATCGTGATACAATTTAGATCGAGCATGGCTCTTGTGGTTGCTGTGTTCTTCTTCCAGGTCAAAGAGCGGGGAGGAAATGTTGGTCCTTGTGCAGAACGCCAAGTCCGACTCCAGTCCCACCAAGCGTATGCATGCAGAAATAATTGGACTATGAATCGCATTATCCATGTATGTTAGTCCAACTAATACTAACGATTGTAATCTGACAAATTGGTCTACATGACATTAAAAAAACTGAATTGTTATCTTGATCAGACTTTTAACATGCATGTAAACACACTTAGTGAATATCCACTAAGCCTAACCTGGATATTTATCATAATCCTAACCTCAGTCATTTTCTTGAGCCTAACCTGAACTTTGGTCCTATCCTGATCCCTAACTCTAACCTTATTTTACCCCATCTCTGCTCTGAGCGTCTAAATGTGCCACCAATGGTTTTACATTGGAGTCAACTGAGTGTGTGTTCATAATGAATTTGCATCTATCTATAATGTATTACAATATTGTATGTACAGTATTTTCAGTGTGTGTGAGCATGTGAAGAAAATGTGTTAGTGCTTGAGCCATTGTCCAAAATTAGAAAAAAAGCAGGGGGTTATAACCTAAAGTAACGGGCCACTGCTGTGATAAACAAATCCTACACTAAGCATCATGTTTGTTTTTGGCCACCAGATTCACAGCATGCTGCTGCTATTGATAGAGGTGACACTTAAGGAATGAAAGGTGCATTTGAAACTCTGTTATGTGTTATAATCTACAATGTCTTTGAATTTCAGAATATTTAGTTGAAAAGAAAAGTTGATTTGTTGCTTACAATAAGGTTTTTTGCATACAATTCGTATGGCTTTCTTTTATAGAATTTGAAATAGAATTTGTATTTGTTTTACTTGTGTTTCTCCAGACCTCTACACAGTGGGCTCTAATTTCATGGCGCAGCGTAGTGAAGCCCACGCAGTGGTAATTTCATCCTGCGCATGATAATTGGGCAATTTGGTAGACCGAGGTGCGCAAAAGGGGGAGGTGTCAACAGATTCAGCTTGGCACAGTGAACATTTCGTGCCAAAAGGCTGTGCTGAAGGTGTGTTTTCGCCAGCTCCAACCTGGTTGGGCTCTAATTTTGTAGCCCAGGCCAGGGGGCACAAAGGGGATGTGCACAGCGCAGGGTGCGTAGCCAGGTGCAAGTACTCCTCTGTCCCGCCTCCGTCTCTCCTACCAGCAAGTAGCAGAGAGGGAGAGAAAGCGTGATTGGGTTTAACACAGTGTTCACCAATCAAATGAGCTCCTCTCCTCACCTTTAAATGCGCCGCGGCGAGGAGTAGTGCAAGTTTTATTTCGCCATGGATGAAGGAGACAGCTGCAGCGTCGGAAGGAGGAAAACCGATGATCTGGTCCAGGAGGTCCAAGCTCACAGTGGCCGAATATATGATCACATGAACAGACCTCCATGGGCTGATGATCCAAAAGGAGGTCACCAATATTATTAATCAGGTTTGCCCTGACATACTGAGAACTGTTGCCCAGTGTAAAAAAGAGTTCAGTGAGCTCAACGGAGGACATTGCGCCCTCCACCCTCTCAGCCATAAGCATCGAGGGCTTTGGTGGGATTGAGGTTGGCATTAAGAGTAAGATGAACATATATTTCCACTGATAAAGACACTCATATTTAGTACCCTATATTTAAACCCTGTGTACTAAGATGAGTAGTGTGCACAGATTACAAAAAAAAAAACCAAAAAAAAAAAACAGAAGCACCTGTGCGTAAAGGACACATTGCCAAGCTCGTGGTCTGGCTCTTGTCACTAGTGTTTGCATATGAAATGAACTTGTTGTGACTGGTGACGGACAACGTAGGACCCCAAGGAAAGGCGGGAGCAGACCAGGTAAGCTTACGAACAGGGTTTATTAACAAAGGGAAAAAAGGCAACAGGAAAAGGCGATTAACAAAAGGCGAGGTGACTTGGCTGGCTGCAGGATGCCGATCTCCTGAGTAACTGGGAAAAAAAAGGAAAAGCTATGGTTAGGGAGGATGGAGCAAAAACACGTGTTACCGTAGACGAGCGTGCGAGAGAGAGAGAGTGGGCATTTACGCGCTGACACCTGCTGCAAGGACCAGGAGGCATATAAGCAGCAGGTGCGGCGAGGGAGACTCCACCCTGCAGCCTAGTCAAGCCACCTGAAATGAGAGGAGAAGAGAGGACCAGCAGAGCAGGAAAACAACAAAATAAACGGCAACAAAAGGGACAGGAAGGAGCGTGAGCCCGGATCCCGACAGAACTTGTCTTACCCAATTGAATTATGATCATTTTGGCATGTAACTCTGGACACACCAATTCAAAGATGTGAATACATTTGATTAACTCTCTCCCGGATCCAACCGGGAGTGCAGAGCATCCCTGTGTGACGAGAAAGAGGAAGAAGGAGACTAGTTCAATAAATCAATAAAAGTGATGTTAACACCATTTTGTTTCATGAGTAATTTTATGTATCTTTAATTTGATTGAGTAAATTGTGGCCAAAAATGTACAAAAATACAAAAATGTACGTGCTAGGTTGTGTAGTATGCAACATGCCACAAAGAATGCACTGAATTTTATGAGATGAGAGAAGCCGATGCCGAGGTTGTTTGTGGTTGGCTGAGAGAACTGTGAAGTCATTAGTTTGCATCACCGTTTCAGCTGCGTTAATGAAATTCCATTACACGTGCCAACCGCCTTTGATCTGACAGCAGATGTGACGGGACAGTCAATATAGATATACACTACCGGTCAATAGTTTGGGTACACTTTCTCATTGAATTCAATAAGAAAGTGTTGTTGTAATTATTATCACTAACAGTAGTACTGTTGTCATTATTATTATGCTTTGATTAAAAGTTCATCAGTACAATTTCTTATCAATAATCTCTGCTGCTGCTTGTATAAATGACATTGTAGTTCTATAAACATGACATAACTGATTCTAAACTTGATACAACTGTTGTATATTTGCTCCTGGTCTCTCTCTTCTTTCTCTCCCCCCTTTCTGTCCCCCACCTCTCCTCTGTCTCCCATTTTCCTCTCACCCCAACCGGTCGAAGCAGATGACCGCACATCTGCTTGGTTCTGTCAGAGATTTCTTCCTGTTTTTTCTCTCCACTGATGCCTAGTGCTTGCTCATTGTGCGAACTATTTACAGTGCCTTGAGATAATGTACGTTGTGGTCAAAGGTCAAAACATCCAGTTTTGACCTTTGGCCTTGTCCCTTGCGCACAGAGATGGTGGGATCTTCAAAGTTTTCACAATTTTAAGTTGAGGAACATTTTTCTGAAATTGTTCCACAATTTTTAGACAGTTTGCCGCAGATTGGTGTGCGAGCCTCTCTGAAATGTTCCTTTTATACCCAGTCATGTTCCTGACCTGTTGCCAATTAACGTAATTAGACTAATTAACTATTCCTCCAGTTGTTTTTGATTTGTGCCATTTACTTTTACAGTCTTTTTGTTGCCCCTGTTCCAACTTTTGTGAGATGTGTTAGCGCCACCAAATACAAAATGAGCTAATATTTTTCATGAAACAGTAAAATGCCTCAGTTTCAACATATGGTATGTTGTTTATTGTCTATTGGGAATAAAATATGGGTTTATGAGATGTGCAAATCATTGCATTCTGTTTTTATTTACATTTTACACTGTGTTCCAACCTTTGTAAATCAATATAAGAATATTATGCTTCTTGTTTCATGAAAATAAAAACCCGCCAATGGGGTAAGCAAATCTTGCTTGGCTAGATTACCTAAAATGATCTTGTAAACCTGAAGCCTGAAAGTTATACTTATCACAAGCAAAGGAATTATCTCATGTTAGACATGTTTTCTGTTTTTTTTCTTTTTTTTTGCTAAATATTACACTTAGGAAGGAAAGGAAATTAATTCTGATTAATACATTTTAAACAAAACAAGCAACACTCATTTTAAGTAAACATTTCTAAGTTTAGTAAACATGCTTGGGATAAACACCATTTTGGCCATTTTCTTCTAGTTTCCAGCTACATTAGAGTGTTGAATTTACCAGCTCATAAGAAACTAAATTAGTTTTCCTCTTTGGCAGATTTAGTATTTTTTTAAAGCACAATTCTTTCCTGACATTGACAGTTTAATAACAATGTTTACATTTGCTTTCCCGCGTGCTTCCTTTGCTGATTCGTCTACTCTTGTGTCGGTACCTGCGTGAATGTTATCCTTGACTGGCTAACCTTGAATTTGCATTTCATACATCAGGTCCTGTTGATATAAGACTGATACCAACATGACAATGCTGAGACTAAATTACTACAGATGGATATTTTCCTTACTGCAACATCACCTACCTACTCCAATGCCAAGTGACTGCAACTGTAAATACACTCAAATTATTAGTTCTGTAGTAGCCACACTACACTGATCACTTTATTGAAAGTACTACTTTGGTTACTTTATTAGGACCATTACAGCATCACTGATTACTTTTTTAGAAACACTACACTTATCACCTTATAAGGAAAATTATGCAATCACTTTAATAGGAGCACTATATTGGTCATTAATGAAGTGAAATTTACTATCACTATCTGGTGTGTGCAGAAAACAGTGGAAATCATCCAGCAACTCTTCATTTCCAGCTTGGTTTGTGGCTGTTTGTCAACAAGATGTCAAGCTTTGTATAAAAATGGATATCCATGGGATATTTACACCGATCGCTAAAGAAGTTAAGTTTTTGTGTCACCCAATCCGCTGACTGTCATGGGTGGAGCCCGTCTCAGTCCATCCTGACCATACCATTTTAATCTGGTGCCCCAGGGGAAGGGTCCCGATTGGATATTTATTTTGGGACTATTATGGAAATGCAAGGAAAAGGTGCTGTACCAAACCAAGCCAAACCAAACGGTTCCACTCAACTTATTAGACACTACGCTAACACTGTTCACTTTATTAGGAACACTACACCGATTGCATTATTGGAAGCATCACACAGAAGAGAAGTTAGTGATAATAAACAACAGAAGAATGATTAGAGGACCACGAGCAAAACATTGACTAAAGCTACTGTGAGTGGAAGTGCACTAATCACAATCAAGAGTAAGTTCCTAACACACTTCGGGAAAGTGCACCTTTGTTGTTGCTCCAGCTCTATGATGATTTGTGTATGTATGCACTTAGCAATGCTTTCCTCCACACTTGCATCTGCCACAAACAGCATGGTTTTCACCTTTTTGCCAAACATCTTTGTTAGCTCTTTCACCACACGCTTAGCCACCGGCTTGCACATGCTCATGCGTGGAACGCGCCCCTCAGGGAGACAGAGTACTGACTGCGTTACGTCCACTAGACGGGTAATGTGTCTGCCCGCAATCAAGCCAGGGAGGAACCTGAGTGCGCCGGTCATCAAGAAGACATGGTGGATTGTCAAAATAAGGAACAGACGAATATGCCTCTTTTGCAAATTTACACTGCAGTCCTCTGAGTCTGAGCCCTGCTTGTCCCCCTCATCATTAGGGTCACTATTGGCGTTATGCATGTCCACCCTGCCAGAAGGGTCTGACATGTCGGTCGCGCATTCCATGTCCCCATCACAAGCAGGGCCTCCTATGTTCCTTTGTTCAGGCAGGGTCTTCAGTGTTGCTGTCACGTTTATGCTCTATGGTGTACTGGTGCTGTTTTCAGAGATACTGTGTTACTGCGTGGTACTTTTATTTAGTAATGTTGTCTTATTGGTTTGCTCTTATGTGTATGAGGTCACATGTGGCATCAAAGGCATTAATTACATCAGATATGACGTAAGAGAACTGAGACAATACATTACAATACAGCATTATTAAGAGGCAAACAAAAGATCAGAAAGCGGAAGAGAACTCATCTGTATCTGCAAGCCTTAGGAACTAGCAATATGTTGCTGCCATCTCAACGATTTCGTACATACCTGAAGAATTTCCTCCTCTGCTTCAACCTCTTGTTCTGTATTGTAGGTGTGATCCTCCTGGAGGTTGGGGTATGGGGGAAGCTGATCTTGGACGCCTATTTCTCCCTGGCATCTGAGGAAACCACCAATGCAACATATGTCCTCATTGGGACTGGGGCCACCACCGTTATTTTTGGATTGTTGGGTTGCTTTGCTATATGCCGCGGCACGCCAAGGATGCTCAAACTGTATGCTTTTTTCTTTACCTTGGTGGTCCTTTCTGGGTTTGTGGCGGGTGTCTCAGGCTTTATCTTCAAACATGAGGTGAAAACCATATTTGGTGCTGTCTTTGAAAATGCTGTTAAGTCATACAGTAGCGGTGACAGCAGCGACACTGCAGTTGATGCCATTCAGAGGACTCTGCACTGCTGTGGGGTGAAAAGTTACACTGACTGGAGTGACACGGCTTACTACAAAGAGAATGGCCTCCCTGCTAGCTGCTGTAAAGACAACTCCAACTGCTCACCTGAGACCTTAAAAGATCTGGACAAAGCTGAGAATGAGGTGTACAAGTTGGGCTGCTTTGAAATGATAACTAATGCATTGGAAGCAAACCTGGAAGTCATCGCAGGAATCTCATTCAAAATTGCTTGCTTACATCTCATAGGGATATTGCTGGCTTGCTGTTTGTCTCAACAACCTGCATGAGAATTAGAAAATTGCATTTCCCGTAGAAAAGGCTTGTGAATTCTCACAGTTGAAAGCTGAATGAAAACACAGCTGAAAAGGAAACAAGTTGAAGTGTATTTCTGAAAGACCTGGAAGCTGAAAAATGTAAAACTGGCAGAATCATAGTTGAACTCTATCAGTAGAAAAAGTACAAGTTTGTAGTACAAGTGGAAGTAATAGAAGTAAAAGAGATAAATATACGACAGCCTTGTGCTTGGATCAAAGTTTAAAAGAAGCCAAGAACTTCCCCCAAACATAATCCATTGATATTCCATTTAATAGTGGCTTCCTCTACATACTTTAACATGTAAAGAGAATCCTCTGTTATCATCAGTGCTGCAAGTTCACTGGTCACTGCCTCATAGACAAATAAAAATAAACTATGCCTTAAAATTCACTTTTAAACTGTGAAAACAGAGTGTAGAAATGTATAACAATTTCTTGCATAAGTAATTACACAAAACCCACTGGAAACACCTGTCAAATAAGCGCTGGCCGACGCAACTTATTTGTGCTTAAACGTCCATTTTATTTTGTCACCAGGACAGGGAACACATAACAACACTGTTTTCTCAACAGCCCGCTGAGTCTCTGAGACTCCAGCCACAGCTCATTCTGGATCTCTCTGATTGGTTACATTGGACGTCAGTAACCTATAACCCAATACCTTGACAACACCTACAGTACATATTGTACATAGTTGCAAGATACCAGGAGAGCTCGCTTTGCTGGAGAGAGGACATCACACACTATCAACACATTAGATGTGCTTCACATTCAGCAACATGAAACACAATGTTAGTGTCTGTTTGGTCATGCAAAAACACAGCGACACACACAATTGTACATAGCCTGTAGGGGGAATCCAGGGCATCCTGGAAGTTTCAAAGTACTCAGGCTGTCGTGTTTGACTTCTTGTTTGGTTCTGTATATTTGGTCCAGAGAAAAGTAAGCAATGTAAAGTGAAAATACACATACGGCGGTGAAAACTGTGCATAAAGAAAAGACTTAAATAGCTTGGTTATGACTGACATCAACTACATGGAAAATACAATACATAGCAAACATAAAAGCAACTCTGTGTAATACAAAAACAGCATTGTATTCTTGTTTTATGCATACATATACTGCCATAATTCGATGAAAAACATAATAAACAAGAGCACTTAGACAGCACAGACCAAAGCTTTGTCACCTGTGTTTTACAAACTGGCCCCTGAACTTTATACCTGCTTATAGCGTTTGCCATCTTATACAAACATGACACAAAATTCCTCCTGATCTGTTAAAATGTCATTAAATGGGATTGAACTATGTTAAAATAAAATTGCTGCCAAATCACTAATCTGGATCAGATTCTGATGAAACCTAGTCTGATGTTTTGCGACATCGTGAGTCGGTTGATTCTTACCTATAGTTTTCAGCCATCCCTTGTGGGTGCAAACTACTGTTTTTATTTCCACCAAAGAGGTTGTCTTTCCCTTGGCGTGGGTATATCTCTTAAGTTTGTCTTGCTGTATGATGACATTGAATAGGAAATTTCAGCACTTAACCTATTCTGGCGTCATCTTGTGGCGAAAGCATGGCCCTACAGTCACTGCTACTGTGCCTGGTCCTCCCCAAACCATTTTGGCTCCAGAAGTGGGAGTGACATCACCGGTAACAAACTGCGTCGCATCATTTCCTTTCTTCTTTGCCTACTGCCTGTTTTCCCATGCTTAACCACGCCCACTTTCCACTTTCCCTCTCTCTCTTTCACACATACACGCACATACCTACCTATTAACATTTTATGTTGTACATAGCCTGTGTGTTTATTAGTTGTAGTTAGTGACATTTATTACTTTGAGTAACTTGGTTTTATTGTCTATTTAACCTTCACTGATTCAAGTTCTTCAATTTATATTGTGTTATTTGATTAAATAAAACTTTATTTCACTTCACAAGGAAAGCTCTGTGTCTTTTTTTGCATGTATACTGTGACAAATGGAGGTTGAGAGACCCAGTGTTCGAATTCAATACTTCAATACTGTTTAATTGTGATATCAGCAGATATTATGGTCAATTACAGTGATTATGTAGACTGATTTTAAAGGCATAAATTGATTATTTTTCCCTGTTTTCAGGGTGGTTCCCCGAATTGATATTTCATTGATTCTTATATTTAATAAATAATTATTAATAATAATTATTTAGTTATTATTAACAATCAAATTATTGCCAATAAGTGTTGTCACCCAACAACTGCAACAGTGTTAGTGAGCCATTAAGCATGTAGAATGATGGCGCTTTTTCACTATTCAGTTCTAACACAACTCGGCTCGACTCTCCTCAGTTTGGTATCAGGCACAGTGTTTTCCATTAATATAGTACCTGGGTCAACGTGGGCCGGGTCATCATAGCACAGCTCCATGAAGTCACCGTGATGTGGTTTCATATGCACACACAAACTAGTGATGAGCAAAGCAGTTCATTTTTTGTGAACTGAAGCATTAGAATTCTGATGATTTCTGATTCACTTGTGGTTTTTTCCAACTTTGCTTTTCCTCAGTGCCTAGGCACTGTTGCAGGTGAGCTGGGTTTGACTGCACGCAGCTGTTTTCCATTAGTCTCAGAATAAAACTATTGATATTCCACACATTCCTTACCAGAATGCCTCCTCTAACATCCTGGTAATTCCCTGCCCGTATCCTAATGTTGTTTTTTGATCTCCGCTCTGCCGCCCTTGAACATTGCATACTTTTGTCTAGTGGAAGGAAAAATGGGGGACAGAGGAGAGGTGGGGGACAGAAAGGGGGGAGAGAAAGAAAAAAGTGGGAGGTGAAGGAGAGACAGAAGGGAGACCAGGAGCAAGTTGTGTACATGTTTACATGTACATGTTTATAGATCTGTGGTGTCATTTATACAAGCAGCATCAGATTATTGATAAGAAATTGTACTGATCAACTTTTAATCATAGCATAATAATAATGACATGTACCACCGCTTGTGGTACTAGTGTTGTCACCCGGTGTCCAGCCCCGCTCGCAGCACAGTTATTATCAGTGCCGCCCCTATGCACGGCGACATGTGGATCAACCGAATCAGAGAGGGTCCCCGGTCTCCTGTATAAAGTTTCGAGCCAATCAGTCAATGCACACCAAAGTTATAGTTCACTTCCTGTTTGAAATGGCAGGCTTCGTGTTGGGTCAAGCTCATGTCCCTAAATGTGTTTTTGGACAGTTCCCTTGTCTCACATAGCAAATTTCGTTAACATTGGTTGATATACAATGAAGTTATATGTCACTTCCTGTTTGGTCAAACTTATGTTTATAAACCTGTTCAGGGCATTTCTTTTGTCTCACATATCAAGTGTCGTGCAGATCGGTCAATGAATGGTAAAGTAACAGTTCACTTCCTGTTTTGGATGTTCCACTTTCTGTAGTGAGCTCATCCACTGCAAACGCATTCAGGGTGGGTCCCTGGTGTCATGTATGAAGTTTTAGGTGGATACAATAATTTCTGTTAGAGCAGCATGAAAATTTGTAAAATTATAATTTTTTTTCTGTCTCCACCAGGGGGAGCTGTTTTCTAAATCAAATATTTACTACAATCATACCTAGCAAGTTTGGCCACCACCTCTAGCAAGGATGTATTCAGAACCGCTTGTGGTACTAGTTAGGGTCCAAGCGCACAAGTTGCGGAGGACCCTATTGGAACTGCTTTGTTCATCATTATTATTATTATTATTATTATTATTATTATTATTATTATTCTGTTCCTTCTTCGATCGCATTTTTGAGGGCCTAAACATGCTACAAATTCATGATATTCTGCAAACACGTCAGACCTAGTGAAAAAATTATGTCTGAAAGTGGTTTGGTGAATGGGCTTCAAAAAATGGAAGTGGGACGGGCTAACAAACTTTCATTAGGTCAAGTGGTGAAGGTTAACGTATGTGAACGAAGCATTTTCCAAAATTTATGCTGCTCTAACAGGGATTAGCGTATCCACCTAAAACTTCATATGTGACACCAGAGACTTTCAGTGCCGTAGCTCGAGCCCAGCCCCCTGTCGTGCCTAGTCCTAGAGTTTTCCCAGTCCCTGTAGTTTAGTCGTGTTTTGTTAACTTCTTTTTATTTTCATAACTTTGTTTATTAAATCTTGAAACGTTTCCATGTATCACATGAAGTTGAGTCCTTCTTCTTGCCTAGATGTCACAAGAAGAGTAGTGTTCGCTAAATAAACCCGACTCCTCTGTTAAATATTGAGATTTCCCTGCTAAATGTTAGAGATTAACACATTTTCAGGATTTTAAGTCTTTTTAACTGGTCTTTGACCAATCAGTGGCTGGCAGTCTGTCCATGCCACATTTTAGTATCAGCTCAGCTTGCTTGGAACCTCGCCAGAACAGATACTAAAAGAAGTACCGGTACTATCCCTATGCTAGAACAAAAAATGCCATAACAGTGCTCATGACTGGCTGATTTGTTTGATGTCAAGACAGATGGCTGCAACAGCTGACAAAAATTTCAGAAGTGAATTCTGCTGCTCACAAACTACAGCTGCATAGCAGCTTGAAAAGTTAAGTGCCTCTGTTTCTTGAAAATGAAAAATCATCTGAAAACAATTTAAATAACAAAGTGTCCTAACTTGGAGTAACAGATTCATCAGTATGGAAGACAGTTGATAAAAACTCATTCTACAATGTAAGGGTATTTCGGATTGCACTGCATGTGCATACATACCTCTGTAAACCACTTCATGTCACATAAAATAGATCAATCAAATCAGAGAATCAAATAATTACAGGTATAAAACCATTTTCACTGTTAGTCTCTTTTATTTACAATATCTCAGTTAATAATAGGCTGCTGAACTCCAATGGTGTTTTTACATTCAGACAAAAAGCATTCATTTTCTCACAACGTGAAACAAGTCCTCAACAGGGGATTAAAGCACTATGTCTTTGATTAGTAAGGGTTTTTAAAAAATCATTAGTGAGGAGATCAATGAATAGAGGTGTTGATATGCTGTCTGTTGATTCGTCTGTTGCTATTTTGTCGTTTTGTGTGAACCTGTGCATTGTTAATGGGACATTCACTGGAAAATCAAATTTCTGATGTTTTTTTGGTGTGTCCCAGTGTCCCTCCGGTATCTAAACATCACTAAAGTGTCACGATAAACACTTCAGCTACTTTTGAGAAAAAAGGGCTTCACCTGTGCTCAAGCAAGTAGTTTTGAAAAGTCGAGTTTAGTTACCCAACTAGCACATTTGACGTGCAACGAACCCTCCCCCAACAGCATGGGCTTGAACATTCAACCTGAAGAAGAAGCTGAATCGCTTCCGCCATTCCAACTATTGTATCTGTTGAGAGCAACATGTCTCAGAAGAAAGACAAATTTACAAACCATTACATCATTTTTAGACAGGTTGTTGCTATATTTTCTCATCATTTCATCATAAGTTTGTACAATATCCATATGATAAAGAAAGAAAACAGAATGCTGTCCGCAAACAGCTGTACAAACATCCTGTACTTGTTTTGCAGAATAGTTATACAATTTCTTTTTAGAAAGGCATCAATGAATTCAGGAAATTGCGTATATGTAGGAGGGTTGCTAAAACTGTCAAAGAATGAACCTATGTAAAACTTGTCAATGTATATCTTTTATTACAGAAATTACAATCTGTTAAAAGAGATTATATGAGAGGATGCACTGTGTCAGGTCAGGTTCCTGTGAGGGTCAAACGGTGAGGTGCTTACCTCCCTCACCTCACCATTTAGACAGGTTGTTGCTATATTTTCTCATCATTTATCATAAGTTCGTACAATATCCATATGATAAAGAAACATTTTATCATTCATATTCTCTGAAAAATGGCCAAAAAAATTACAAATTCTGCCAGGGTGTGTAAACATATGAGCACAACTGTACTGTGTGACACAGTAAACACTGAAATCATTTGAAACTGTGCTGCTGTTGATGGTGATGTATTATGCTGCAGTGGAAACACAGCTTTTATCTGCTTACAACTACGTAAGTTTATGTTCATACACTGCACACACACATGCTCAACATGGACTAATCAACATAAATGCTAATGAAAATGGCAAAAGAGTCCCTTTGCAACACATGCTGTGGTTTGTATTTGTGTCTGGGCAGTGATGGGATTACATGAATAAACCCAGCAATACCATAATAGATAAATACTTTTTTCATGTCATACACTATAAACATGCTCACATAAAAGTGTAGCCTCCCAAAATCAGTTTTAAGGCCCCTAAAGGTTTTGCATAAATTTCACAGGCCACTTCCGTATTTATAAAGAATTGATTGCGATTGTGGAATAACAATGGTGTTAATACATACCATTGAAATTTAAATATTTATACCTGATAAATTGTGTGTATTGCAGCTGGCACAGCTTTCGAGACTCAAACCTAAATCCTCTACCTCTACCGCTGAGTTACCATTTCAATATTGATCAAAATGATCGAGAACCCCATTTTGACCATATAGCTGGAAAGCCCTGATTTGTTTACAAAAAATGAAAAAAAAAAGGTGCGAGCAGCTGATTGAATTTGCCCTTGTACTCAATGCTGCCACTGATTCGATCACGCATAATTAAAATTTTTATTAATTTTCAAAGGGGAAAAAGTAAAAGGTATCAAAATTATGATTAACACAAAAAAAGTTGAATGTAAAATATCACATTATTTAGGTGGCAAACAATTTAGGGCAAAGGTTTGAGCACTAACACCCTGCTATAAGTGCTACCATTGAGACAGGATTTACAATGGATGCGCAACACTCCGGAATGAAATTGCCATAACTGGGACATAGAATGTGACACTGAATGAACATGTGTGGAATACTAGACTAACACAGACCCTATTTTAGATTGAATTGAACAACAGTTCAAGTTCAAGTGGAAATGCGTAGCGACTTGTTGAGGACATGCAATGAAGAAGTATGAAAGGGCCCTGCAGACATCCACTGAGTAGCACTACCTCACTGAGAGGGAAAAAAAAGTGGAATGCTCCTTTAACTGCCAATGAATACTGGAGAAAATTATATTACGTGAAGTTATGTTTTTGTTGTTGTTGTTGTTATTGCTTTTTAAAATACACACATGCCTCCTGGACGCCTCCCTGGTGAGGTGTTCCGGGCATGTCCCACTGGATGGAGGCCCCGGGGATGACCCAGGACTCGCTGGAAAGACTATGGGCTCTAATTTCGTAGCCCAGGCCAGACGGGGCGCATGAAGGGGGTGTGTCCAGGCGCATTTTTGAAGTTTCGTGCACAGTGCAGGGTGCGCAGCCGGGCCCAGCCAGGCCTGCCTCCATCTCTCCTACCAGCAAGTAGCAAAGAGAGGGAGAGAAGGCGTGGCTGGATTTAACACAGTCTTCACCAATCAAATGAGTCCCTCTCCTCACCTTTAAATGCGCTGCGGAGAGGCATAGTGCAAGTTTCATTTCGCCATGGACGAAGGAGACAGCTGCAGCGTCAGATGGAGGAAAAATGATGTTCTGGTCTGGGAGGTCCAAGATCACCGTGGCCAAATATATGATCATGCGAACAGACCTCCACGGGCTGATGATGCAAAAGGAGCCAAAAGGAGGTTATTATTAATCAGGTTTGCCCTGACATACTGAGAACTGTTGCCCAGTGTAAAAAAGAGTTCAGTGATGTAAGAAGAAGGGCCAAACAAAAGCTCCGGGGTGGTCCCTCCACCAGTGTGGCCGTGAGCTCGGCAGAGGACATTGTGCCCTTCACCCTCTCAGCCATAAGCATCGAGGGCTTTGGTGGGATTGAGGTTGGCATTAAGAGTAAGGTGCACAGATAACATACAAATACCGTATGTAACGGAGATGAAATCAGAAGCACCTGTGGATAAAGGACACATTGCCAAGCTCTTGGTCTGGCCCTTGTCACTAGTGTTTGCATGTGAAATGATCATTATGATTGAATAAATTGTGGCCAAAAATATATAAACGGGAACATTTAAGGACAGAGCTGTGCAGCCAGGTGGTCTCTCGTCTCCCCTGTGCTCTGCTGCTCTGCCTGCGTGTTGCGTGCTCTGTTGTGTAGTACGCAACATGCCACAAAGAATGCAGAGATGAGAAAAGCCAATTATATATCCTCACTATCTGATGCCGAGGCTGTTTGTGGTTGGCTGAGAGAATTGTGAAGTCGTTAGTTTGCATCACAGTTTCAGCTACGTTAATTAAATTCCATTACACATGCCAACCGCCTTTGATCTGATATCAGATGTGACAGCTGATATAGATATAAATATATGTGCTGATTCAGGCAGTTACATTAAATAGTGGTTGTTGTGATTATTAATTACATTGAAATGCGTCTGACATTCTGTAAACCTGCCTGTGAAGTTTTGGTGACGTGTGCGCACTGTGCGCCAGTCAGCCAAATTACCACTAGCCTATGTTCAAACACTTTTTTGAACATAGTCTTATGTAACAACTAAATATCTTTTGAGTTTTGATGCAAACTGAAGGTTAGACATTTGGTATTGTTGACAATACACTTGGAGAAGAGTGAGGTTCCCAATAAATGATAAATTTTACACACTTAAAACACAATTTATAGGAAAAAAAAAAACTAGACAGATGCATTAATTCCAAGCAACACACCTTTATCTATGCACAATGTATTTATTCATAACATTCATAACAATGTATTTATTACCGCATGTTTATAATGTGTACACAACCATTTCCCTTCAGGAGTTGCAAAATAAATTTGTTTTTATACCCACAACAAACAAGAAAAGAATTCAACCCTTTTCATCATTAAAATATCAAAGAAACATACAAGTACCTAGTTTACATTGTGTAAAGTTCAAATGTTTACACTGGAGTGTTCCAGCAAACGACTGATGACAATACACAGATGTGACCATTAACTCAAGTTGTCCTCTTGCGCTTCATAGGGCTTTGTCCAATGTCAGCCTTCAACTGCTGGTACTGCATCTGTTCAAACACACATACATGCTGGTTTTACATTTTTTTGTGTGCACCCTCATTAACATAATGCATTCACCAGCCCCTTACCCCAACCTGAACCATTATAACTAAATACCTAACCATAAACTAAACCTGTCCACCACGCTTCAGTATTCAGCTTCCTGGTCACTGGTGATGCAGCCCACAATGGCAGAGTCATCCGAGAACTTCTGCAGATGGCAGGATTGTGAGCTGTACCTAAAGTCCGATGTGTACAGTGTGAACAGATAAGGCAAGAGAACCATCCCCTGAGGAGCCCCTGTGCTAAAATGTTTTTTTAAAAGAGCAGCCCGTAGCAGTGCCGGAAAAATTGCATAAACATATGGATTGCTAAAATCATTACTTTATAACAAATAAAAATCATTAATTTATATATATAAAAAAAATGCTTTCCCTCTCTCAAACTGTAAAAATATCTAGTATAGCCTATGATTTTAAATTTACCTGAAGATGAACTAATTATGCTAATTACATGTTTATCTATTAGTATTTCGGAGAAATAAACCTTTAAAAAAAGCAAATAGTGAAGCATAAGGTAGTATTTGGCAGTTAATAAACCGTCATAATAAAGAGGTAGTTAACTAAAGATGGTGATTGGGTGAAATAAACCTTTACTTGATAATGCAAAAAAAAGGTTCTATTCTAAACCATTGTTAATGTTATCAGTAACAAGTCAGCTGTGAAAAGGTTCCATTCTCTATCTATGATTTGAGAGAGGATACTCACCAATTGAACATCAGAGGGCACTCTGGACAGAAAGTCAAGAACCTCATTGTTGTCAACCCTATATGGATTACGAAGCTTCTTGGTGAATTTATTCACACCTGCAGAGACAAAGAAACAAAAAACCCTTTGGAGTATATGTGCATGTTCTGTGTCCTGGTGTAAATGATGCTGGTGTGACTTCAGGACTCACCCCATGCCAGCACAAGGTATCGAAGAGGTATGAAGTAGAGAAGAGCTGCTGCCAAACATAAGGCAGAGATTGCCAACCAGCTCAGAAAAGGCACTGTCCAGTTAGTGGTACTAGAGTGGAAGGACAACAGACAGCACATGGGGGCTTGAGTTGTTATCTCAATTTTAGGAAGTGTGTGTCCACTCAGTCCAAATAGATCTGCACTTGTGCGAGAGTAAACTGGAAGTTAATTTCTTTGAAAACCCCCGTGATGTGTTTACGGACTTGCTTTGTAAAGGCTGAACACACTTTGAAAAATTAGAACTAAAGTTGGATACAAACTTATAAAAAACAAATAAAGTTTACAATACAAAATATACAATAACAGAAATAGAGACAGAATGAAGAAAGTCATGTAGACTAAGGACAGTAAATAAGTCATCTTAACACGAACAGACCAAACAATAACCAAACACAAGATGAGGATGGTGATGATAACAAAGATAAAAAACAGCAAATGTAAGCACGAGAGAGCAGGGATGATGGTATCATCATTTTCCCAGAGTAGTGTATTGGTTGTCTGTATGAAAACACCAGGATGTGTCTTGACATTTTCTTTTGACTCGTTTTTGTTTGGACAGCCCTTACATGAAGTTATCATGAGCCCCTTTTCCACCAAAATTAACCAAAATCTAATTACCCAGTTAAAGAAGTTCCTGGTAATCTGTGTAGTTTGCGTTTCCACCGCACCTCAAAGTTCTTGAGTGTTGTTGATGACGTACAATCCAAACATTTAACACGCCATTGGATCACTTTATTGTATTTGTTTTTGATGTCAGTGTCTCCAAAGGTCTTAAATAACACAAGAAAAGACACAAGATTTATCACTAGTCACTTTTTGGAAAAACAGTCCCTAGAGGGTCTGAATATTCGCTAAATATAGGGACAAAGTCACTACCTTTCCGACCCAAAAACAGCTGCAAGAGGTGTTCCACACAGCTCCACCCCTCCAATGTTCCTGGCAGTCTGAAAAGTCCCTAGTTGTGAGTAGGTACTAAATTTACCCAGGTAAAGCATTTATCAGGTTAATATTTACCCAGGTAATTTTGGTGGAAAAAAGTTCCTATGGTGGAAAAAGGCCTACTGTATGTAGTGTTTCACTCGGACTCAAATGTTAGAATTTTCCAGTTACATAAGTTCATAATTCAAAATGGCTGCTCCTAGCATCAAATTTAAGAAATTTAAGGCACAACTGTCATTTTTTGTCCTTCACACAGTCCTGTCTGTGGACATATTGCTATCAAGTTGTACCCAATAGTGAAGTCATCTGTCAGAATCAAAACTCGCCCTGGGGCCTCCATATTGGCAATGTCACCTGCACCCAGACTCCTACTGAACAATATCAGCTGTGAGTCATATTGGTAAACTGCTTTACCATTTTCCTCTAAATGGAAGCATAGTTTACAAAATCGACATCATATTCTATTGAAGAGCTCAACCTAGCTGAATTTATACCGACGTTATAAGTCAAGTGAGAAAAATACATAAATAAATCAAGTGAAGAGTTTTCCCACAGACTTCAATTAAAACAATATTCTTTTGGCTTCCAGCAGACTCACACCCATGGTGGCTGTTCAATATATTCTTAATTCTGAGCAGTCCTCCTTTGGCAAAACAGATAATTATGCACACCTTACATACATGGTCTAAGGTCATCTATTTTATTTTATGTATGCAATACTACATAATGCATTAATAAGATTTGCTTGCTAGACAAATTGGGGACCACTGTGTTACCCACTTTTTTATCTTCTCCCCATAAGACGCCACCTCATCCAGAGCATTCTGTACGTTGATGAACACTTCCTGTATGGCATGCAGTCTATCCATGAAGCCTTTGTCCTTAAAGAGATAATAGAAACCTCAGACGTTTATCCATGTGCATGTCAACATGTGTTGACAATTTTTAATGACAATACCTTGTCATCTTTATCCTCCTCTTCATCTTCCCCTTCAAACATTGCCTCCATTGACTGCAACAGAAAAAGATACAATAACCATATGACTGACATAATTTGATTGTATCATACTTTTGCATTTATAGAAAAAAAAGTTTCAATGGAAACATTTTTGATAATTATATAAAACAATATTAGCAGCGCTGTCAGTTGAATGTGTTTCATCTTGTAATAATATAAATAAATAAAAATAAATAAATGGTAATGACACTGTTCCATATTTAATATCATTATTTTCCCAACACAGTACATGTGTACACGAAAGTATAATATCAAATGTGTTTGGCTTTGTGTCATTAAGCTTTAGTTGACTAAAAGTCAAAAAAAAAAAAAGACTAAAAGTAGTCTAGTTTTTGTCAAAACAGAATTAAGGTATCTTAATCAAGTCTTAGTGTAAACATTTTAGTATTTTCTTAATAACCAAAAAAAAAAACATCAAATCATTTTTAAGATTTTCTCTGATTATCATTTCAACCAAATACAGCTGAGGCCAAAATTATTAGCCTCCCTATAAAAATGTCATTGTTTTATAAATATCTCCCATGTGCTGTTAAACACAGGAAATTTTTTTTAGCAACCTGGAGAAAGATTGTGCATTCTAGAAGCATGTCCTTTGGTCAGATGAGTCGAAACTAGAGCTCTTTGTAAATATTCCTTATCTTAGGAAGTGAGTATTATGCTGTGGGGATTTTTTTGTGAGTTTTAGTGCGTCTGGAACTGGGATTCTCGTCAAGGTGGAAGGAATCATGAAGAAAGAAGGATATGTGAATATTTTGAAAGAAAACCTGAAGCAGTCAGCAGCAAAACTGGGTCTGGGTCGTCGCTTTGTCTTCCAGCACAACAACAACCCAAAACATATGTCGCTCCTGGTGAAGAACTACTTCCATTAGACCAAAATGAATGTTATTGACTGGCCTGCACAAAGTCCCGTCTTAAACCCCATTGAAAATCTTTGGGGTGAACTGAAGACGAAGGTCAATGCCAGAAGGCCATCAAATCTGGAGGAGCTTGAGAGATTTGCCAAAGAAGAATGGGCTGGGATTCCTCGGGAAACGAGTCAGAGAAACTACAGCAAAAGACTGCAGGCTGTTATACAGCAAAAAGGAGACACAACTTAGCATCGGGGGGCTAATTTTTGTGTCTAAAAATGCTGCTAATGATGTCCCCCCCGATAAATGAATGGTAGACATGTGGTAGGGTAGGCAAAGAATGAATGAAATAATGAATGTTTTCCTCTATTCAAGTCTATTACAATGCAAACATCACAAAATAGAGAGACGGATGGAAAAAAGTACAGACTATTTTCTTTGTTTTCTCACCAAATCAGCTGTTTCCCTGCTTGTGGAGAAGAAGAAGTTCCAGACCAGCAGTAGCATCAGTGCCAATGGCAGCATGTAGAGCTCAAAGTTCCATACCACCACCACAAACAACTGGCAAGGTGGAAAAGACCAATGTGAGATTAAATTCCAACATGACACTGCGTGTTTTTCATTTGTCTTGAATTATCTCAACAGGAAAATATGGCAATGACTGGTGGTGGAAATCCAGAAGACATGTTCCCAAAAACTCTTTTTTTTTCTCATAAAAAAACTCATGACATAATTTGGAGGTACAAAGTTCACAATGAATATCCAGACATGGAAAGGACATGGCTGTCAAGTGGGAGTTCATCAGTATTCAAGTGTTTCCCATATATTCTTTCAAGTTATGAGCATAAAGACACAAGGAGACTCTAACACACTGTCTGAACTTGCAAGAATACTTTTATCACTGCAATATTAGTACTAGACCTTCATTAGGCAAACCGTTCTGAAAATGAGAACCCATCTGTGCTGGATGTGCAAAGATTTATAGCAGAGTACCACCATGTATTCATATAACTGAGCTAATTATTTATATTATTTACACCCATGATTATCACTCATCGACCCTCTCTTCTCATCTACGCAAAAGGTAACGCCATGATATGTACCATATCTATTCATATAGAATAAGGCTGTGCCTTAAAATAGAGGGCAGAAAACAGAGCAGCAAATGCAAGCGGAGCAGAAGTAAGGTTTTTTGTTAAGGTTGGCTTGAGCAAATATCTCCCAAATCTCCCAAGGCAAATGACATCACTGTATAGTACATTATGATATCATAAAAGTTTATTTTTCAAGTAAGGATCATAAAAACATAATTACATCATAGTTAATTCCATTATGACGAGTTATAATCATATAGTATGTTATGACATTCCAGTATTCTTAGTTTTGACAAGTTATGATGTAACAGTATGTTACATTATGATAATGATTGCAGCATCATTCTATTTAAAGTGTAACTAAACCCCCTCTTCTGAGGCATGAAGTGAGCTGAGGGAGGGAGAGTGGGGAGCTGTGAAGGGGGCATGGACTGGTAATGAATTTTATATCAGATGAAGCTAAATGCTTGGCAAGAGAGAGCAGTGGAGAGAGAAAGGTGGCTATGTGAAACCTTTGACCTTTATAAAGGGGGAGACGTCTGGGACAATGAGCCTTTCACTGATTAGACAGGATGGTGATGAAAGCTTGTACCAATAAAGCAAAAATAGACTAATAAATCCAAAACAAAATTTGAATGCAGTAGCTGGTGTTTTACCAGAGAGGCAGTAGACACATTGATTTTTTTAAATATGATTTTAATACTTTACACTCACTTGTGAGATTTGTAACTGGATCTGCAAATAACATTAATTAGATACCCATAAACTGGTTTACACTGGAAAACAGTTCATTGAGGGGTTTAACAACATTTTTCTTCTCCACTTTTTTCTGACTTGCACGAATAAATGCTGGTGAACATCAGCACAGCCACACTACGAAAAATAAAAATCCTCGTAAATGCCATACCACAAAGGCAGTAAAGCTCCTCTGTGTGGATTCCCATTGAAAGCAGCTGTTGATGTACGACCCACAGCTGATCAGGACCATGATGCACCGCTTCACACGATTAAAATTCTGCTGAAGCAACTGAAAGGACAAAAGTATGTGCTTTTGTTAGTTTTGGTAGTTTTATTTAGCTATTCAATTCAATCAATTAAAATCTTAGCCCTAAACTTAAACAGTTCCGTAAAAAGCAAATGAGGTTTTGCCTCATTAGGACCAGGTTTTGGTCTCCATGAGGACTACTGGTCCTGACAAGAGTTAATGCCAGAAATGGTCATAAAGAGGTGAAATTGATTAAGGAAACTAAAAACCTAGAGATACGTTACTTTGAATTGTTAACAGACAGTCTTATGTTGTGACATATACAACAAATAAAGACATTGAAACTGTGGTCAAAGAGTTTGTTTTCATGGTCTGAGCAGTTTTATTAAATCTGATAATGTGGTTCCCTAAATTAAAACTGATCTTTCTCTTCAATTATAAATCAACAATTTCATCATATCTACCCATTATCAAGATAAAGGAAAAATAAGTTCAGATATGCATAAAGAAATAAAATTTAACAGTCCTGATCAAAATGAAACAACATAAACTGGTAGCTGAGGTGTGTGGTTCCATAGAGAGGAGTGAACATCTTTACTGGAAGATTTATTACAAATGCAGCATGATATCATAAGTTTTGTTGAGTGATAATAAGTGTTGACCTATGGGGGTGTAAATCAGAATTTATGATGCTATCAAAGTCCAGTCTGGGTGATTTCGTTGCAATTGGACAGCACAAACTACAGATCTGAACACACCAAAACTACTATTTGTGGAGGTGCATTGTGGCCTGCATGAAACGTGTGAGCACAAATGTGTCGTCAGGACACATTTAAGACCTCCGACCTGCAGCGGTTTCACATCATTTTTACAGTTCCGAGAGCCCATTATTTATTCTTAGCTATCGTCACAATATTATTATACCACAATACCATCATACTATAACACATGAGTTCATTTCATTTTACAGCAGCGTGAGTAGGGCTTTAAATCACTGAGCTCCTCCCCATTCTTTAGCCGCTCCCTACCTGTTATTCCTACTGATATGCAAACAAACTATTTTGATTATTGATTAATCGTCCAAGTGTTGTTGTTTTTTTTAATAATGAAACAAGCTCTCACATTTTCTTGTTTCTCCATTAAAACTAAATAATTTGGGTTTGTGGACGAAATGAGACATTTGACATAGTTTTGTTATTGTGAAAAGAAATGATGTCTTTGTTTATCTGGCTAAGGTTGGATAAGGTTGGCTAAAAACATTCAACTTCATTAGAACTGGAGTTTTGTGGTACGTCCGGCATCTGTTACGGGTCGCATGATGTTCATGACCTTAAAACTGCAAATGTGGGAATAGAATAATTGATGAGGAAGTGAAGTTAAGCTAGTTGTTCAAGACTACATATGCTCCATGTTTACTTTACCTTTAAAATACAACAGGTTTGTATTTCCCGTCACTGCTATGTTTAGACTCATCACCACATTTCTTCCCCCATCTTAATGTGAGCATGAACATACAAGTACCTGTTTGGAGACTTTTTGTTCTTCCTCCATATATTTAAGCTCTGCTGGGACCACAGTCCTCAAAGCAGCTCTCACCTGATGAAAGAGAAAAAAACACTCTGTGGTCATGTGACCAAGCATTACCACTCTGCCAGGTGCAGAAAATACAGTCACAGTGTCCACAGCATGGACTGATACTCACAGTGTTGTAGATGACATCAATCTCTAGGTAGATGACTCCTTTGGTTGGACCTGTCAGCGTCTTATTTTTTAACACGTAGGCTTTCTTCTCACGGTTATGCACCTGACAGAGGTCAGAGGTCAATCATGAACAATACTTGAATTTAAAATAATTCCGTTCCTCTACATCTTCGCACAAATTACACAATTTATAGAATTGGGATGATTAAACCACACACAAGTGATAAAGATCTTTTTTTTTCAATTAGCTCTAGTTCTAAATGGTATTATTGTGACCACGCGTATTTCTTCTTTGTCTGAATCATTTTTGGCAATGATGCAAATTCCTGCACCACTTCCGGCACAGCACTATGATGTGCACTCATCTTTCAGCCGTATAATAACTGATAGCCATGAATGTTTTAAGCCAATCTTACTTTTCTGAAAAATCAGAAAGCTTGTTTCAATTATTAAAAAAATTCTAAAATTGAATCAATTACTAAAATATTAATTTATTAAATGATTCATGATTAATTGATCAAATAATCACTGGAGCTCTACAAGCAACTAAATTACTCAAACTGTTGCCTTCCCATTAATGCCAATAATGGTTCTCAATTGTTTTTCTTTGTGATTTACAAATTATTTAATTTAAAATGTTTCTTTTGTTACATGGAAAAAAAGAAACCAGAAAATATTCACATTTAAGAAGCTGAAACATCTGACAACTTGCTGTAATTATTTAAAGAAAAACCTGATAAATCAATTATCAAAATCAAAAATAATAAATTATTTTCAAAAAAAAAAATAATAAAAATAATTGATCACTTATTAGTGCCTTAAAATCATTCACACAATGTTAACTTTGAAAAAGGCACCAAAGTAAAATTGTAACATCTGTCACACTGTCACTGAGCTTCATTGTGTTGTTTTTGTCAGGATCCGGGTTCACACTGTTTCCTGTCTTTTATTTTGTTTGGTGTTTTCCTGTTTTTTCCCCCTTGTGCTTGGTTTTTTTTTTCAGGAGACTTGACTGCATGGCCAGGCAGAGTCCCCTCCCCCCTCCCGCACCTGCAGCTCGTTTCCTGATCACCGCCCCTGCCTTCTTATACCCTGTTCCTCGCTGCTGCAGGTGTCGGCGCGTCTCACTCCTAGAGTGGTAACTTCTACAGTTAGATCTGCGTTTCGCTCTGCAATCTCTGTATGTCGTGTTTTTTCCTGCTCGTCAGTAATACATCGTTTCTTCCTTTTCAGTCTTCCTCAGGGACCTCTGCCCAGCCAACCAGTCAGTCTCCTCGCCTTGTGTTCACCCTCGTTTGGCTGAGTATTATTTGGATTTTTGTTTTTTTTTTTGTAAATAAAGACTGTTCCTGTTGAATCGACCTGGCTTCCTCCCCTGCTTTTGGTCCATACGCATCCCACACACCAATCATCACAGTTTTCTTCTTCCTCTGACTCATTTTTACATTTACCTTGTGATGTCACGAGTACCAAATGGGTAAAAAAACACCACAGAGCAGAACAACCACTGGCAATGGTATTCAATCTGCCCCAATATTTTTCTGTCAATGTTTGCTTGTTCATCTCTAAAAACAGAACATGTGACATGTGACAGAAAGTGTCCAGTGACTTTCTTCTCTCCATTTCTGTCTCTTGACACATTTAAATGTCCAATGAGCCAAAGCCCAAGTTTCCTTTAGGGACTTCCATTCATTTGAAGGACAGCCTGACCAAAGCCATAACCAGTTATTCAAATCTTAGCCTGAAACTTGACCAGTTCCTCAGAAATGAGGTTCTGTCTCATTATGACCAAGTTTTGATCTCCATGGTCCTGACAAGGTCAAGGAAAAAAATAAAAGAACACATACAGATCCTTTCCAAAAAAATAGAATATCGTGAAAAAGTTGTTTAATTTCCATAATTCCATTCAGAAAGTTAAACGTTCATATATTCATGGCCCACAATTTAATCAATTTCAGGTTATTTATTTGTTTATTTTTTTACATAATTTTGGCTTCCAGCTCATGAAACCCACAAAAACAGGATTTCAATAAATTAGAATACTGTGAATTAGAAAACTGTTTTTGCAGAAAATAAAGAAAAAAAGAAATCAAAATATGGTACTTTCAAAATGATATATCAATCATCAATACTTGGTTGGGAATCCCTTTGCCTTAATCACTGCCTTGATGCGACGTGGTATTGAGGCAATCAGGCTGTGGCATTGCATAGGAGTTATGGAAGCCTACATTTCTTTGATAATTGCTGTCAGCTCTTCTTTGTTGTTGGGTCTGGTGCCCCTCATTTTCCTCTTGAGAATACCCCATAGATTCTCAATGGGGTTTAGGTCCGGCGAGTTGGCTGGCCAGTCAAGCACTGTGATGGCATGAGCATCAAACCAGGTTTTGGTGCTTCTGGCAGTATGAGCAGGGGCCAGGTCCTGCTGGAAGATGAAATCTGCATCTCCATACAGATCCTCAGAAGGAATCATGAAGTCCTCCAAAACATTCTGGTAGACTGTTGCGGTGACCTTGGATTTAAGAAAGCAGAGTTTACCAACACCTGCACTGGACATTGCACCCGAAATCATGACTGACTGTGGATATTTCACACTGGACCTCAAGCAGCTTGGGTTCTATTCCTCACCCGTCTTCCTCCAAACCCTTGGACCTTGATTCCCAAATGAAAGGCACACTTTACTTTCATCGGAAAAGACGACCTTGGACCACTGGCCAACAGTCCAGTCCATCTTCACCTTAGCCCAGATGAGATGCTTCCTAAGTGGCTTGACCCGAGGAACCCGACAGCTGTAGCCCATCTCCCGGATTCGTCTGAATGTGGTGGTTTTTGAAGCTGTGACTCCTGCCTCAGTCCACTCTTTCTGGATCTCTGCCAGATTCTTGAATCTTCTCTGTTTGAGAATCCGCTGAAGCCCACGGTCATCTCTTTTGCTAGTGCATCTTCTCCTGCCACATTTTTCCCTTCCACTAGACTTTCCATTGATATGCTTGGACACAGCACTCTGTGAACAGCCAGCCTCCTTAGCTATAAACTTTTGAGGTTTACCCATCCTATGGAGGGTATCAATGATGGTCTCCTGGGCAGTTGTCATGTCTGCAGTCTTCCCCATATTGAACCGAACGGAGACAATTGAACCAAACCAAAGCAATTAAATAACACCTGGGGAAACCTGTGCAGGTGCTTTGAGTTTAGTAGATGATTGGTGTGTGACACTCAGTTTAAAACATTCATGCCCTGATGATTTCTTCACAGTATTCTAATTTACTGAAATCCTGTTTTTGTGGGTTTTATGAGCTGGAAGCCAAAATTATGTAAAAAATAAACAAATAAATACCTGAAATTGATTAAATTGTGGCCCATGAATCTATGAATATATGAAAGTTTAACTTTCTGAATGGAATTATGGAAATTAAACTTTTTCACGATATTCAAATTTTTTGGAAAGGATCTGTATTTTAACTCACGTCTAATAAGGGGATGGCAACTTTCCCCAGGAAGTCGGCGTTCCTTTCACCGTCTTCATCAAACACCGTCACTGTCAACACTGAGTGAATGTCCTTCACATTACTGAGGAAAAGACAGAGATGACAAGAGCAGATAATTGATGAATCAGACATGCACTTTGACAAACAGTCTTTATGGATGTAAAAAGAGCAAAAAACTGGTTGGACACATTAAATATTGCAACGCTATTGATACCAATGGAAGCTAGACAGTTAAGGAGGTTATTGCCAGTGAGATGACTGTGGACCTGGACCTTTTTTAGAGATATGGGAGGTTAGGAATGGGTCTGAAGGTAATTAAATTAGTGGAGTCTAAGCCAGGTTTTTTGAGTATCGGTGTGATTATTGCAGTTTTAGAACTAGTGGTGAGGGAGAAGAGGGAGGCGGAGTTCGTGTCTCCTTTTACTCTCCACTATGTGGGCAGGGGATCTAATTTACAAGTGGAGGACTTTTTTTATGTTGGAGACTGAAGCCAAAAAAAATTCAAAAGTGTCTGGGACTGCAGGATATTGTTAAGTCTAAAGTTCAAAGTCCATGTATTTCCTTCAGCAATCTGGTTGAGGGTGGAATAATAAGCAGTTTTGGCATTGGAAATGACTTCTTTGTATTTCTGGATGTGACATATCAGGTGCAGAATGAGAGAATGTGACAGTCTGTGTTTTCAGTCAGAGATTATAAAGTGTATTGTAGTGTGAAACCAGGTCATCATAGGTGGTTAAATTGTCCTTGCTGGGGATGATATTAATTGAGGAGATAGTTGGGAGGTGAAAGTTCTTCATGCTGAAAGTGATGGAGTGGGCCAGGTTAGTTTTGTGTAATTATAAGTTGACAATGAATGAAATCAGTGTATGATTAGAAGCAGAGAAAACAGATACAGTACAGTTAAAAAGGTTATGCCAGTGCAGCAGACAAGATCAGGATGTGCCTTTTAGAGTGTGAGGAATAGTCGACATATTGCTGCAGACCAAAGCTACCCAGGCATGATATGAAATTATTTGTGAGACAAGGAGGAGAGAACCCTTTCTTGTAAGTGAATGAATATTAAATAATAGAAACTCGAAAGCGCTGTGGTCCGAGATAGAATCATTAGCAGATCTACCTAAGTTAGCTAGGACACTGTAATCAGCTGCTTTTCCAGCATTCTGATACAGGTGGCGAGTTGACGACCAGATAGAGGATATTGGTTTTGAGTCGTTGATGTTATAGGTCCTGCGGGATCCCAGTGGGTATATTCCTGATGGGCAGGATAAGAAATATCTGGGAAGAGATGAATGACTGCAGGAGGATCCAACAGGTGGGAGCAATGGATGGAGAAATAAGAATCAAGTGGACGGTTTATTGAGCCGCATAGTTGGCTGGAATTATGGCAGCAGCTGACTGCTGGTAGCAGGGGGTGACCGCTGGTGACAGCCAGGTGGAGAACATCAAGCAAAAAGTCCGGTTGAAATGGTTAAAAGATGGTTAAAAAGGTGAGCGTGGAGAGCAGCGGCAGCTAACTCTAACTAGCTAACAGCATTTGTTGCCGGAAGGTATACATTTCCCCAAAATGATCACTTTGAGAGCAGAGGCCAGGATTCATGTATAAATAACTGGGCCTGAAATGAGCGTCCCCTGTTTCAAAGACCAGTGACCACCACAGGGAAAAAATGTCAGAACACTAATTAAAAATAAAATGTGAAATAAAGCAGTATTTTTATGTCATAAAATTATTCTTTCTTATCCTTTTGTGGTGACCTCCAACCTTCATCTTTGTTAACTATAACAGCTGAGGAGATAAACACACAGGGGACCCCTGTTGGAGGGACATCCATCCATCCATTTTCTGCTGGTTATCCAAGGTCGGGTAGCAGGGGCAGCAGCTTAAGCAGAGATGCCCCGACTTCTTCTCCTCGGCCACTTTGTCTAGCTCTACTGGGGGAATCCTGAGGGTTAGGGTTAGGGTTGGGTATTCCCAGGCCAGCCAAGAGACATAGTCTCTCCAGCGAGTCCTGGGTCTTCCACGGGGCCTCCTCCCAGTGGGACATGCTCAGAACACCTCACCATGGAGGTGTCAAGGAGGCATCCTAACCAGATGCCCCAGCCACCTCATCTGGCTCCTCTTGAGGAGCTTTTTAACCACCTCGGCAATCTCAGCCCCAGAGATAGGCGAAGGCAAGTCCCCAAACTCTGCTTCCTCATAAAAATGTGTTGGTTGGATTGAGGAGTTACAAAAATTGAGGAGTTGGATTGAGGAGTTACAAAAATTGAGGAGTTGGATTGAGGAGTTACAAAAATTGAGGAGTTGGATTGAGGAGTTACAAAAATGAAAAAAATAAAAATTTTGAGAATGATTCTAAAAAATGTCTTCTATACTTCTATAAACACACATAAATGTGCATTTACTTTTACAAATTTTTCAGAAATTCCGATTAAACACAGGAAGCAGGGGATTAAATACAAAAGGGGAGGAACCTTAACTAAAAATATACATTAAAAACAGGCTGATGGAAACTCATCTATTGTCAATTTGTCTTGTTGTTCCTTCTTTTTTTGTCACAGCCTGCTACCTTTGGTTCAGTTTTTAATATTTAGGGCATGAACGTACCAGTGCTGAACGGCGAGGAACCTGTTGCTTTTCTTGCAATTATCATGATTAATATTATTAGTCAATTATCATGCCATTATCATGATTAATAATATATATTATTATCATTAATATATATATTATATTCTGTGTCACTGCACACATTTTTGAGGGGGTTAACATATATTAAAATCTTGGTCAGGTCAGGTTTGGCAAAAATGCAATAGTGGCATAGTGCTCATTTGTTCCTGTTTTTTCACCAGCATCTGGCATTTGCCTTCATTTTAGACTTTTGTTTGCAGTACAGCCATGCATTTTGGGCTCTGCTTTCTCCACACTATAATAATAATAATGGAAAGTCACTCACAAGGTGAAGGCTTTGTTCCACTCTGGACTGAGGTTCTTGTAAACAGTATGTGTCTGTAGCTTGTCATTATTGAGCTCCAACACACAGAAAGGGTCACTTTTACCTGAGGAAATAATGAAGTCGTTAACATTACATAAAGGGGCTACATAGAAGAAATACATTGTATAATGTCATAAAATGACCACGATATGTCATCAGAGGATATGCAAAGATATGCAACCCCTGATAATAAATTGAAATACTGGCTTCATGAATAACAAAACTGCTTTGGTCTGTTGCTCTACCCACCACCCACCCAAAGGGTTTTGATTATTTGCTCGATTATAAAAAAAAACTATTTGTGGTATGTTAAGAAATATGCAAAACAAATGTTTTATCAATTGGTTATATTTATAAATACAAAACTTTCTGTCATAGTGACTACCTAATTTGTAGTGCATCTTTCATAACAGGGTGGCAGCAGCAGCAAGCATTTAGTTAGCAGACTACATGTGTGCCTGCAGAAGTGATTTATTTATGAGGTTTCTTGAATGCATTTTGACGCTGCTTCTCTCAGCCCAACATGTTGTCGATCACACTAAAGGGATGAAATTTACCAGGGTTATTGAATGCATCTTGTTAGCTGTACAGGCTAGCTTAACATGCATTACTTTTACTAGCTCCAATGCAAAAAAAAATATCGTATCACAATATACATTTATATATCATTCTATATTGTATATCACAATATACTCTCAGCTGTATATCACAGTATAAGTCAAATTAATGGGTGATATGACTCAATTCCATGTATTTTTAATAATAATATCATATTTAATTAATTATATTTTGTGTATTTCAATAACTTATTTAATATAACACATATGATGATTATCAATGCAACAGCTGTTAAAACCAGAAAAAGTCCAAACAAAACAAAACAAAACAAAACAAAAAACTGAGCTTCAGCCAAAGTTAGTTAAAGCTCATTCTCTCTCAGTACAAACTGGTGGTGAATATTTAATATATAAAGTTTGTACAGTTTACAGTTATTGCTGCCTTGTCATCTCTCATCAGATGAAATAAAGTGTCTGAAGCTGCTTGGAGCTGAAGTAAGGGTTTGGTGAATTGAAAATGTAATTTAAAAGACACTTAGGGCTCTAATTTCATAGACCAGACGCAGCGCAGGCGAGGCGCAGCAAGGTGTGTCCAGGCACATTTTGCAAGTTTTGTGCACAGCGCAGCCTGGTGCAAGTACTCCTCTGTCCCACCTCTTTCCATCCAGTGGTAAAGAGAGGGAGAGAAAGCATGACTGGGTTTAACACAGTCAGGCCAAATCTACATCAACCAAATGAGCTCCTCTCCTCACCTTTAAATTCGCTGCGGGCGAGATGCATTGCCAAGCCTGTGGTCTGGCTCTTGTCACTAGTGTGTGCATGTGAATTGAACTTGTCTTACCCAATTGAGTTATGATCATTTTGGCATGTAACTCTGGATTACACAAAATCAAAGTTGTAAATACGTTTGATTAACCCTCTTCCGGATCCAACCGGGAGCGCAGAGCGTCCCTTCATGAAAGAAGGAAGAGGAAGAAGGAGACTAGTTCAATAAATCAATAAAATTGATGTTAAAATCACTCATGAAACAAAAGGGTGTATCTTTAATGTGATTGAGTAAACTGTGGCCAAAAGAATTTATGAATGGAAACATCTAAGGACAGAGCTGTGCTGCAGGTGGACTCTCCTCGCCTGTGCACTCTGCTGCTCTCCCTGTGTAGCACACAACATGCCACAAAGAATGCATTGAATTTTATGAGATGAGAGAAGCCGAATATATACTCACTATCTGATGTCGAGGCTGTTTGTGGCTGGCTGAGAGAGATGTGAAGTCGTTACTTTGCATCACAGTTGCAGCTGCATTAATGACATTCCATTACGTGTGCCAACAGCCTTTGATCTGACATCAGATGTGACGGAACAGTCGATATAGAAATAAATGTATGTGCTGATTCAGATAGTTAGATTAAATATTGGTTGTTGTGATTATTAATTGCATTGAAATGTGCCTGACATTCTGTAAACCTCTCTGTGAGTGTTTGAGTGTTTGGTGACGTGTACACACTGTGCGCCAGTCAGCCAAATTACCACTAGACTGGCTGCACTCCAGAGTAGACATAGTAGTCCAGGTTGGAGCTGGCGAGCATTCAGTGCACCTTCAGCCCAGCCTTTTGGCACAAAACTGTCACGTGCCAAGCTGAATCTGTTGACACCTCCCCCTGCTGCGCCGCCACACCCATCTCTGCGCACCTCGGTCTACCAAATTGACAAATTCGCTGCGCACGATGTTGTACCAGACAAAATTATCACTGCGTGGGCTGTGCCACAAAATTAGAGCCCATAGTCTTTGACAAGTAGTTATTGTTTCAAAATATATTTGCAGATCGAGACTATCAGTGATCCATTGATCAAGCCTTTCAGAAAGGAGGTTGACATATAAATGATAGAATGAAGTTGATGATTATCACCCACTCTACAGGGGCACAACATACACTATCACTATCAGTCTCCACCTGTTGCTGACACACAAAAATGACCCCAATACCCCAAATTCATATAGATAAAAAAGAGTGGACAGTGTAACACTAGGTATGAGTGCAGCTACTTCTTTATATCTTCCATTTAAAGTGTTTTGAGTTGGGTTTGCAGAAATTATTTTCAAACACTAATGTAATTGCTGCTGTATATTATTTACTTTTAATATTGTATTATACAGCTGCTGCCCATGTCACTGGATTTTTTCTTGCTTTATTTCTTGTTTAGTTCTGCATCTGGTTTTGTGCTCCTTGTTTCATGTTTTATATTAAAGTTTTTCCTTTAATATTCCTTGTTGGATTTTTCATCTTGTCCTGTCTTCCCTTTTGATTGTCTGCCCTACGTTTAATGAGTTTCACCTGTTTCTAAGCCCTTGGTTAAAATGCAGCCAAATCGAATTTTTAAGTTAACTGGAGGACAATAGTTTAAAAAAATGGATAAAAGCATAGAAGACAACAACAGACTTTGGGCAGATGCAGAGATTAGTGCCCGGTAGCTATCTGGGGGGATTCGTCTGTTCAGAAGAAATTAGAACGTTCTCAACAAAAAACATCCATATATCAGGATGGAGGAGCAGGGTTTTGGAGAACGTGGTTTCAATGCCAGCGGAAAATACGAAAATTCAAAACCAAGAACAAAGAAATCAAGGATGGGAGCAATAATATTTTGTTTAGACAACTTGCTTTTCATGGAGTGGCCTGTAACTATAGAAATCTGTGTCAAAAACTAGAGTAGACAATGTCAATATGGACACACGCAGATCTGTTCTGATCACTTGCAGTGAACAGTAGGTCAGAAAGATATATGCTACAAATATGCTTGCAAATCTGATTCAGGCTTCAGTCTAAATAAGGTCTCATAATCTCATCTAATTAGTGTCTGATTATCCCTGCTTCCCTGGTGAGTTTAATCTCTGTGCTCCTCAGTGCCTTTTCTGGTTCATTTTTATTTTTCATCCCAGTTTACTGCTGCAGTTTTTCCTGGTTAGCCGTGTTTCTACTCCATGTTTCAAAATTTTTCTGTACATGTTTTACTTTTTGCCTTTCTGTTAGTTTTGCTTTGTTCATTTTTGCAACCTGCATGTGGATCCTTCATTTTTTACACAGTAGCCATGTTTACATGGACACAAGTCTGAATAAAAATATGTCATGTAAACATGCAAGTTCGAAAAATCTGATCCATTAAAGTCCATTAGAGAAAAAATTCTATTCTGGTATAGCACCATAGCCGATTATTCAGATCAGTTGATCTGATAATGACTGCCTCTTTGGAAAAGTCACGTGTGAAAGAGGAGGAAAATCAGAAGGATAGCGGAGGGGACTAGCACACATGTACTAGCACAGCATTTGTTTACTATGAAAGCGGAAGTGAAGCTTCTTCTTTTGCCTTTACTTCCGGAGAATTAGACAAACCTGAGCATGTCAAAATAGTCCACTCTGACAAAAATTTGATGCACACACCACAAGCTGATAATTTCTGATAATTTTGCGTCCATGTAAACTATTGAATTGTAAATTCCAGAAATGAAAACATAGCTAGCGAAAGCCCAAACAGCAGTATGTATTTGATGAGAGAGATGAGGCATTTTAACTTACCAGTGACATCAGCAGCTAAAAGGCCTTTGGCTCTCAACACCTTCACCTGCACGATGCCCACATCTCTCAAATTAGAGAACGAGTTCCACAAGCTCTGGAGAAGGAAAGAGAAAACACAACATGACACTGCTGCTGCTCTTGTGTTAATCACTATTTGGCCAACAGAGTGATTAGAGTGCCACCCACATAACGTTTGAATGTGTCCCTGCGTTCCTCTGGGTCATCAAGTGGTGCGGCGGAAAGGTCAGTTATGGACACATGGGCTGAGGCTGTGAGTGTGACCAGCAGCACCACATAGCCCTGGTACTCCTCCAGCTCCAGCTCCAGGTGATGGGTTTGTTCTTTAGCCAGAGCAGAGAGGTCCAGCTGGCAGCTGCGCAACACACACATTATAAATGACTAATTTCTAATATGTAGTGTATTTCACAAATTTATTCAACATCATAAATATGATGATTATCTATGTAACAACCTTTAACACCAAGTCATCGCACACACCTTATCACAATATGATATCTAAAATCTTGTCTCATGTCATGACGTCTGATATCAATACACTGCCCAGCTTTACCTATGAGTATTTACAAATAAACTTGCCCTGAAGAGTAGGACTGTGCATCTTCACTGTTTTCACAATTTGCTTCAAATATGATTATCATGTTAACATTTGGATTCAGGATGCATTTCATTCTCAATTCTCTTTGTTAATGAACATTGGCCTCTTTTTAATCAGTCAATAAATACTGACAGATAAACCTTTTTATCAAAAATATGAATGAAGAAATATCTTTTGAAATGACATTGCAATGTTCCTGCAATGTCCCTGCAGAGCAAAATCAAATCGCTAGCAGACTTAATCGCTCATGGACTCAGAGCTCAGCCTGGCAAGCCGGCCAGCCTCTGCTTCTTCTGTTGTTTCTTTCTTTGCCTTGCTTTTTGGTTTTTGGTTTTTGTACATAAATTAGTTAACCTTTTTTTCAATCTGGATTTTCACTCTTTTTGGGTCCAGTTTAGTTAAGATTTTTATGATCATCACAAGATGTCCTGTAGCAGCTGCAGTAAAGAGGTAGTCGGGTGATGTAAAGGGTATCCAATAAATGTCACAAAGGTCCAGATTAGAAAATGTCCTCAAGCAACATCATGTTTAACTAAATTTAACTAAAGTATTTGCCTCAACACAACAATTCTTTTTACACGGATGTGGAGAGGTTATAGAGGCGTTCTAATTAAAAAAAAATACTTGTTTCTCATTTTAAGTAAACAACAAAGTAAGCCAACTGAACAAAATAATTTTGAATACATCCATTATACAATATTTGAGCAACGTTAGTTGTCACAGTTGATCATGCATGTCAGACCAAAAGCAAAAGTGATGGTGACACCTAATGCTACTAAGTTACTGGGCCTATTCTAGCTGATCCCCAAAGAATACATAACATACACATCAAGTTAGTTACGAGTACAGGAGGATAAGTCATTATGCAGCTTGTTGACCTCATCATCACAGAAATGCCAGACCAAAATTGATAAGTTCATGTTACAAATTAGACTTATAAATAACCAGCGATAAGCAGCCTTGAGTGGTCATCAAGACTAGAAAAGTGGTATATTGTACATACAAATCATTTGAAGAGAAAAGAAAGTCGCAAAAAAATTATAGTTCATTTTTGGAAGTCATGTGCTGTAGCTCAGCTAAAGACAATAAGTAACATGGATTGGATGGATTTATCCCGGCGCCTTTTGTTGGGACAAATATTTTTGGACTTTTTGTTCTTCTTGCTCTTTTCTTTAAAATTGGAAGTTTAGTTTTTTGCATAGGTTCCTTGTTTTCTGTTTTATCTTGAAGTCTTTCCTTGTGTACCTTTTCAAGTTTTACATCCTGACCTGTCTTGATTGTCTTCTATGGCCTAATATATTTTTCAGCTGTGTCCTATTCGTCTCACCTGTGTCTGATTATCCCTGTCTCTCTAGTGTATTTATTGTCCGTGCTCCCCAGGGTCTATGTCATTTCATTTTGTTTTAGTTCTCTTTATTCAGTTTTGTCCTGCTGCCATATTGTTTCCTTGTGTACTAGTCCTGTGCCCTGTGTTTCTGCGCTCCATGTTCAAAGGTATTTTATCTGTTTGAGTTTTACTTTTTGCCTTCTCCTCCTTGTTTGGATTGTTTTTGCCTTTCTGTGGTTTTATTGTTTTATTAAAGACTCTTTTTGTCAATTTTTGAAGCTGCATTTGGGTCCACATTCCATAACCCTAGTTATGACAATGCAAAGTGTTTTGGTATGAAGAGATATATAATTCACAATATGACTTGTAAATCATGCAGTAACCATTTGGCATAAATGGAGCAGAAAATTTGGACTAACCGTCCCATCAAGTCATCTCTCCTGCCAGGGTCTCTGTCCCACACTGTGATCTCCAGCACTCCCCCATTCTCATCAAATAGATGCAGATCAAACTGCTCTCTCCACTTAGGACTCAGTGTCTTTGGCACAGTCTAAACAAACAGAAACACACACATACTGTACATGGAAGTAGGACAGCAACAGTCATAATCATAATAACGAAAATGTTCAAAAGTGTGGGAACATCTAACTTTGAGTAGACCAATAAAACAATATGAATGCTGTCTCTGCAATACAGAACTCTCATTTCACGGCAGCATGATAGTGATGCATGAGCATCTCAAACGGAAACACAAATGAAAGCACCCAGGGACTGTGATGTCTACTCCGGATTAGTAAGTTTATATGGGCTTTGAACTGTGAGCAAGCCAAGGTTGTTAGCAACATACACTCAGTCTCTATAAGCTGAAAATATATATCCAAATTCTGGGATATATCACACTGCTGCAAGGACAGAAAATAAAGAGTTACCGCAAGAATGATGGTGCTCGGAGGTATATGTAACGCTAGCGTTAAATGACGCCAGCAAGCATTTCTTTCAGCACACAAATGTCCTCAGTGGGTATAAATCAGACTGACAGTGGAAGCCGAGAAGGGTATGTCTAATGTGAAGTTGTTGAAACTGTTCTGACTGCATATAAAGGCCAAAGCCCTTCAAGCCAGATGCTGGGTTCATGTAAATATGGTGGACGTGACAGGAATAGTCATGTGTAATAATAACAATAATAATCAATTGATTAGTCCACTACCAAAATAATTATTAGTTGCATCCCTACATAGAAGCAACAGAAGCAAAAGACACATATGTATCTGTAAAGATCCCCCAACACAGAGGTCAGGGAGGACCAACCTTGCTCTTGTACTTCTGAAGACCCAGCTTGAACCTGATGTATGGGTCACTAAGGCCGTTGGAATCCATTGGTGGTAGTCCTCGAGCTTCGATCAGCACAATGTTGACAATCCCTCGCCAGAGCTGGGACTTCTGACGCATCTCTGGGATACCTGTAAACTGCTGCTGCTTGTTCACACGCAAACACATACATAGAGGTTGATTAGTTATTGTCCCTTCCGGGAAATTCATTTCCACAGATTCTATACACATGTGTATGGAATGCCTGAAATACATTGGCATGCAACAGAGAAACAACATTCACAATCACTTCAACAATAACAAATTAACCGAACATGGCAACAGACTTCCAAAACCGTGCAACATGTAGTAACAACTCACAACAAAGACAATCAGGTAATGTAAATTCGGATAATGTTGGATTCCCTTCCGATTTAGGAATGTGACGACTGAACTTTGCTCTTTTGTATCTAAAAGTTCTGTATCTGCATCCAGAGGGCATTAATGAAAAATACTAGAGTAGTGGGTAAGTGTGATCTTGTATTATTGTATTTGTGATGGATGTAATGTCTGTGAAGGTTCCAAGTCATAGCCTTCTTCTATTCACCTCTCATCCAAGAGGCTTCTTCAGTTCTGACTAACTGGTGGGAGAACATTCTCAATGTTCACAATCTGGCCAGAGAAGACAGATGGTTTGAGAGAGGGGTGAAAGAAGCCATCTGTTTTTACCTAGATAAACTATCACTCAACAGAGAAGGTGAACTTAGCCACCCACTAAAATCCAATCCATTGTAGCACGGCTACACATTACCTCATCCCGTAAACCTGAAGCTGCTGTCAACTAACAGTAACCACGGTAACTGCTGGTTTGGGTGACACATTGACCAAACTCAAACCCCCTCCTGTTTCTCTGAAATAACTGGTGTGGAAATATTTTGTATTTGCATTGAGTTTTGTCAAAAACATTCGCGTTGTTGACTAGAAAACCATGGCGTGTAAGCTATGTTATGCCGGTGTAGCAAAGCATATCTCCACATGTATCATAAAGACTTAGACGTAACTACAAAACCACTCCATTAACACAATCTTCTCCGTCCTCATTTGAAGCAAAATGTCCTCAAAATACAACAGAAGCAATAACTAGCACTATAGCCATGTTTGTAGCATTAGACATACAACCTTATTCAGTGGATATTATTATTCATTGCATATTAGGAACCACACTGTGAAAAAACAAGCAGGTCGCATCTTTCAACAAAGGTGTTGCCTTCCATGTATGATCATGTTATTGGAGGTCAGTGCAGATTTAGTGGCATTAACAACAGATTGCTGGACCTTCAGAGCAACACAGAGCTACAAGACTCTATGTCTTCTCTTCTTTTTACGCTTAGTTTTTTAATTGACAGTAACATTCATATTGTAAATAAATTATTTAAATTTAAAAATAAGATATTTGTGTGGTACATTGCCAACAAATGATTGACATTATATCACTCATGACACCATGACCACAGAATGGTCTTTTGAATCAAAAATTGAGATTAGTGATTAATTAAATAATATTTATGGTCAAAAACCTCATAGTCATTTCAGATTAAGCCAGTTTATTGGTCATCTCTGACAGCATTTGAACAGGCACTCGGAGCTAATGCCCGCCCCCCAGAACACTGTGTCTCTTGTGATTGGCCAGCTACCAAGTGCATTCCCACTCGCTTGTGCTAGAGCAGTCAGTCAGCTACCAGCTACCAGCTGACTGACTCCACGGTGCTTCTTCTTCTTCTTCAGGTTGAATGTTTACGCCCATGACCAGAAGTAGATGTTGGGGAAAGGTTTGTTGCACAGCAAATGTGCTAGTTACATTACTAAACTCAACTTTTCAAAACCACTTGCTCGAGCACAGGTAAACAGAGAAGTCCTTTTTTCTCAAAAGTGGCTGAAGTGTTTATTGTGACAGTGTAGTGATGTTGTCAGGGTCCGGCTTCCCCTGCTTCCTGTTCTTTATTTTGACAGTCATTTTCCTGTGCAACCTTCTTCTGTGTTTTGTGATTTCAAGAGACTTGACTAGGCTGCTAGGCGTAGCTCCTCCTCACACACCTGCTGCACATCTCCCTGACTGCCACCCTGGTCTTTATCTACCGGTTTCTCCTTGCAGCAGGTGTCAGCGCGTCACACATGTAACCCAGTACTCTCTCGTACTAGTCACTACTCTGTTCTGCTCGTCTTCTTACATTTTTGTTCACCTTTTCTAATTCGTGATTTTTTCCTCTTTTTCTAGTATCCCCGGGAGATGTTCGCCCAGCCAGCCTGTCAGTCTCCTCGCCTTTTGTTTGTCTTTAGTTGGCTCATCTCCGTTCAGTTTTTGTGGTTTTTTCTGGTAAATAAATTCACGCACCTTGCTTTTTGCAACCTGGCTTCCGTTTTCATTTTGGTCCATACATGTCCAGTGTAAAAGGTAACAGATGTTTAGATAAGGGAAGGATACAGGGACACATCAAAAACATCAGAAATGTGATTTTCTAGTGAATGTCCTCTTCATGACATAAAACCAATGATCCTAGATTAAACTAGACAAGTCTATAAAAGTCAGATCCACTTGCGCTAAAAGAGAGGAAATAAAAAAGATCAAGAATCGAGGAGGAGGAGGAGGTGAGGTGATAAAGATGGCACCGTTATGTGTGGCTGGCTTCCTACCTACCGTCTACCATTTCTGCGGTTCATTATTTTGTTGTTTTTGACCATTGTCACTCCTCAAATCAAGTCTCTACTGGATCGACAAACTCTCCTGGATCTTCGACTTTCTGCCCCCGCTCCTGTCAGGGATCCTAGCTCACCTGTACCAGTCCTCAGATCCACCAACCCTGCTTCCAGAATTGATCATGGATTACTTCCTTGCCTCGCTGTGTCCTGGCATTCCCGGGTTCCAATTAATGCCTGTCTGATACCGGTGACCGGCTTCGATAAGGGTTTCCGCCGCCCCTGCTCTCCCCAACTCCGCCGGCGCGGGGTGAATCTCCACATCCTGAGGTGATGTACGACAGGTCCCAGTCCCTGCCAGGATTGGCCTGGTAAGCACTAGATCGCTGGCAAACAAATCTTTTTTCCTCAGGGATTATTTCATCTCCCATGATCTGGATTTCCTCTGTGTGACAGAGACGTGGCGAAGTGTTGGTGAGTCTAGCGCTCTTTCTAACGGTGGTTTATAAAATAACTATAAATGCAAGTAGTGTGTTCTACCATCTTCCTTCTCCAGCTTTGAAATGACTATTTGATTTGTGCTGTCATCTAGAGACCTGACATCTACAGGCCTCCAAGGATTTTTTTAATGACTTGGAATTATTCCTAACTATGATCGGGTTCTTATTATTTGTGATTTTAATATCCATGTGTGCTGCCCTGATAAGCCACTGGTGAAAGACTTTTTAGGCCTTATTGACTATTTTAGTCCCCTCCGTCCTCAATTCTGTCTGATACTGAGAAGCTCAGTGCCTCGTTCCACTCCTCCTGCCAAACCATTTTGGACTCCATTAAAAACCAAGCAGCCTAAACTTGAACCCGATCCCTGGTTTAATGACAGAACTTGTGCTGTCAGACGTTAGTGCCGCAAAGCTGAACGCAAGTGGAAAAAGGACAAACTGCAGGTGTCATTTCAAATTCTGAAGAGTGCTGGCACCATTAGCACAACACTATCAAAGAGGCTAAAAGGGAATATCTATCCAACATTATCTTGTCTAACTGCCATAATCCACAATTATTATTTAAAACAATTGACTCTGTTAAATATCCCATAGGCTGTCTGTTTGGAATCCTCCCCTAAATTGGGGAGGCCTCAGATAATGGTCTGGTCTCTATACTTGTCCTGTTAGATCTTAGTGCTGCATTTGACACCATTGATCATAAAATTCTACTGCAGAGACTGGAGCAGACTTTGGGGATCTCAGGTACTGCCCTCTGCTGGTTTCAGTCATACTTATCTGATAGATTCCAGTTTGTACATGTTAATAACAATGACTCATTGCAGACAAAAGTTAACTATGGAGTTCCACAGGGCTCAGTTCTTGGGCCTATACTTTTTACCTTATATATGCTTCCTTTAGGAAACATTATTAGAAAGCACAACATACACTTTCATTGTTATGCAGATGATACACAACTTTATTTATCAATGAGGCCCGAAGAAATAAATCAGGTTGTTCAACTCCAGGAATGTCTTAAAGACATTAAGTCCTGGATGACCTGTAACTTCCTACTTCTAAACTCAGACAAAACTGAGGTTATCATACTCGGCCCTAAACACCTTAGAGACAAACTTTCTGACCATATTGTCACTTTAGATGACATCACCATGGCGTCCAGTTCCACTGTAAGGAACCTTGGAGTTATTTTTGACCAGGATATATATATTTGACTCACATATTAAACACATTTCCAAAACAGCCTTCTTCCACCTACGGAACATTATGAAAATTAGAAACATTTTATCCTTAAAGGATGCTGAAAAACTAGTTCATGCTTTTGTTACATCAAGATTAGATTACTGTAACTCACTACTATCCGGATGTTCTATTAAGTCGATTAAAACTCTTCAGTTAATTCAAAATGCTGCTGTTCTAACGGGAACTGGTAAGAGAGACCACATCACCCCAGTGTTAGCTTCTCTACACTGGCTCCCTGTACAGTTTAGAATTCAATTTAAAATCCTCCTCCTCACGTACAAAGCACTTAATGATCAGGCCCCATCATATCTTAAAGATTTAATTTCACCTTATCAGCCTAACAGATCACTTTGTTCCAAAACGCAGGTTTACTTGTAGTTCCCAGAGTCCATAAAAGTAGAATGGGAGGCAGAGCCTTTAGTTACCAGGCTCCTCTCCTGTGGAACCAACTGCCAATGTCGGTTCGGGAGGCGGACACTGTCTCTGTATTTAAACTTAAACTTAAAACCTTCCTTTTTGATAAAGCTTATAGTTAGAGCTGGCTCAGGGAAACCTGAACCATCTCTTAGTTATGCTGCTATAGACCTAGACTGCTGGGGGATTTCCTGTGGTGCACTCACACTCACACTCTCTCACACTCAGGGTATGAATGTGACTTAATTATGTGTCATTAACCTTTTTTTTTCTCCCTTCCCAAGTCTATGTCTCTCCCTCTGTCCTCATCTTGCAGGCTGCAGGATCCAGATCCAGTTTGGATGATGTTATTATTACTATTATTAGTAACAATAATACTGCTGTCATTGCTACTATGCTCCGATTAAAGTTCATCAGTATAATTTCTTATCAATAATGTTTGCTGCTGCTTGTATAAATGACACTGTAGTTCTATAAACATGACATAACTGACTCTAAACTTGATACAACTGTTGTATATTTGCTCCTGGTCTCTCTCTTCTGTCTCTCCCTCACCTCCCGCTTTTTCTTTCTCTCCCCCTTTCTGTCCCCCACCTCTCCTCTGTCCCCCATTTTCCTCTCACCCCAACCGTTCGAGGCAGATGACCGCACATCTTTCAGCCTGGTTCTGTCAGAGATTTCTTCCTGTTAAAAGGGAGTTTTTTCTCTCCACTGATGCCTAGTGCTTGCTCATTGTGTGAACTGTTGGGTTTCTTTTCTCTCTGTAATATTGTAAAGGTTTTGGCCTGATTATGTACAGTGCCTTGAGATAATGTATGTTGTGATTTGGCGCTATACAAATAAAATTGAATTGAATTGAATTGAATTGTGCAATAACTTTTTGAACTTTTTATTGAAAAGGTTTCTACCGCTAGGGTGCTCATTTCAGATAGAACTGTGTGTGTACGGCTTGCTGGTTCTGAATCCTCCTCTGCTCCCCGCAGGGCTCAATTTTAGGGCCCATGCTTTTTTCATTTCTATTTACTTCCTTTGGGGTCCATTTTTAGGAAAAATGGCATCTCCTTCCACTGTTATGCTGATGACAGTCAGATTTATATTCCCCTAAAGCGCAAGAAAGCCTACTCAATCAATTCACTTCTTGCATGTCTTGAGGAGATTAAAGCTTGGATGGCCCTGAACTTTTTAAAGTTCATTGAAAGAAAGACAGAAGTGATGGTGTTTGGACCAAATAGCTCCTGTGAGTTAAGCTTACTGTCACAAATCTGGGCTTTAAAATGGACAGCGATTTTAAGTTGGATTGTCAAATTGGTGCTGTAGTGCGCTGAAAGTCCAGCTTTTTTCACTTAAGAAAGTTAATGAAGGTTAAACATATTCTTTCAAAACAGCACTTTGAGTCAGTAATCCATGCCTTCATTACATCTCATCTGGATTACTGCAATGCACTTTACTTTGGAGTCAGCCAGTCGTCCCTGTCACGTCTTCAGCTTGTTCAAAATGTTACTGCACGTCTTTTAACTGGAACACAAAAGAGGGAACATATAACTCCCATTTTAGCCTCACTTCACTGGCTGCCTGTTCATTTTAAACTTTCTTCTATTGGCTTTTAAATACTTAAATGGTCTTGCCCCACCATACCTGGCACAGCTGCTTCAGCCGTACACTCCTTTCCAGTCTTTGTGGTCAGCTGATCAGCTGCTCCTACAGATACCTAAGTCTTAACAGAAGCTCAGAGGGGACAGAGCTTTTTCTGTTGCTGCACCTAGATTGTGGAACGATCTTCCTTTACATATTAGACAGGCCCCTTCTCTGTCTGTCTTTAAAAAGCATCTTAAGACCCATTTTTACTCTTTGGCCTTCAACCCAGTTGATTGTACCAGTTTGTATTGTTTTTATGTTTGTTTGTGTTTATATGTAGGTGTGTGTGAGTGAGAGAGAGAGAGAGAGTGTATGTGTGAGTATATATGTATATATTCTGTGTATATGTATGCAGTGTATATGTATGTATACATGCATGTTTGTGTGCATATGTATGTGTATATAGTCCATTTCACTTGCTGCAAGGTGATTGGTTCCCCTTTTAAGGGGATTCTAAAGTTGGCCAAAACTGGGCCCCTTGCCAAACATGTCCACAAAACGTGTCATGCCTGCACTCCGCTCCTCCCTCACCTGCCATGGACCACGGAAAGCTGCACCTGGCACTGAGCGCAGCTGCGGCTGATTAGGACTGCTGTTTATAATCCAGCTCCACAGCTGCCTCAGTATCAGATCGTCTTTTCTCCTGAGACTTACCTGATCGCCACGTTCTCATCTTGTGAGTTACCTTCCCTGGGCTTTCTGGTTTCCTGCCAGAGTTAGGCTGCTTCTTCATCCTCTTCGCCTCCTCAGTTACCGGCGTCTTCAGTCCCACTGGCACATTCCTCGCCCACGTGTGTTCTGCCGGCATCTTCCGGGATTTCCCCCGGCAACGTTCTCCTTGCCTGGTTCCCGCCTCCTCCACCACTGCCTCACCTCATCTCTCCTTCTCTCTGGCTCTGACTGGCGGTGTCCAGTCTCGTGCTCGGAGCCAGCCCACCTTTTCTGGACCCTATCATCACCGGACATCGCCCCGTAGCTCTCAGATCGACCTCCTCATTCGGACTGGTAACCTCCAACACATTTCCTCTTCCTCACAGTCGCCACTGACGTACGATCTGACCAAAAATGGACCCAGCGGGCTTAGATCCCATTAGACAGGCTATCTCCTCTCAAGGACAGCTTTGGGGTCAGCATGATTTCCATTTAAAAACGATGCTAGATTCTGTACGAGCGCTACAGCAGAGCGTGTCACAACTCACCAATCCATTACAAGAAATTTCTGCACGCCTTCCCGTTCCCCAGCCTTCCCCTAGCCCGGTCATTACCGTTCCGGCTGCTTCCTCCTCTTCCCTGCCTGTTCAGGAACCACAACTTCCCACGCCTGAAAAAACAAATACCGACTTCCTCTCATTGACCCCGCCTTCGAACCCCTGCACCACGCCACCATTTTCACTAAGCTCGACCTCCGGAGCGCCTATCATCTTATACGAGTCAGAGAGGGGGATGAATGGAAAACCGCGTTCAAAACCCCTATTGGTCACTTCAAATATTTGGTGATGCCGTTCCGGTTGACCAATGCCCCTGCGACCTTTCAGGCATTGATCAATGACATGCTCCTATCCTTTCACACCCTGACCCTGAGTTACAGTTTGTGGTGGAGGTGGATGCATCGGACACTGGACTCGGAGTGTTCTCCTCAGGACAATAAACTACATGTTCTCCTCAGGACAATAAACTACACCCATGTGCCTTTTTCTCTCGGCAACTGTCACCAGCTGCTGTCGATGGTTGCGGTGCTGCAGGAGTGGCGCCACTGGCTAGAGGGGGTGATGGATGGACTGATCACCGGATCACATGGATGGAGAACGCTCATAACTCACTCGCGTCCTCAGCCACCGGAATGACTCCATTCATGGCCAGCTATGGGTATCAACCGCCACTCTTCCCATCACAGGAGACGGTAGTTGCGGTCCCCACTGTCTTCGACGCTGCAGGCAAGTCTGGAGAGAGGTGCAGGTGGCATTACTATGTTCTGCAGCACGGAACCAGCAGTTGGCTGATCGGCCGAGTGGAGGCTCCTGAGTACGCTCCGGGACAAAGGATGTGGCTATCCTCCTGGGACTTGCCACTCCAGGGGAGTCCCGCAAATTAGCTCCACGTTGCATAGGTCCTTTTGAGGTGGACCGGATAATCAATCCCACCAACGTTTTAAAGGAGGCGCGGAAGACACCCATTTGAAGAGAGCAATTCGTATAACAGCTGATCCTCAAAGAATCCCCAAAGTGTTTTAAAAAATGGTGTGGGAATTGGGTCTAATTGGCAGGTTGTGGGCTTTACTTGGGAGAAAACTCGACCAAGTTTCCTCGCATCAACCAGGGCAAAACCTTCCAGTGTTTCTTCGGGTAAGATCAATGATCTGGGTGTGTTGACATTTAAAATCTGTTGAGATAAAAGACTCGATCTGATGTAATTGATTTTACTTCTGAAGTGGTCTGCAAAGTCCTCACAAAGGGCGTCCGTTGATATTTTGGAGGTTCTATTAAAATTTGTGTTTGTTAAAAGGGCATTTGTGGAGAAGAGGAATTTAGGGTTGTTTTTATGGTCATTGATTAGTTTTTGGAAATAGGTAATTCTTGTCTGTTTGACTGAGTTACTATAGGTTTTGAGGTGTCCACGTAATATTTCATAATTTCCACATTTCTCCACTGGCGTGTAGGTCTTGTTTTAATTGTTTTCGATAAAAGTGGAGCCACTGTGTCCAGTGTTGACTTCATCTTATGGTTAAAACTGTCAACGATAAAATCACATGGTGCTGGTTAATTCAGGAGTGCTCTGTAAAATCTGGATCAAATTTGCAGCTACTTCAGAATTTAGGTAGCGTTTCCTTACTGTTCTCACTGGGGCCTCCTGCTGGTTAAAACTGGTGATTGTAAAAAACACACAAAAGTGGTCAGACACAGCCAGGTCCACAACAGAGGGCACACCAATGGACAGGCCATAGGTTATGACGAGGTCCAGGGTGTGCCATGTGCACCAGCTGTGTGACATGTTTAAAATCTAGGCAATGTAGAAGGTTTAAAAATTCTCTGATCATTGGATCTGAGGAGTTATCCATGTGTAAATTAAAATCACCAGCTATTAATCACCGGCTACTCAAATGATGCATAGCTGTTAAAAAAGTTCATTTGGTAACATGGTGTCCTTAGTGATTGACGCAGTTCCGCCTCCTTTTTGGCCCCCTCTATTATGAAAAAAAAAAGTTAAAATTTGGTGGAGAAGCCTCAGTGAGAACAACAGGTGCATGAGTGCCAACACATGTCTCCATAAGGAAAATGCTCTCTATGTTGTTTTCTAAAATTACATCATTTATGATAAAGGATTTGTTTAAAAGAGAGCACACATTCAGCGCAGACATTAAAATGGCTGCGCTGGACATGCGCTCATCTTCAAGGGAATGTTAAAAACACATTTTGATCTAAAAACGGTCCTGGGTCTGATTTGTCTGTGTGAAATTCTGGTTTTGATTGTGTGAATATTGTCCTGTGCCTCAGGGGCGACTGAAGGGGGGGGGGGGGGGGGGGGGGGGGGGGGGGGGGGGGGGGGGGGGGGGGGGGGGGGGGGGGTGCGTGTATAGTGTAGGTAGGGGAGAGTGAAGGTAGTGAGGGGCAGAGGGCCCGTGTGCATGTGTATCAACAGTGAGTCAGGAGGTGGGTGTAGAGCAGGAACAGATAGCCAGGTTAATGTTGCCAGATAAAAGCCGTGATCCCTCCTGGTTTGGGTGGAGGGCGTCCCGTTTAAAAAGGTGAGGCCTGTTTAAAAATGCTGCAAAATTGTCCACAAATAGGATACTTATTGATGATGTGACTGCTGGCAAAAGCAGCAGGATGAATTCTGAAGTGTTTCAAGCTATATTATTTGCTCATATTCAGCCAAATGCTTCAGAACTCATTGGACGGCACTTCACAGTGCAGACGGACAGTGACCCGAAGCATACTTAAAAACCAAACAGTTTTTAAGGCAAAGAAGTGGAATGTTATGCAATGGCCAAGTCAATCACCTGAATCCAACTAAGCATGCATTTCACTTGCTGAAGACCAAACTGAAGGGAAAATGCCCCAAGAACAAGCAGGAACTGAAGACAGTTGCAGTAGAGGCCTGGCAGAGCATCACCAGGGATGAAACCCAGCATTTGGTGATGTCTATTGACTGCAAAGGATTTGCAACCAAGTATTAAAAAGTGAAAGTTTGATTTATGAGTTTTAATTTGTCCCATTACTTTTGGTCCCTTAAAATGTGGGAGACACATATACAAACTGTTGTAATTCTGACACTGTTCACCTGATTTGGATGTAAATACCCTTAAATTAAAGCTAAAAGTCTGCAGTTAAAGCACACCTTGTTCATTTTATTTCAAATCCATTGTTGTGGTGTATAGAGCCAAAAAGATTAGAATTGTGTCAATGTCCCAATATATGTGGACCTGACTTTATTATTCTAAGTGAATCCTCGAGGAATGGAACAATACATTCATTCAGTACATCAAAATAAATTGATTGTTGTGAAATTCCATTATCAGGATAACCATAAATGAGTAAAATCACTGACACTTGACCTGTGTGCAAGTTGTGGTGATTTATTTTTAAGTGCTCCAGAGGAGAGCCTGCATCTTTCCAGTCATTCCAGGGCCACATGATATACAGTGATCTTGTTTAAGATTCTAGTTTTTCTTTTTAAAATAAATAAGAAAATATCTATGTATTGTAAGGTACAAAAAGTGTTTTTTGTGTTTTTAGAATATATTAAGAGTCCTCAGAGAGATGCTTGCTCTAATTGAAAACACAAGTCCATAGAGAAATTCAGCAGACATGAGATCTGTTGGTAGATGCCTTCAGGCATCTTATATATATTTTCGTGACTGCAGTTAAAAGGATAGTTAGGGTTGTATGAGATACTTAAACATAGTCAGCATTTACTGGGCTGTGACATGGACACTCGCTGTCACTGAAAACATGGAGGAAACGTAGAGGAAAAACTGATTTTAGACATATAACAAAACTGCACCTAATAAACCTTACACCTGTTTAAACCTGAAGTTTGTAAACGTCACTCCCCATACCAAAGTCCATAGAGAAATCTGCAAATTTACATCACAGCACAGATTTTCTCTATCATTTTGGTGCTTGAGAGTGACAGGTTAGCGAGCTATAGAGAGAGCAACAAACAAATATTTTTAAACTAGTTAGTGTTGATGATGGCTGAGGCTTTTTTAATTTTTAGGTTCAGGTCTCAGGTTGGTTCCCAGTGCAGTCAGCACTGACTCTGTGTCAGTACCTCCAACAACCCCACTTCAAAACCTGAACTTTAGTGTTCACCTTAGTGTTACCTTAGTGAACAAAGTTAGTAAATCAATATAAGTACACACACGAGTGGGAGAGGCCATACCTCTATGCCTTTATGTGACAGGGTGACAGCCAGCTCCAGGGTGCCCAAGTCCTCATCAGGGTACTGTGGGTCCTTTAGCTCCAGAGACACAGGTATTGTCCTGTTGCACAAACATATGTACCATGATCATGGGAACTGTGTTACAAATACTCTCTGGCTGACAGTTAGATGAGTGCTCATCTAATATCAGTGTGGCACTGTAGTAGGGATGGGCATGAGCATTTGAGTATTTGCTTGATTAAAAATTAAATTACTGTGACTGTTTGTGATATATTGAATGTTTTATCAATGATTGTGTTTATAAAAAAAAGCTTTCTACAAGGTGGCAGTGGCAGCAAGACTTAGTTAAAGGACTTAATGTGGGTTTGCAGAGGAGATGTAATCTTAGAGAACTGATGAAATTTAGCAGGGTGAATGCATCTTGTTTGCTGCTCCTGATAGCTCAACAAGCCCTGGAGTTTAGAATATTTAAAAAGTTAATGAATTTAGCATTTTTGCTAGAAATGCCCTTCACGGTCAGCCAGACAGAACTGGCTCTGGCCAATAGTACCTCAAAAGTCAGTAAAGTCAGATCATATTAATCAGAGCACATTAAAAATGGGAGTTGAGCCAAAGTGCTTTACAACACAAAAACTTAAGGGGACATGTTTATAAATGACAAAATAATAGACAAAAGACGAAATTGGATATAACGCAATCTGAGTTTCCCCAGACCTTAGAAATTCTGTGTTCTGACTACAAATGCAACACAATGCAATTATTAAGTAGGACTGGGTGATACTATGGTCAAGATATCTATCAAGATATAACTTTTCCGTCATGGTCTATTTCGAGACTCTTATTTTGGTACCGTGTTTGTTTCCTGTAGAGAGTTTTTTTCTGTTCTGTGTTTCAGGAGGCTGGCTGAGCGGCTGGGCAGAGTCTCTGAGTTACGCATCTGCAATCATCTACTCAACAGTACACAGTTATACTCTAGTTTCAGGATCCAGAGTCACCAGTTTGTCTCATCATGTCAGTTGTTTAAAGGGGACATTCACTGGAAAATCAAATTTCTGATGTTTTTTGGTGTCCCCGTGTCTCCCGTATCTAAACATCACTAAAGTGTCACAATAAACACTTCAGCCACTTTTGAGAAAAAAAGGGCTTCTCTGTTTATCTGCGCTCAACTAAGCGATTTTGAAAAGAAGAGTTTAGTTACCCAATAGCACATTTGACGTGCAACGACGTCCAACAGCTACTCCCGGTCATGGGCGTTAACATTCAACCTGAAGAAGAAGAAGAAGCTGAATCGCTCCCTCCATTAAAACTATTGTATCTGTTGAGAGCAACATGTCTCAGAAGAAAGGTTCAGTTCATTGTTGCTCTGTTGCTGGTTGTCAAAAACACCAGCCGCTTCCCTTCTAATAAGGAACAAAGAGCAGAGTAGATATCTTTCATTTTTGATAGTAATATCCCTGCTAAGCTTCCTGAAATGCTGTTTGTTTGTAGCAGTCACTTTGAAGTGAAAAGTTATACAAACTTTGTGCAATACAACGCAGGACTCATCAGCAGGAAGCAGCTCCAACAATCCATAATGGATTTCCTGAAGGCAATGTAAGTATTTACAAATGAAGTAATAATGTCTTTGTGGCTTGACTGCTTCTTGTCTTGAATAGCAATAGCAAACGGTTAATTGCAGCCTCATTTGAAAGGCAGCGTGTGTGTTCGCCTTTTCTGATCTGTCTCAGTAGTGGCAGAAAATGAGTGAGTGAGAGAGAGTGTTTGTCTCAGCTCCATGATACTGTTTACAAGCAAAACGCTGCACGACTTGTGTGAAAATGTGTGAATTTTTGTGTTGGCTTGGGAGTGTCTCGGGTTAGCACATGCGCTAACTACTGTGTGGCAGACAGAGATCGTGTGTGCTTCCTGTTTGTCTAGGCTCGCTGTTTTAAAAGTGAACTGCTGCATGAACTGTGAGAAACCGTGTGCATAGGGAACAACTTATAATAAATGGTTTATTTTACATGTAAATTAAACCACGCAGGCATTCAAATTGACGTTCCTGCTGTTTGGGGGGCAAAGCACTGCACAGCAGTTAGTCTGCTCGTAGCTGGCCAATCACAGGTGAGTGGGAATACGCTTGGTAGCTGGCAAACTGCAAGAGACTCAGTGTTCTGGGGGGCTGGCATTAACTCCGAAACAGAGTGCCTGTTCAAATGCTGTCAGAGATGACCAATAAACTGGCTTAATCTGAAATGACTATGAGATTTTTGACCATAAATATTATTTATTGTATCTAAGTAGACATCAGTAATCTCGATTTTTGGTTCAAAAAGTCCATTCTATATCTTCTTGAAAGCAACTCTGCATTCTTTTGAATTTAGTTGTTTTTTCTTTGTCTAGTCATTTGTTTTTTTTTCTTACTCCTCTTTTCCAGTTACCCTGCCCAGAGCTCTGCCCAGCAAGCAGCCAGTCTCTGCTCCCTTTTGTGACTTTATGTAGGCTTGACTTCTTTTATAATAAATCTCTCCTTTTCTCCTCTCCTTTTTATCTCATTGTGGATTTCTGCTATTTTTGGGTTAAGCTTAGTTAATTGGTTAATCATTACATTTTCCTTGATATAAAAACAAGGTATGCTTTATATAACTTTGTTTCATCCATGTTTTGACAGAAAAACCAAACAGTCAATTAAGGATGCCCAACATTGGACTTATACCGATATCCGATATGCTGGTATGCATATTGGGCCTATAAGTGATAGTGATACCAATATATATATATTTTTTGTCCCTGTGTCCAACTGCAATAATCATTAAGTCTCTTCTGTAGTCATGGGCGTTATGTACTGTACCTCTGCTGCTCTAGAGAGTCCAAGTGGAGGTAAGCAGAGCCCATGAAGTCATCGTGAAGGCCAAAGTCAAAATCAAACACCTGCAAAGAAGCAGCGAAAAAAAATTCCACTGACTCTTCTATTCATTAACAATATGTGTGTGTACAGTGGGAGCCATTCAAAAGTTCTCCTTCCAGCTGAAAGTCAGCCGACTCCCACCCAAATCCCAGACCCCTCTCTTTTCCTGGGGGTGTTTTTACTGTAACCCCACCCATTCATTGTGTTGCAAAGTATGACCAACAGATGGCACTTCACTCACACACAGTGACCCACAGTCATTCTGATGATTTAACAGGTTATATAATTAACCAGTAATGTTGATTTTACTTTGGCTATTATATTAGGAAAGTAGTGAGGACAAAGGGGAACATGATCAGAAACATGGACAGCACTCAGTCAAAGTGCAGAAGAGCTGTCTAATGTCACTATGGTGTTGAAATAACATTGACTTTAACAAAAGCCATTTTTTGAAACCACCTCTGTCCATATGCGTTTCAGGGGACCTGAAACTGTATTTTTGGAAAACATCTCCCGGAGTGGGAAAATCTCAAACCACTAGCCTCGTGTTTGCATGGATACAAATACGCTACTGTGGGAAAACGATGACGTCATAGTCCTACTTCTGTCTCGCGCTGCCTTTCACTGACCCCTGTCTTCATCGCCATTATCTCCATCAAACGTTTGTGTTTGGAGATTGTTGGACAGTGTTGGCAACTAATAAAACTAAAGACAGCTTGAAAAGACGCTAGATATCACTAGGACATATCCTGTCCTCAGACACACACAGGGTTGAAAAAAGTGTTTAAGAGTGAAACTGAATTAAAGTAAAATCAAGAGAGGACAGAATAGGAGAGAAACCTTGTTTCACAGACAATATTTCTACGTGAGTGAGTGATGTAGACTGTTGTCATACTGTAAATGAAGAGAGCCACAGTCGATCCCAATCACGTTTACAGACTTATGTTTGTGTTGTCAGTGATTTCTTGTTTACGGACATGGAGCGTTGATTCCATTCTTCTCCACTGACTGTTATGAGTACACTAACACTAGCAGCACTGTTAATAACGTAACAGTTATTTAATTCTTAATAAAGTTAAGAAAACCATGATGTTTGTGGACCAAAGCAGTGAAAGTGATGTGAGTGGGATTAGGATTAATTCTAATTACGGGTCATTAAAAACTTGTTCAGACCTGATTTTTGGGAAAGTGACAGTCCTAATGAGACTCACAAGTTGTAAAGACTTAGAAAACTTTGATTTTGCAAAAAGCAAAGGAATAATTAATTTCAGTGAAACTGACATTTAACAAAACCGCGACATGCAGACCAACCCGTGTATTTCATATTCATATATTGCACTTATTTCCTTCTTTTTAGTAGTAGTCTACACTTGAAGGATAGTGTATTGCTGGTTAATTCATACCAACAATTTTCCATTGTTCATTTTTTATTTAGTTTGTCATAATTTGATTGATTTCATCTGCCCACGTTACACTTTGTGGAATGTTCATGCAGACAATGTTGAATTAATTGGAAACTAGTTAATCTTAGCTTGTGTGGGGGTTTATACTGTATGTATGTGTTTCTTGTTTTTATTTATGAATCTATTTAAAAATATGTCTGGCACTCGACCTGCAGAGCCAGGTTTTGGCAATAAAAATATTCAGATCGTCAAAAACACAATTCTAGCGTAAACTCTAGTTTAGATCATGGTTTTAAGAACATAATCACTGCTCCTCCCTGTGGACAAAAGAGGCATTGCAGTTGGTTTTCACACACGCTGCTTAAGGGAGTTTACGAGTGAGGTCCCCATTGACTACGTCATCATGGGGGATCAGATTACTCCTGGGGACCTATCGGCAACCAGCCAAGATCCAGCCAAGAGCCAGTCCAAGAAACTAGGAAACTTATGAGTGGCTCCATCTGTATGTAGGTTTTTGTGTGTGTCCTCAAGCCTTTAATTACCTTCACATTCAGAGGTTCACTCAGACTATCCAGTATTAAAGTCTTCTTCTCATTCCACACAGGGTTGAGGTTTTTGTAGATGATTTTGCTTTTAAACACATCTTTATTGGCCAGCTTAATCTTTACATATGGATCACTGCTGCCTACAACAACAAGAAAAAAAACTGTGAGCAATCCATAAGAGCAAGATGGAGGAAAAAATAAAGGAATGAAATTACCTCCTTTGTCTCGTACGGCCAGGTTGTGGCCTCTCTTGAGGTCAATCTCTAGCTTGTACATGCCCGAACTTGGGGTGGGTCGCTCCGGATTGGCCCCTGAAGAGCACGGAACAACCATACCCTGTTAAAAAAACCAAATGCATCCATTAAGTACAAACACGCATTCTCAAATTAATAATCCAAACTTGTCGAGGACCACAAAGTGAACTCGCCGACATTGTTGCACAAAATGAAAGCCACATTATGAATTGCAGCCCTCACTACCTCAGCTGCATTTACATCCACGCTTGCCTTGCACACAGCTCATACTGACTGAAGTCAGCTCAGTCAGTTGTCTCAGGGGTTACCACTGACAGGAAATTACACTAGAGTTGCTTCCTCTTATCCGTCCACAGCATTATTGAGTTTTTTTTTTCTTTTCTCAACAGTATAACACCTACTTTCACTGCAGCAACAATCTTTCTGCTGTGGTTATGCAGAGAGTGAACAGGTAGAACAGAAACACAATAGCAGGTGGGGAGGGCAGGATGAATGTTTCTGGGGGTATATAAAAATATAGAAAGTGGTTGTCCCCTGTCAATACGGATGCACACTGAGTCATTTAAAGGAATAGTTCAAAGCTGTGTTTTTTAAGTATTTGGTCACTTAACAATACAATAGAGAGAATAACAAATGATTTGTTATTTTTTGAGAGAGAATAACAAATGATTTGTTTTTCTCTCTACCTTTACTCTGCTGCTTTGCTATTTGCAGACTTAATTTATTTACATTGTTATTATTAGATATAGAGCTATTTATTACATACTTGCTTGACACTCATTACAAAGGTTGTATTTATTTATTTATTTGATCAGTGTTTCTAAAACCTGAAAATGATTATGTTCTTGAATGTCTTGTTTTGTCCACAAACCAAAATGTTGCAGTTAAATGAGTATCAAAATATTTGACAACTCAATCAATCAATTAACTGAATAATCATTGCAGCCCTACTTTCTCAAAACATACAATAGCTGCAAGCAATGATAATAAGTTCCAAGCAGGTTTATTGTTAAGGTGAGTTTAAGTTTAACAGAAGCTGAGATGCTCATAGCTCAGAAATAAATTTTAGGAAGAAGAATAATCCTAATCTCGCCAGGTAAATGTGCCTACTTCCTTTACCTTAAAGGTAATAAAGGCATCACCTACACAGCACTTGGTTCAAATAACTGTTTTCCAGCTATAACAACATTGTTTGTAATCAAATTTATAACAATATTAATAAATTACTACATTATCAGATCTTCAAAAAAAGTTAACAATGTAACAACTTCCCGCAAACTTCATAATTTTAAACATCAGTACAGAGATTATTACGTTACTGCAAAATGCACTTTGTTACATTATTACATTGTTAGGAAATCATTGCTTTGTCACTGCATGTTTTGTTTTTATCATTGACAGTAAACATCTATGTCAACTGCAAGGTCACTGATTCAATCCCCAGTTTTACTAATCTTCATGTCTCTGGACAAGGCACTTAACTCCAAAATACTTCTGGTAACAGAGTCCATGTAAGGGTCTGGTTCTTCCACCTTTTATTTTGGTTGTTTGGCTGGCATCCCCTGTGGTTGTGTCTTGTGTTTTGTGTTGCAGTTGACTGGCGGGGCAGCTGGTCAGAGTCATCAGCCTGCAACTTCTTAAACCCTGTTTTCTCACTCCGAATCATGCTTTTCAATGGACCCCGGAGGCCAAGGCAGTTTTCCTCCAGCTGAAGCATCTGTTCACCACAACTCTTGTTCGTCACACACCCGGACCCTTCTCGCCAGTTCATTGTGGAAGTGGATGCCTCTGACAACAGGATCGCAGCAGGACACACCCTGCTGAGGCGAACTGCGACGTGGGAAACAGAGAGCTCCTCACGGTGATGGCAGCATTACAGGAGTGGAGGTACTGGTTGGAGGCAGCGGAGCTGCCCTTTATTGTGTGAATGGACCATAAGAACTTGGCCTATCTCCAGTCCGCAAGGAGGCTCAACTCCCCCCAGGCTCAATGGGCTCTCTTCTTGGGCCGCATTAATTTTTCTCTTTCATACAGACCTGGCTCCAGGAACATAAAGCCAGATGCCCTTTCCAGGATCCACGACCTGGCCTATCATCCCAGTGTGTCGTGCACTCTCCGCTTCCCCCAGGAGCGTTTCTGGTGGCCCTCCATGGTGGGTGAAAGGGAAAGGCGTCTCATCGTTCCCTGGCGGATCTCATCTGCCCATTCCTAGCCGCCCGTGGTCTCACATCGCCTTGGACCCTGTCAACACTCATCCACCAGTGCTCTGATCAAACTTTAATGTGAATTAATACATTAGGGCAGCACTATATGACTGTGGAATGAATAGAGGTCTCAGCTGTCTGTGTTTATCACATGACTTGAGATTGATTTGATGGTTTTAGCACATAACAGCCTCTGGATCAATTCACCCTGTTCAGAAAAGTAATATATGACACATAGTCTCAGTATTGTGCTGATAAGTATTGTTACTGGCGCTTGGTGCCCTATCTTGGAGTGTGGGGTTGAGATGTACAAGTAAGTACTCGCTGGAATAGCATCTATCACATGGTGTCCATCCTGTTGAAACAGAGATGCCCTGTGACCACTGCTAACAGTGACTCAGAGAGTAAAACACCACCTCAATGTCAAACCTGAACAGTGGAACCTGATTAAGGAACTGAGCCAGGCCTTTGAGCAATTTCAAAGAACTACAGTATTTCTGTATGAGCAGCAATATGTTTCTCTTTCTGCACTGCCATAGCTTGTGCAAAACCTGAAGAAGTGTATATAGTGTTTAGAATTTGAGACTGGACAACTCAAGTCACTTTAGGCTGATGTGGCAAAACAGATCACAGCAAGATGGCCAAACATGATCTTCCTTGCCACTGCTAGGGATCACACTTGTCTGTCTGCTGAGGAAGAGTTCAAGTTCCAAATCACAGTACAAAACAATGGCACTAGCACTTGCTGCCAAAAAGAAGGATAATCAGTTCAAATGTGGAGCCTCAAACACTGCACTGGATAGCCCAGTAATGCATCACAAGGGGTATCATCAGACTACACCACTAGGGATGAGCATCAGTTTAACCAAGATGTACAGAAGGACTGGATAACATTCACTGTCCAAAAAGGATGAACCACTGTCATGGTGGAAAACCAATGCAGCACATTATTCCATGTTAGCAAAGTCAGTGTTGTGTGTGACTGCAACCTCCGTGCCATCAGAGCATCTGTTTTCGGTAGTAGGAAATATTGGTTCAAAGTGCAGCACACACTGAAAAAAAAGGATACGGTCTTCTATTAGATCGATCTAAGCATTTTAATATACTTTAACACTATTGGTACATGTTTTAAAATACAGTATAATGTGACAGTATTGTGTAGAAACTTCATTATATGCAGAGTTTGCACATTAACATGTTCATGTCATTTTGGGATTAAGTGAATCAGTCATGCCAATTTAAATTTATTATTTGTGTTAATAAAGTTTTAAAAAGGAAAAAAAAAACATCCCACGCAATACCATATTGACCTTGCCCACACCGTAATTTTTTTTTTTCCATCAGTGAATGTCTGTATCCTATCGTCAGCTTTTCTGCTGTAGGCTCAAGTGTTTTTGGTGAGAATAACATCTACCTTCCCTTTTGATTAGAATATTGTTAAAGAACAAACATATGCACATTTGGTAATTTCCTTCCTGGACATAAGTTGATTCTTTTTATATCTTCTTTGTAAGGAATAATGGTGTAAATGTGGCCATGTAAAGCCTGCCCCTCAGTTCAAATACCTCTCAGTCCAAAATATTAGTTCATTATGGAGTTAAACATAGATATAATGGGAATAATACTCGCTTTCCACGTGTTTATGTAAGATGCCAATGCACTTTTGGAACATGGAATTCACGTACAATTCATTTGAGTAAATTTCATGTTTCATCTGAAACCCATTATCAGTCAGAGAGTGGTATATTAACTTGTCATTTATGTTCTTGCAAAAATAGTGTCTCTGAAAGACATTACTGGGCTCACATTTATGCACATTTGAATAATATTAGGTTGTTACTTAAATCTTTTTTTAGGTTGTAACTTTTAAACTAATGTATTGGGAACATTTAAATCCCACAAGAGTTGAACACACATTTCATACCAGGCATTGTGACCATAACCAATGTTGTTCCCCTGTAATGTGTGGAAAACACAAAAGATACTAACTGAAACAGATACGGGAGAAGAAGCTGTGCATTTTGTATTTGTATTTGTATGTGTATTTTAGGGACGGTCTGCGATATAAACAAAGCAGTTTTTTTTTTTTTTCAAGCCAAGAGTTTAGGTTATATATTGCCTTGCATACTGGTGACTTCGAGGTCTGCAACCCTCTAGGCACCTCCCATAAAACCTACAAACTTTGTGCTGTATATTGGGTGCTGCATAACCTCGTTCATCTTCATCATCCTCGTTTACTGCTAGAGTGCAGTATAGTAACAACTTTAAGTGATCGAAACTCGGAGCGGGGGCTCTTGCTTGACTTTTACCTGAGGGGGGCAGAGTGAGTTCGGCGGCAAAGAAGCGATAAGCCGATCCACGACGACGTTCACAGACGTCTTCGTCTTTGTATTGTTTACTTCCCCTCTCCCTCTGGCGCCCAGTCTGGGACTGAGCAGTGGCTTGGCTTTGGCTTGGAGCTGTTGCCATATCGTGGTTCGTTGGGAAGCGCAGCTCTCGCTCTCGTCCCCGTCGCTCCGCTCCATTCCCGGTTCTACACGGAGCTCCATGGAGCTGTTACACTGATGGAGAAACAAAAAGACTCACAGACTCACAGACTCACGTTATCGGTCCTCCAACTCCAACACAAACACCAGCCTCACCTCTGACAGTAAGTCTCGGTGGTCCAACCCCTTTGTCTTTACTAATATTTACAAGAGGAGGGCCGCTCTTCAGATGTGAGAAAGCCCAAACTCATGAGATCATGACTTAAAACCCTACTACACCTTTTTCACACAGTGGCGGCTAGTGAGACTTTTTTGGATCGGGATGGGGGTGGGCATAGGACGTAAAAGTCCGTTTTCAGGTACCATGTATCACCAGTAGGATGCGCCAAAGCAGCTTGTACTCGTGCTTCGCACAACTGTATTTCTAACAGGGTGAGTTATTACAGCAAATTTGTCACATACTACAACTGAATATCTACCAAACCATGTTGGTGCCACATCACCAGATCACAGATCAGATCAAGAGTATTGTCAATCTATACGCATATTGTAACATAATAGTTTATTGAAAGAAAAATGTACATACATATATTTCATACCCATTCAGGGTGGGGTTAATTGTGTGGAATCAAACCCACAACCTTCCAGCTGAAAGATGATTCACTTTGCACCTACTGTTGCCCATAATCAACACTAACAATATACAATAGTTATAATATCACATTATTATGTGATAAGTTTATTGTTCTTACAATTGTAAGAACAATAAACCATATTATGTGTATGTTGTAAAAACAATGTATGTACAACTGTATGTAAAAACAACTGGGGTAGTATTTGACAACTAATTTGGTTAATTGGCAACAGGTCAGTTACATGCCTGGATATAAAAGGAGCATTTCAGAGAGACAAAACCTCTCTGAAATGCTCTGTGCTGTATATTGGGTGCTGCATAACCTCGTTCATCTTTGTCCTCGATTTACTTGGCTGTTCTGTGCAAAACTGATCATGTAAAGTTTTATGGTTATGATAAGATTTTAGAACTACTCATATGTGATCTCAAGTCTGGAAGTTGATGGAAATTTTGTCCCACAACTGGACACATCACTAAAGGGTTCAGAATGATAAACCAATGCTGGATGTCTCAGATATATCAACTGTCTCTTTAGATTTTGTAAAAGCAGAGCTTGTGCAAGCTGTTGATCAGAAAGATCCTGATGTATCTGATATACACACTGCAAAACATGTTTGGAGCAAGGGAAAATAAACTACAGGATAGGTATGGTAGTTATCCATGGGTCTCAAGGTGGCTTGATGTTTACAAAGTAGGAGAAGGGTATACAAAGTTATCACAGCGTTTCAAAGTGTCAAGAGCTGGAGTGAGAAGCATCATCACAAAATTCAAAGAGAAGCACACAATACAATGGCAGAACAAACCTGGCAGAGGTAGGAAGAGAAAGAGTTCAAAGATTAAGATGTGTCTAAAGACCCCAGAACAACTGCCAAGGCATGAGTGAATGACAAGTCAGGAATAGTAGTTTCAAAGAAAACAATTACTAGAGCTTTGCACAGAACTGTGGGGTTGAAGACCAAGAACTCCACTTCTGTAGAAGAGACACCTTCAAACCAGACTGAAGTATGTTAAGGACAACCTGGAAAAAGATTATGCATACTGGAAGCATGTCCTTTGGTCAGATGAGACGAAATTATAGCTCTTTGGCCATAGAGACATTGCTTATATTTGGAAAAAGAAGGGAGAGGTGTATAACCCAAAGAACATCATCCCCACAGTGAAACACGGTGGTGTGACTATTATGCTGTGAGAATGTTTCATTGGGAATCTCGTCAAGGTGGAAAGAACCATGAAGAGTATATATGAAGATTTTGAAAGAAAACCTGAAGCAGTCAGCAGCAAAACTGGGTCTGGGTTGTTGCTTTGTCTTCCAACACAACAATGACCCAAAACATAGGTTGCTCCTGGTGAAGAACTACCTCCAGAAGACCAAAGTGAACATTATTGACTGGCACAAATCCTGACTTAAATCCTATTATAAATGTTTGGGGTGAACTGAATCTTTTTTCAAAAAAAATGGTTTTCATGTTGTTTCAGATCAACACAGAGTTCAAGTTGATCACAATCATGCTGCAGTCAGAGTTCCTGGTGCAACATGACATGCACTCCACATCTCTCCTCGGGGTTTTTGAGAAGCAGAAGGGGCAGAAGGGTAAAATTGTTAAGTACTTGCCTTCCAGGATAAACCTAAGAACCTTTAAACAACTCAGTAGGAACAAACTTTAATTGGCCTGTCATTTCCCTCAGTTGCATCTTGCCACTCTTAGAGCAGATATTTAAAAGTAGTGTTATGCATTCTGTTATGCACAAAATGTACTTTTGTTTAATGAAAAATTTTAATTTTAATGCTGATTGCAAATAGTTGCTAAATGATGAATTGTTTAAGGGGGGAAAAGGGGATTTTATTACTGCGTGCAATACTTTGTTATGCATTTTGATTGTTGTGCACCAAATGTTCTTGTTAAAGGAAACAAAAAGTGTTTTATTGCTGAAATAAATATAAATAAGAACCATTGTGTTTTGTACAGTTCATACTTTAATCTGACTAGACGACTATTGAAATAGTCACTAGTTGCAACCCTCTTACAGAGCTCTGACATTATGTGGTGGATTCTTAGCTTGAATAAACACTTTGTCTATTCTCTATATGAAGTACGTATATTTCCTCTTCTGTTTTCTATTATCTTCATTTTCATCAAGAAGCAACACTGCTGCCTAGTGGTCTAGGAATTATTTCAACAACTATGAAATAACATATTTAACATTAACCACTTTAGCCAAGATAAAACAACTATTATACTGAACTATTTAATACAGACATATTGCACCTGGCCTATAAAAAATTTCAAGTGTATATTACAAAGGTGAATTTTCCGAAGATTTGATTACTCATTGCACAGCATCCTTTAGGGCATTGCAGTTAAATTCTCATTAAGCTGTTAAATTCTCATTAAGCTGTTATGTTTTACAACAGATGGAAACGTCCTCCAGATACAAACCTCTTAGAGCAACAATGTGTATAACAGGTAAGGCTAATTTGCTTAATGGACAGTGAATGTGTTCATTTAGATGAGCAGTGGTGAATGCATTTTAGTTAGTTTGTATATTGTTTAGGCAGGTGCCAGCCTCACATGTTACCCATTAAAGAACAGTTTTAGGTTTTAGCCCATTTTTTTAATCTCTGATATTGACTATCTATGACTAGTTAGGTCATCAAACATTAACATAGATAATTTTGTGTCATTGTAGTGTTTGCATACTTTTTTGCATATGTGGTTTTCTGAATATACATTTATGTTACATTTGAATACGTTTATCTTCTTTGCTACTTATTGTTTACTGCTAGACTGCAGTATAGTAACAAAAGGTCAATTGTGGATTGAAAATAAGTTCACATCACTAATTATTAGCCCCCTTATGAAAATTTTAATGTTTTATAATTATCCCCTTAACTGCAATTGCTGGAAAAGTATAAATAAAAAAAAGGTAAAAAAAAATGATGGCACAACAATACAAAATATATTTTTTTACAATTACTGGCAAAAGAGGTTTTTTTTTTCAACTTTAGGTGATGCACCCTTAAACCAATGTAGGTGGCCCTTGGATCAGGATTATTGCCTTATTTTCCAAACACAGTAGTTTGGAATGACCACCCTGTTTCCATCTCCCAGGTGACCATGCTGCCAGTGAACATGTATGCCGTATGCCTGTACTGCTGCAGCTTGAATCGAGGTTGGTGCTAATCCATCTTCTAACTACTGTCACATTATAAGTTATTCACTTTGAGTGAACTACAATGTATATAATTATAAGTGAACACAAGCTCATTTGCAAACTCTACATTCAACTGACATAATCTGTGGCCAATATCTGTAATGACTCAATAGAACCACACCAATTCATGCACGCCCTGTATAGTGAGCTTGAAGTACATGTGTTCAAATGTTCACATTAGCACGTACTAGGTACTTGGGTTACTTTTTCATTATTTTACAACAGCATAGACCTGGCGACCCATAGCTTCCATGACCTCACCCTTTCTCTGTGGTGAAATGCTGTGAATTTATACTTCTGTGCGTGTGTGTACCTGGTGTTCCTTATGTTGTGGGGATCTAAATCTGTTTACAGTCACATTATGCAGTCATGAGGATAAAAATCAAGTCCCCATAATGTAAACTGCCACTTTGTAAGCTGAAGAAATGTTTTGATGTTAGGCTGAGGCTTGGGTTAGGTTAAGGTTGGGGTAATGGTTATTGTTAGGGCACTAGTAATTATGGTTAAAGTTGGAATAAGTCACCAG
>JAFBJR010000600.1:0-13368 GCA_016785285.1 Brachirus orientalis
GACACTTTATTAAAAAAAAATAATAATACCGTGTGTGCCAAAGGAACCAAGCTCAAAGGGGCCTCCTCCTTCGGTCTCCATGACACCCTGGAAGGGGGGTGATCCAACCAGCTGTTGACAGAACAGAACAAATATATTAAAACTCAGAGTGGACAGTTTAGTTGTGTCTCCATGAAGACACCATGTCGACTGTAAACATTAAGGTTGTGTGTCAGTTGTGCTAAAAAGTAGCATACGTTGTTCACTGGAGACTGGCGGCTGCAGGGGCATCTGTCTGGGGTCCTGCGGTGTCTGGATGTTGTGGAGGAGGCCACCTGTACCATCAAATAAAACATAATTAAACCTAAAATATATAATACAGTTATGTCTGTTTAAAAACTATTATTACATTTTTTTTACCCTGATAATTAGTATTAAAATTATAGCTTCTTTTGAAAAATAAAAGCAGTATTGAATGTTAGCAATCAGATGAAATGTAATAATACAGCCTAGAATAGATAAAGTCAGACAATTTACCCTCTTGCGCTTTGGAGGAGTCTTGCAGTCCACAACACAAGGCAGGTGAGAAGGAGATGCTTCCTCCATAGCACGTAGGGCTGTGCTACTGAACCAGACTGGATTCAGTGGAAAGAAGGACTCCTTCTCATGTGAAAGAAAAACACAAAGACCAATGAGAATTTGTCTGGTCAAAGAGTAACCAGTTAACACATCCTAAAAAAAAAAAAAAAAAAAAAAAAAAAAAAATAGAAAAGTAACAAACCTCCTGCTGAGCCATCCTGGTCTGGGCTGAACCCTGGGACTGGTAAGGTTCACCAGGCTGGCTCGTCTGGAAGGAAAAACAACATCATATTTGATTAAATAAATAGGTGCTTTTTAATTATCACTACTGTAAACTGCTCCAGAAAAATGTACACACACATTACACTGTAACAATTACCTTGCTTCCCTGACCAACGAGCCTCCACTCAAAGGGGTCAGGGGGCAGTGGATAGTGAGGGGATGGGGATCCTCACTGAGGTGCTGTGGTCAGCCACTGACAAGTACCTGATGGCACCATCTCCACCTGCCCAGGTCTCTCCCAAGCCTTCGCAGCCACTTAGGAAATTCTCTCCTAAGCTGGTTGTGAAGGGAGAGGTCTTTGCAAAGGTTAATAGAAGAACTAACCTATCTAACTAGCCTAAACCTTACCTTAACCTAAACCTACCTTAACTATCTAATATAAAGTAATCTAATCTAAGATAGCCTAAAGCAATATATTGTATGTAAAATGTGGTGATTTGTTGATGTGTGTAATGTGATGAAGCTGCTTCAGTAATTTTGAGGGCGATGAATCTCAATGAAGTATCTTGAGGGCGATGAAATCTCGATGAAGAATCTTGAGGGTGATGAATCTCGATGAAGACAAGTACCTGATGGCACCATCTCCACCTGCCCAGGTCTTTCCCAAGCCTTCGCAGCCACTTAGGAAATTCTCTCCTAAGCTGGTTGTGAAGGGAGAGGTCTTTGCAAAGGTTAATAGAAGAACTAACCTATCTAACTAGCCTAAACCTTACCTTAACCTAAACCTACCTTAACTATCTAATATAAAGTAATCTAATCCAAGATAGCCTAATGTAATATATTGTATGTAAAATGTGGTGATTTGTTGATGTGTGATGAAGCTGCTTCAGTAATTTTGAGGGCGATGAATCTCAATGAAGTATCTTGAGGGCGATGAAATCTCGATGAAGAATCTTGAGGGTGATGAATCTCGATGAAGAATCTTGAGGACGATGAATCTCGATGAAGAGTTAGTCAAAGCTCTGAGAAAACCTTCAACCGTTACCAGAGAGAACCTGCAAGAAAAAGAGGAATGTCCATCTGTTACCCTGAGTCAGTATTAGCAACACACCAACAGCATAAAAAACGTTAAACGTCTTTACTCTTCATGTTAGTGTGAATGCAGAGCTGGTTAAACGTCTTTACTCTTCATGTTAGTGTGAATGCAGAGCTGGGCCTGCTGCTTTTTTTTTTTTTTTAATCAGTAAGCTATTTTCTTCCTAAAGACAAAGAACTACTATGACACTATAAATATACCTGCACAAGTAAAAATAATCTTCAGCAAATATACCATGTTTTATCAACAGCAAAATGCACATTAAATGTACAGTAATTACCAAAAGTGAATAGTCACATATGAAAATGCTCCCTTTTCTAAAACAAGGTAGGTTGTTCAATTATTTATTAAATTTAGGTAGGATATGTTTCTAAAAGAAATAAAAAAATATATTTAATCACAGTTTATCACAAACATTCAAACAAATGTGGCTATCTCTAGACAGCAGGGAGTATGTAATACTTTAGGCTAAAATATGAATAAGTAGATAAAATAGAAAAATAGCTTCCAAATTTGCCTTAAAACTACTATAACACAATAAATATACCTGCACAAGTAAAAATAATACTCACTTCAGCAAATATACATGTTTTAAATAAATAAATAAAAAAAAAATAATCACAGTTTATCACAAACATTAAAACAAACACAAGGAGAAATGTGGCTTTCCCTAGACAGAAGGGAGCATGTAATATTTTAGGCTAAAATATGAGTAGATAAAAATATAGCTTCCAAATTTGCCTTACTGTTCTTGGACAAAAAACAGACAAATCATAAGAGTCATATCTACCATCAATAATCTGATATTTGTTAAGGATGTATGCATGCCAGCAAAGTTAGTTTTTGATAAGAACAAAGGCCACAGTTGGACTTAATGTTCTTGTATAGAAACAGACCGATCATAAAAAAAAATTACATTAATTTTTTCCAAAATCATTGAGACACTAATGTCTAGCTTTACTAATTTCACTTTTGTTACGGATGTATGCATATTAGCACAGTTAGCAGCGTTAGCTTTGGGCTTGCCTTGATGTTTTTGTATAGAAAAAGCACAGTCATGGTCGTTAGCTTTTAGCGCGGCCTAATGCTTTATTCAAGATGCACTGTTAGCGTTAGCTCGGGTAGCGCCGTTAGCGCTAGCTCGGTTAGCTTTCAGCTCGGCTTAATATTCTAGCATAGGAACAGGCCGACCATGAATAATTACATACATGTTTCCCGAAATCATGAGACAGTAATATGTAGCTTCAACAAACTCACTTTTCGTAGCAATTTAAGCTAATGTTCGTCAAACATAACATACACTTACCTCTGATGCGATCAAAGGGGATCGAGCAGGGCTGGACCAGTGCTTTTATATCAATTAAAAAAACACAAGGCTGTCCAATCAGAGTCCTCCTTTGTCGTGTCATCCGAGGTGTATTGTCAAATCAGAAGGCTGCTAACTTTGCACTTCACACAGACGAGGACACAGACGAGGCCACAGTCACGTACATGCCCTGCGTCATTCACCTGTTCCAGTCCGGATCGGACCGAGTCATATTTGCATTTCATTATTTAAATTTTTATTTATTTTCATTAATGTATTATAATATAAAATATTTTAATAAGATGTTTTGTACTTTCGGTTCCTTACATTGCGAAAAGAGATTCCATTACTTTTTCTACCTCTGCGGATGACGACACAACGCGACGGGAGTCACGTGTCTGTGTCTCTGTGTGTGTGTGTGCACTCAGTGTGTCACACATTCAGATTACCGGGCCAGTGAAACAGATAGAGAACGGCCGAGGGAAGTAATAATCTGTAGCAAACTAACTCCACAGCGTGAGAACATTTCGACTATTTAATGAGCAGCGTGTTGTAGTTAATGACCGACATTTGATTTGTGGAGTCGCTGCAAAGTAGTGACAACACGTCTGACGTGTCCCAACACCCTCACGTTAACCATCTGTCTTTGTCCGCCCTAATCAAGGAAAAACTAAACTGGTTAAATATACTAAACTGGTCCAAAACTGTGTAACTGCTCCACAGTGATTAAAGTCACCTGAATTTACAGACACACGGAGGAGGGAGAGAAGCTGTCTGTCTGTCTGTCTGTCTCTCTCTCTCTCTCTCTCTCTCTTTCTCTCTCTCTCTCTTTCTCTCTGTCTGTCTGTCTCTCTCTCCCTCTCTCTGTCTCTCACTCTCTTTGTCTCTCTCTCTCTCTCCGAGTGAATGCTGGGAGTGAGTGTGTCGAGTGCGGCTGAGAGCGTGTTCAGAGTAAGTGAAATTTCTAACTCCTTTCTGCTCCTTCTTTTTGTTTTGTGGTAGTTTTTGGGTCACAGATCTTTTTCTCTATGATCACTTTTGTGTTGGTTGTACTTTTACTTTAGTTGACTTTGGTTTGGCGGCGTCTGTCGCCGGCGCAGCAGCCATGCAGTCCATGGCGGCGCCTGGTGTCTCCGGGTTGGAGAAGTTGACTCGCCGACATGCGGTCAAACCATGTCCGGATGTCGGTGTGTCAGTAGAGGCGTGTGGCCTCGCTGTGGGTGCAGTCGTGGGTTACAGCAGCGTAAAGTCTGCATCCAGGATGAACAGTGCTGTCGTCATCTTCTTAGACAGCACTGAGAAAGCTAACCAGCTAGTGGAAAGTGGCGTCAGCATCCAGGGGACGCTGGTGCCGGTGTCGCCGCTGGTGACACCGGCCAGAAAGATAATTATTTCTAATGTGCCACCTTTACTGAGCAACGAAGCTCTGTTAAAAGAACTGGCCCGTCATGGGAGAATTGTATCCGCGGTGAAAATGATCCCCCTCGGATGCAAATCTGCCCTGCTGAAACATGTCATGTCCTTCAGGAGACAGGTTTTCATGATTCTAAAAAATAATGAAGAATTAAACCTGGCGCTGAAGTTCCGTGTTGACGATTACGATTACACCGTTCACATCACGTCAGACACGCTGAAATGTTTTGGTTGCGGGGCGGAAGGACACTTGGTCCGTTTGTGCCCGGAGAGAACCGGTGACCGTCAGACTGCCACGTCCCGCGGCGGAGTCACCTGCTGCGCCCGCGGCGGGGCCGCCGGTCACCGCGCAACACACGGTAACACACCGGACAACGGGTCACAACACACAGACACCGAGCACACCGAGAAACACACAGACAAACAGGCACAGAAACACGCGGGTGGTAACAGGGCACAGGGTGAAACCACTGAGCACCAGGTTGATGATGAAACGGTTCAGAGCGAACACACTGTGACCAGAGTGGCAGAAGCTGCTCTGGACCAGGATGAAAATGAAGTATCAATGGATGACTGTGTTAAAGTATCAGTCAAAAGGAAAAGCACAGAAACTAAAGTGGTCACTACAGTGAATAAAAAAATGTCAAAAAAAGATTCACAAGAGCACTGTGAGCTGTCAGTGGACGGGGCACTGGGCGAGACACTGGGTGACACGATGGACAGCACACTGGGCGAGACACTGGACAACACACAGGACAGCACACTGGGCTCACAGAACGATGAGGGTGAACACGGGACGCGCAGCGGATACTCTTTTTCTCGCATTAGGAACTTTCTAACAACCACAAAAGGACTGAGGGCAGTGAAGCTGGAAGAGTTCTTCCCTGACCTGCAGCTCTTCCACCAATCTGTCAGATTTCTCATGAAGAACATGGGAGGACCAACTTTCACTGACCAAGAGCTTTTCCGCCTAAAAAAACTGTTATCAAAGGTTCGGGCTCAGTTGATGAAAGATGAATGAGTGGTTTTTGTTTGTTTTTCTTTCTTTTGCTGGTTGAATGTGTTTTGGTTGGATGCAGCCTCTTCCAAACCATGTGTGACATCAGGCTGGGGTCCCTGAATATCAACGGTGCTCGGGAGGATGCAAAGAGGGCTGCACTTTTTAAACTGGTTCAAGCCAAGAAAATGAATGTTACCTTTCTCCAGGAAACACACAGCACCCCTGACAATGAGTGTGACTGGAAAAGGGAGTGGAATGGGGAGGCAGTTTTAAGCCACAAGGACAGTAACAGTGGGGGGGGTGGGCATCCTCTTCTCTAGAGACTTCTCGCCTTTTTCTTTTACTGTGGACGAGGTCATTCCAGGCCGGCTTTTAAAAGTAACAGCCGAGTTTGAGAGAGTCAAAATGGTTTTTGTGAACGTGTATGCTCCAGTTGTTGGTTTGGAGAGACTAGGTTTTTTAGACACCCTGAACCAAACTCTCCATAAATGTAACACTGATGAATATCTGTTTTTAACTGGTGATTTTAACTGCACTGAGAACCCTCTGTCAGACAGGAACCACTCAGAACCTCATGCTGCTTCTAAAAGCTGTCTCAGCAAACTGCTCATAACTTTTGAACTGTGTGATGTTTGGAGACTTTTTCATAAAAATCAGCGTCAGTACACCTGGGTTCACTCCAAAGACAACATGTTGTCTTTTAGCCAGACTCGACCGTTTCTACTGTTACGAGCATCATTTTAATGTTTTTAAGAGTTGTGAAATATGTCCTGTTTGTTTCTCTGACCACTCCCTTGTGCAGTGCGCAGTGTTTATCAAAAATACTTCTGGTTTTATTTCAGACAGACAAAATGCGAATACAGCTCTCTGCAGCAGTGATGGGATGTGGGCAAAGTCCAGATTAAACAGCTTTGCCTGCAGTACACTCTCAATGTCACAGGGGACATGGCCAGGTCCATGAGAGCTCTGGAGAGAGAAGTGGTGGAACTGCAGAACCTAGCAGGCTCCACAGGAGATGGAGAACACATTAAAGTTCTCAAAGTAAAGCGCTCAGCTCTGTCTGACCTGCTGGGCATACACCCCCAAGGCGCTCTGGTCCGGTACCGTTTTCAGAACGTCGCTGAGATGGATGCTCCTTCCCACTTCTTCTTTGGGCTGGAGCGAAAGAGTGGACAGAGGAGACTGATGCACTTGCTGAGGTCGGACAGTGGACAGCTGCTGCATGACGATGCTGAGATCCGGCAGTGTGCGTCCTCCTTTTATCGGGAACTGTACACAGCAGAGCTCCAAGAGGAACCAGAGGTGGTGCTGTCCTTCCTTAAAGGGCCGCCGACGGTATCCGAGGACGATAAGGGTAGTCTGGAAGCGGAGATCTCAGCTCAGGAGCTACATGAAGCTCTACGAGCTCTACAGAGCGGGAAGGCTCCCGGCATCGACGGCCTCCCTGTGGAGTTTTATAAGGCCTTCTGGACAATCATCAGTGAGGATTTACTGGGCGTCCTCAGAGACAGCCTGAGCAAAGGAGGGCTGCCTCTGAGCTGCAGGAGGGCCGTCCTCACCCTCCTCTCAAAGAAAGGAGACCTGCAGAACATCAGGAACTGACGCCCTGTGTCTCTGCTCTGCACTGATTACAAACTTCTCTCCAAGGTGCTGGCCATGAGACTCAAGAAGGTGATGGAGCAGATCGTTCACGTGGACCAGACCTACTGTGTGCCCGGCAGGCTGATATCTGATAACATCACTCTAACTCGGAACATTTTGGACCTCTCTGGTTCATTGGGGTGTGAGCTTGGTCTGATTTCTCTAGATCAAGAAAAGGCTTTTGACAGAGTTGAACACTAGTACCTGTGGCAGACGCTGCAGGCTTTTGGGTTCAGCTCAGGTTTTGTAGCCAAGATCAAGGTCCTGTACAGTGACATAGAGAGTGTGCTGAAGGTTAATGGTGGTCTGAGTGCTCCTTTTAAAGTCCAGAGAGGTGTCAGACAGGGCTGTTCCCTGTCAGGCATGCTGTACTCTCTGGCCTTGGAGCCCTTCCTGCAGAAGCTGAGGTCTCAACTGTCTGGTTTTTATCTTCGTGGTTCTGAACATTTTGGATTTTACCCAGAATGTCTTTTAAAGGTCGAGTGCTTGTAATCAATAACCTTGTTTCCTCCATGCTGTGGGTAAGGGTTAGGGTGAGAAAGTTTGTCCTATCCCCTCCGAGGAGAGGACAGGCAGTGCACGCTCCATGCAGCCGAGAGTTCCATCCCCAGGTCCCAGCGTCCCCACAAGGTAAGTAAATTTGGTTTATTATTTGGTATTTATTACCCTTCTTTACATCTTGTCCTTACTGATGAGATTTATTTCCTTAATTCCTTTTCAGGTTCGTGGAGGTAAGTATTTAGATTTAGGAGGTAAGTACGGTGTAATTACCTTGTCTCTTTCAGTTTTAAGTTTTCTCCAATAAAGGATTGATCAAAAAATTGGTCATTGTCTGTGTTGTTATCTTGTTTGACATACAATCACAAACATAACACTGTAATAAAAGGCCTGTAAATGAGTGTGTGTCAGTTAGGGTTAGGGTAAGGGAGTATATGAACTTTTTGGAAAATTTAACATTAGCCAGAGTACCCAACTTGGTCATTTTGCATGGTTTGGAATCACTTCCAATTTTTTATATGGTGAGAATAGCCAACTTGGAATATGCATTTTTTGGAATGTAATCAATACTAAAAATCGACACCAGGGGGCAGAATACAGGCATGAGTTTGGAAAATAAATATATTAGGATCTACTGATGGGAAGGGGAGGGACAAATGCTTTCAACCAATCAGAAACCAGTTTCAAATAGTAACTCTCTGTTTGTGATCATTCCACAAGTGAAAAAAATGTAACTAACATGGCCCTAAGTTGTGTTTTCGAATATATTTATGGTGTTAGATGAAATTTTTGGAAGGGGATGGTCAAAACACTTTCAACCAATCATAAGCAAGTTCCATATCATATGTCTAATTTTCTGACAATTCCACAAGTAAACACTGTACAAATAAAATTGAATTAAACTGATTCAAACAAAAATGGACAAACACAGCTCTAGGTAATGTTTTGGAATAAATTTAGGGATTTAGATAAACCGCTTAGAAGGAGAGGGAATTTTTTACCAATCACAAGTCAGTTCAACAAATTGTATCTGTCATAATCATATAGGGTTATTATATAATACAAGACTCAAATGGCACAGAAGACATCTTCAACTTGAAGACAAAACAATGACTAGTTTATTAATAGTATAACAGATCAAGAAGCTGAGCTTTGATGAATCCTTCCTTTCATGTTGGACAGCGTGAAGCACAAAGAATGGCAAGGCAGACAGGTGTATAGCGAATCTGTCACAGAGACAAGACTATGTCAAAGAGCAAAAACAAAGCACAGGAAAGGTGTAACACCACTGAGATAAGTGGACTATCTGAAGAAGAGCGAAAGAGCTGAACTGGGCTTTTAACAGGTGAGTTGTCATGTTTCGTGTCTTGCTTGGGTTGCCTCTTCTTTGGTTTAGTTCCTCTTTTATGTGTTATGTCTTTTGTTTCCTGGGAGAGTTGTCTGTGATTTTTGTTTCAGGAAGTTGGCTGGCAGGTTAGGCGGAGATTCTAATCATTGCAGCTGTTTCCGATCATCTCTTCAGTCTCCTCCTACCTAAACCCTGGTTTCCTGCTTCCTGTTGTCAGTGTGTCTTGTCAGTTCACCAGTCACCTGTGTCACATCACTTTGTTCCACTAGCTCTCTGCCAAATCATTTTGCTCTTTTCCTAATTTCATTCTTTGTTTGTCATCCTCTTTTTTAGTACCTGGTTTCACCTGAGCTCTGCCTCGCCAGCCGGCCAGCCTTTATGCCCTTAGTTATCCTTTAGTCTGGTTTTTGATTCTTTTTTGTATAATAAAATGTCCTTTTATGTCTGCATCTGCCTTTTGGTCCTTTTTGTCCCTCGAATGATTTCCTCAAATCATTACATGAGTAGAAAGATGATTTCATTAGTTTAGGAGCCTTAGTTGTGTAGGTGACAATGAGGCACTTTCCAGTGCACCTCTGGAACAACCTCCAAAAGAGTTAGAAAAATCAAACCTAGAATCTCTCATTTGGGTCATGCAATTGGAAGAGGAAGTGAAAAAGAACAATAAAGATAAAAAATAGAAATTAAAAAATACAATACAGTACGATATAGTGCCCTGCAATAGATGTATTAAAATACACTGTTTAAGTACACACATTATACATAGTGCACATTTGATTTCACAGATTTGAATTAAATAGTTTCATGGTGACAGGAAGGATGTAACATCAGGATAGGGAGGGACAGTAAACCTTTTAACCAATCACAATTCGGTCATTGGATATCTTGGCTATGGGTCCCACAATGACTGGCTACCTGGCAGGGTGTGTCTTCCAACTGACTGGGTGATGTGGAGGATTTGTTTGCCTGGCCACCATTAATGTAACCAAAAATAATGACAGAATTACCTGAACAGACTATTAACAAGAATATTTCCATACAGATTAAGGTGACATTATCACAAAGAAAATGTAATTTTCCGAATTATTCCATAACCTAACTAAGGTCCATAATCATAAACCCTCCAATAAAATTGTCTGAAACATTGTCAAAAGTAAAAGTTCATGGAATCTAAGCAAAACACTTCCTTCTGTTAAAGTGTTCAGAAGCTGTGTCCAAAGACCAAAAACACAATCCTTCCCCTATATTCTTACTAAAATTATTACTAAATATTATATCAGGAAGTATCTCACTCAAAAAAAATATTCCTTAAATTATATCTAAATTCCTTTTCCCAACATTATTCAAGGTATAGTGGGAGTAGACATGAGAATAAACAATGTTCTCAGGACTGTTATGTTACCACTGAGTAGACTAATGATCTGTTAAATGACTGCAGGACTGGGGGAAATAAAAGACTGAGCCAATTAGAAGCCTGTGTGCGCCTGAATAGTCCACTGGAGTATTCGCAGACCACAAACCTAATCCTTTCCATAATTATATCTAAACTCCAAAAAGTTGTTCCAAATACAGTGTCTAACTTGCAGGAACAGTATCATTCCCCAAAATTATATCCTGCCTCAAAAATCACAATAATTCCCCTAAATGATTCCAGGTACAGTGTCTAACTCCCAGGAACAATATCCTTCCTCAAAATTATTCCCTAAATTAGATCTCCCCTCCAAAAATATGATCCTTTTACTAAAGTTTCCAAGTAAAGTGTCTAACTCCCAGGAACAGTATCCTTCCTCAAAATCATTCCCTGAATTTGAACTTCCCTCCAAAAATACGATCCTTTCACTAAATTTTCAAAGTGCAGTGTCTACTTTCCATAAACAATATTCCCTAAATTAGATCTTCCCTCCAAAAAACACAATAATTCCCCTAAATGATTCCAGATACAATGTCTACTTCCCAGGAACAATATCCTTCCTCAAAATTATTCCCTAAATTAGATCTTCCCTCCAAAAAACACAATAATTCCCCTAAATGATTCCAGATACAATGTCTACTTTCCAGAAACAGTATCCTTCCTCAAAATTATTCCCTAAATTAGATCTTCCCTCCAAAAATATGATCCTTTTACTAAAGTTTCAAACTACAGTGTCTACTTTCCAGAAACAATATCCTTCCTCAAAATTATTCCCTAAATTAGATCTTCCCTCCAAAAATATGATCCTTTTACTAAAGTTTCCAAGTAAAGTGTCTAACTCCCAGGAACAGTATCCTTGTCCAAAATTATTCCCTAAATTAGATCTTGCCTCCAAAAAACACAATAATTCCCCTAAATGATTCCAGATACAGTATCTACTTTCCAGAAACAACATCCTTGCCCAACACTATTCCCTAAATTAGATCTTCCCTCCAAAAAACACAATCATTCCTCTTAATGATTCCAGGTACAGTGTTTAATTTCCAGGAACAGTATCCTTCCCCAAAATTATTCCCTAAATTAGATCTTGCCTCCGAAAAACACAATAATTCCCCTAAATGATTCCAGATTCAATGTCTACTTTCCAGAAACAACATCCTTGCCCAAAATTATTCCCTAAATTAGATCTTCCCTCAAAAAAACACAATAATTCCCCTAAATGATTCCAGATACAATGTCTACTTTCCAGAAACAGTATCCTTCCTCAAAATTATTCCCTAAATTAGATCTTCCCTCCAAAAATATGATCCTTTTACTAAAGTTTCCAAGTACAGTGTCTACTTTCCAGAAACAATATCCTTCCCCAAAATTATTCTCTAAATTAGATCTTCCCTCCAAAAAACACAATCATTCCCCTGAATGATTCCAGGTACAGTGTCTCCCAGGAACAGTATCCTTCACCTAAAATTATTCCCTAAATTTATATCAGAACAGCATAAACTCAGTGTTTTCACTTATGTTTTCCAGATATAGTGTCTTGTTTCCATAAAGAGTATATTTCGCCTAAGTTTTTCCAAAAAAGGATATCTAAACTCCAAAAACACATTTCTTTGTGTTTCTAAATTCCAGGAACAGCATCCTTCCCTTAAAACATTCCTACAATTATATCAAAAAAGCTCCCCAAAAAATATACTTCCTTTTTTTCCAGATACAGTGTCTAAATACCATAAACAGTATCCTTCTCATAAATTATTCCATAATTTGTATCTAAATTTCAAAACCACATTAAATTTTCCTAAATTATTCCAGTTACAGTCTCTAATTCCCAGCAGCAAAATACCTTAAATTATTTCTAAACTCCTAAACTAAACTAAACTAAACTAAACAAAAAACACAACCGTTAGTAGTTCTAAAATAATTGCAGGTAAACAAAATGAAAATAAGATGGAAAAGCTTACATGCTGCAAACCGAACATCAGCCTGTGAAATAATAACAAATATTTTAGAAATAATTCTTTGTTAGTCATTAGTTTATTATCACATTACAAACTGCCACAGAAATATACAAATAAACACAAAAAATGTGTTTTCATACCTGAACTGGGTTCTGATCCATGTGAAGAGCGAGGCTCTTCTTCTGCTGGGTCAGGCTCATGGCTCCTCATTTCCGCAGCACACTGTGACTTCAGTCTTCTTGACAGCTTCAGTTGCTTTTAGTGGACTAAGGAAGCCAACTGTTTTAAATCTGGGGTCCAACAGTGTTGCCAGTGTCATCACACTGAGTGATTGCATGTTGCAGATAGACTCAGTTAGCCGCTTTCTCAGATTTTCAGCCAGCTGTTGAGCAGCTGTTTTTGTCACTTTTGAGGCTTGATGTTGAAGCTCAATGTAGATCATTGTCATCAATTGAATAACCTTTGACCCCGAGACTCTTTTTTCCTCAGAGTTCTCTTGTGGCTTGGTTAAAAGAAGCGAGCACCCTGGGCATCTCATCAACGATTTCAAATTCTTCAGGAGTCAGTGGAGTGATATCAGTTTTTAACGAGGCCAGTGACACCCAAACTGCCTCCTTCTGCTGAGCCATTTTTTCCAGCATGTGGTAGGTGCTGTTCCATCATTTTGGCACCTAATTTATTAATTTATGGAATGTTGTTCCCAGCTTTTGCTGCATTTGAGTAAGCTTTTCTTTGGCCGTGGTGCTTGATCAAAAGTATTTGAAAGTAATTGAAAGTACAATTTACCATGTTTTGTTGCGTATTTCTGTTAGTGTTGTGATTTGATCGCATGATTTTTTAAAAAAAAATAATTTATGTAATGGGCAATACATGGTTATTGGCAGCATTCAAGCAAATGAAATCATGTTTGCTGCTGCATC
>JAFBJR010000603.1:0-33248 GCA_016785285.1 Brachirus orientalis
AAATAAAACAGGAAGTGACATAGGAGCAACTCAAACCAGACATGACAGGTTTAGCTTATCTATCAACAAAAATAACAATTCAAGAGTGCAAATATAAAGATGAAAAAATTTAAACGCCATGGCTTTGTTTTATGTATAGTTTTAAAGTATTTCTTGAAATCTATGATAGATATATTTTACTCTAAAAAAATTAATTAAAAATCTTAATTACAAAACTGAAAATTAAAAATATATTTAGTTATTTATTCATATTTAATCACCACTTTGGGGAATCCCTGCTATATATTATTATTAATTGCTAAACCAGAGTTAATTGTTCACTTTATTGGCCGATTTTCATCAAATGTCCCAAATAAGATGTCACAAATCATTTAAAACTACTACGGATAACAATAATTCTAATAATACAGTACTTTTTAAGCTTCTTTTAGGGCACAATAACATAATTTAAAACAGATAATACATAAAACAATGATTAAAACAGTAAAAGAAATGAATTAAGAATAAAAAAGTACAACAGTAGAAACAATATTCTATTGTCATATTTGCTTTTCTCATAGACTTTTCTGATAATAATAATAATTTAATAATAAGTATAACATATATATATATATATATATATATATATATATATAAATATATATATATATATATATAAAACAAAGACCAATAGTCATCTCTTACATGTGGAAAATGACACGTTCCATGTGCACATGCACGGCAAATGCCGGCTACTTAAACACTTGAAATATAGACGTGTTGCGTCTTTGAACTTTTACAGCAGCCAGAGACAGAAACAGTGTGTCAGAGAGATTTTCTAACATCTGTCATGGTTCGACCCTGTGACTCTGCAGTTCTGCTGTTTACAATATAACAATGTAACACGGCCTCTCAGAAGACAGGCCAAGAAAAGAGCGGTGTTCTTCTTCACCTCCGTCACACAGATGTCTTACAGTATATACACACCACAGAGATGCAGCTCTAACTCCACACTGCTCCAGCTGTAAATCATCTCTACACTGTTCATTTCATGGTGTCCTTTAATGTGAGGTTCTGTTTGGGAGTCAGACTCTGGCAACCGCAAACAACAAGGACCCGGACAGTTGACTTGACCCAGAGTTTGGCTGTTTTTTTACGGCAACGTGATGTGATGTTTTCAGACGAGCAGAGAAGAAACAGGGGAAATCAGCCATCGCTGCTTCTCAAGGCCAAGAGAAATATTATTCCAGTGGAATAATCTGACTGTGTCTGGACAGAAAAAGTCCAGAATAAATACAGAAATACAAAAATACTGAAGGGATTCTAAGAGGACAGATATTACAACAAATCGTAATCATAAATACAGACGATGGTATGAATGTAGGTTATTAATTAGATTGTTAACACTTAATAAAATGTTCTAACACATTAGATAGAAAGGACAACAGTGACTGTACAGTGTGTCGCATTTTTGCCGTTTAAATCAATAGTGGTAACTTATTTTCAATGAATGGGTAAAAAAAAGTGACATAATTTACCAAAAATTTAGATTGTGTAAGTATAAAATAAACAAACGAATACAAAAATTAATAAAACAAAATCACAAAATGACAATAAATCAGCAAATACACACGATAATATCATTATAAAGGATGATAAGTCTTATACATTTAGGTTATTAATTAGATTGTTAACACCTAATACAATGTTATAACACAAAAGATAAAAAGGACAACAGTGACTGTTGTACAGTGTGTCTCATTTTTGCCATTTAAATCAATAGTGGTAACTTATTTTAAATGAAGGGGTCATAAAAAGTGACATAATTTAGCAAAAAAATTGACATTGTGTAAGTAGAAAATAAATTCATTAATACAAAAAAATAATTGAAAAAAATCTTTTCCGATTTTCTGATTTTTATTAATTATTTCATGAGATTATTATTTCTTGGCATAAATTAAATACAATAACCATAATTATGTTTTGTTTTGTTTTTTTTATAAAGAAAGGACCTTGCTTTAAGGAGGCGGCCATTTTGGGTCTTCATGTTTTTACAGTGACTTGCTATTTCACCATTAGATGGCACTAATTCTTACAAACTGGACCTGTAAGAGTCAAGAACCCCCCCCAAAAAAAACATTTATTAATGGTGGGAGTAAAATCAATACAGTAATATATTGCAATATTTTGCATGGTGATATTACGCCACTTTTAAAGCACTGTATAATTTTTTAACTGATTACAAATAAACATTAAACTTTCTGTGCATTAAATTTTGTGGAATAAATTTTTCATTTCACTCCACTAGATGGTCTCACTAGAGATGTTAGAGTCTCTACTAAATGGTAGAGACTCCCACCTCTACTATTTGCACATCGTTTATAGGGTCATCTTTTTTTTATGTTATAGTGAAATATGTTGATATTTTGTTTATCTACATTGAAGTAAATGAATTGGATTCCTTGTAGCACACAGGCAGAAGTCCTGCTGCACTACATCAGTGAATAAATGCTGTAGTTTTGCCATATAAGGTGTCGTAGGGATTATTGTCACCCGTGTTACTCCGTCGGTCACTTTCACGTGCAGCTCAATCCATCACAGCGAAGTGTGGCACGTGCGTCGCCTTCTCTCCAAAACCCCTCACTCTTTCCATGACTTTATATGGTGGAATCACAACATGAAAGGGACAAGGCCAGACACAACACAGAGGCGGAGGCAAGAGAAGGAGGAGGGATGGAGAGGGAGGGAGTGAAGACAACATGTGAAACCAGAGTTTAAAATTTAAAGTGACGTGAAGCAGGAGGGTGAGTGGGAGAGAAAACAGGGAGGGAAGGAGGACAAATGATTCAACGACATGACTTTGTCTTGTTTTGAAAACGGTCAGGCTGACCAAACGTTGTCAGACGGATCCCGTGTTTCTACTCGGGACTTTGTTATTATTTCACGAAGATTCTTATCAAATTGATCTCTGTTATTATCAAAGGGACCAAGGTAATAATATCAACCATGTTTGACATTGAGGAGAGCGAGCTGAGCTGAAGCTTCACCAGCCAGATGTTGTGTCTGTCGCCACCTGATACTCCCACTCTTATAGGTCAGCCTATGCTCCTCCCACTTTTCAAATACGTATTCACCACAGCCATTTCCAACCTTTTGGCAAAAAAACTATCATGTCCACTGAAGTCTGCTTCAGTCACTTTATCCGACTTATTCCAGAACTCTTCTTTCTCTTCTCTTTTCTGTATTTTCTATGCCTCCACTCTTTGTAAACTGGATGTTTTGTTTATAATCTGCTGAACTTGTTTTGTTCATGTGTCTGTCCCTGTACAAGGGTTTTTCCTCACTCGATGTGAGGGTCTAAGGATAGAGGCTGCCACTTGCCGTGCAGACTGTAAAGCCCTTCAAGGCAAATTGTGTTTGTGATGTTGGGCTATAGAAATAAAATTGACTTGACTTGTAACTGACAATCAACTTGTCCTCCAGAACACTCACAAACTATTTTGCTTTCTATCTAAACCACAGGAGAAGAGTTTGAATCCTCCTCCGATGCTCCAGTATCTGCCTTCCTTCTGTCCATCTTATCAGTCCAGCTCTCTTCCTTTTCCAGTCATAGTCCCAACCTTTAAAGTCCCTACTCTTACCTCCACATGCCTGTCCTTCCTTCTGGTCTGCTGCCTCCTAACATGTCTCCCGCTCTCTTCTTCCTTTGTCTTTGGCCAACAGCAGCCAAAATCCATTGGCACATCGTTGGTCAGTACCTGTGATGGCGGTCGTCGTTAACCCAGGCCTCGACTACAGTGGCAAACCATTATTACAAAACGTAAAGCACTTTTACAAATCCCACAACAAATGAACAAAAGTTGTAGCAAATACTAGACATTAAGACACATGTGTCACATACTATTTAACATACAAATCTGCCACAGCAAGGCTTATGGATGCATCTTGTGCAAATTTGTTTTCAAAAATGTCCATTCCCTTTCCGTAAGAATAGTGTTTTGGTACAATCCAAAACAAAATTTGTTTTGGGATTTGTAATAGTGTTTCATGTTTTGTAAGGTTGTTTTCAAAATGTAAATTTGTTTAAACTTTTGTTTTATTTGTCACTGAGATTTGTAAAAGTGTTTCACACTTTGTGTTAACGGTTTGTACTTCCAGGCCACCGTACTTGACCGTACTTGATCTGTTATGGTAGCACTGTTTACGTTGATCTACATATTTGACTTGCCCTTTCCTCCTCATTCATCCAGGCTTGGGACCGGCACTGGACGTGGCACAACAACAAATGCAAGACAAACACCAATTCAGCAAAACAACATAATGAACAAAAACAAAAACTTAAGCACTCAAAGTAAATAATGAGCCAACGTTCAGAGGTCGTGACAGTCATGGAGTCGACTCAACAACACGTATGCTGTCATTGTCTCTACGGTCATCTGCTGGTAATGACCTCCTCTGCTGTCCAGCAGATCTGACCTATTTTGGTATTGGGACGATCGTGTCTTCTTTTCTGGGAATCTTTGAAGAGAGTGGGAAAGAGGAGGAGGCACACGCACACGCACACGCACGCACACACACACACTAGCACATTAGCACTTTGGTTGAACTCACTTGGCCTCTGAGTGTGAGACACAGATATTTGACCACCGTTTGTTTGGATGCAGGTCAGTGCAGCAACTAAAGCTCAGTCTGTGAGACACAGCAGCTGTCTCCACTTTAGGACAAGTGTATGTGTTTTAATATGAGTCATTTCATTTCATTTCTACATTTTGGAAGAGATCATGGCAAAAAATCTCTTGTTCATTAAAGCTGAGGTAAACAGCTGATTCTTAAATCTTCAGGTGGTTAATGATTTAGGATGGATGCTCGTTTTTCCACATAAACAAATTCTCTTTTTTTTATATCAAAAAATGTATTGTGAATTATGCTCATACAAACTTAAGTTAGTAAATAATATGGATTTTTCCCTCATATAATGAAAATTGGTTATAGTTATATGTTATATGATGGCAATTTGCTTAATTTAGTTTGAATAATTTATTTAACTAAAGTCTTTTGTTTTTATGATTTGTCCACCATTTTCATTTTTCAGACAAGGCATTTTTTGAACCAAAAAGACTCTGCCCATATTGTCATATTGGATTTATTAACTATTTTTTTCTAAATTTTTCCATTTTTTACATCTCTTTGCACTACGTGTTGGTAGTTGTTGCCACTGCTCTGATAGTGACCTTTCTCCCAAAGGCACATGTGTATGCAGCTGTTTTATAGTAGAACAGCCAATAGGAGGCACTCTCCTTCTCTCTGAACTGCCTTGTAATGGGTCAGAGTCTCCCAGAATTGCAAGCAGAAGGTTAATTATTTCTTAAATCACTATATTAAATGAAGCTGACAGGTTATTATGGAATTATTTATCAATCAATAAATGTCAAACATATGTTACCTACCCCAGCTTTTATTTAAACAAGACTCAAAAAATAATCAAAACAAAGACGAATATATGTGGGACGGGAAGGAATAGTTGAAATTTCGACATTTAATCCATTTAATCAATGGAACCAATCAGAGAAACCAACTTCCTGTTTACATCAGGTCAGTAAATCCCTCAGTGGAATTAGATCAACAAATTCCCTCAAATCTGATTAATATAATGATAGTAAGTAGCCCTAAGAGGCTTTTGGACCAATTCCATTCATTTCTGACAATCTGAGAAATGGTGAGAGATGGAAAACTAATATCCACTCTGACCCACTTTCTGCTTCTTTATTGGCTCACGGCCCAATGGTCATCGGGGGAGATGGAGTTCTCCATCTGTCATTCATCAGCCTATTGGCCAGTAAACAGATTAGCAACATGCTCATGTAACAGACGACAGACACATATCTTTTTTTGTGAGAACAAAACTTTATTTATGATGATTATCGTGAAGATGATTTCAAAAAATTAGGTGAAAACAGTTTTCAGAAACAAATGACTGTAAGTCAACTAAAGCAACACAATGTAGGATTTGTTCTTGGGCTCCCCCACAGTTGGCAAATGGTATTATTTGTATTTTATACAAATATGATGACTTGATTTTATTTTTCAAGATATTACAAACAAAAACAAACGCCAACATAAAAACCACAATAGAACTCTAGTGCTTTACTTTACGCCACTTGTGTTTTCGACCTGGCTTATACAACCCCAATTCAAAAAAGTTTTGACACTGTGTAAAATCTAAATAAAAACAGAATGCAATGATGTGCAAATCTCATAAAGCCTTATTTTTATTCCCAATAGAACATTAACAACATATGTTTATTCAACATATTTTACCATTTTACCATTTCATAAAAAATATTAGCTCATAATGAATTTGATTGCAGCAACATATCTCAAAAACGTTGGAAGAGAGGCAACAAAGGCTGGAAAAGTAAATGGCACAAATCAAAAACGACTGCAGGACCATTTGACAAATAATTACCTTAATTGGCAACAGGTCGGTAACATGACTGGGTATAAAAGGAGCATTTCAGATGTAAAGATGGGCAGAGGTTCACCAATCTGTGACAAACTGTGTCTAAGAATTGTGGGACAATTTCAGAAACATATTCCTCAATATAAACTTTGAATATCCCACCATTTACAGTGTATAATATCATCAAAAGTTTCAGAGAATCAGGAGGAATTGCTGTGTGCAAGACAAAAGGTCATAGGTCAAAACTGGATGCTGTGATCTTCAGGCCCTGAGGCAGCACTGCATTAAAAACAGACATGATTCTCTACTGGAAATCACTGCATGGGCTCAGGAACACTTCCAGAAATCACTGTCTGTGAACTCAGTTCAATGTGAAATCCACAAATGTGAGTTAAAGCTGAATTATGTAAAGAAGAAGAAGAAGAAGACAAATGTGAACATGATTCAGAAACACCATCATCTCTCTGGACCAAAGATCATTTAAAATATTCTGCGGCAAAAATGAATGAAACTTTGAAATTCTTTTTGGAAACCAGGAACCATCCAGCTTGTTATCAGTGGACAGTTCAAAATCCTGCATCTCTGATAGTATGGGGTTAAATTAGTGCCTATGGTGTGGGCAGCTTACACATCTGTAAAGGCACCATCAATGCTGAAAAGTACATAGAGGTTTTAGAGCAACATATGCTCCATCTAGACAAAGTCTCTTTCAGGGAAGGACTTGAATATTTCAGTAAGACAATGTTAAACCACATACTGCATCCATCACAAGAGTATGGCTTCACAGGAGAAGAGTCCAGGTGGTGAACTGACCTGCCTGCAGTCCAGACCTTTGACCAAGAGAAAACATTTGGCGCATAATGAAATAAAAAGACCCAGGACTGGTCTCCTCACTTCCCAGATGTTTTTGGACAGTTGTTAAAAGAAGAGGAGACGCTACACACTGATAAACATCGACCTGTTACAACTTTTTTGAGATGTGATGCTGCCATCAAATTCAAAATTAGCTAAAATTTTTCATGAAATGGTAAAATGTCCCAGTCTCAACATCTGATATGTTTCAACATATGTTGTTCTAGTGGGAATAAAATATGGGTTTATGAGATTTGGAAATCATTGCTCTCTGTTTTTGTTTACATTTCACACAGTGTCCCAACTTTTTTAGAATTGTGGTTTTAATCTTGAAGACATTATTTGAAGGTTGTGTTGCTTAAAGGTGCTTTAAAAAGAAATGACAGAGTTTGGCTTTAAAAACATCACTTTTATCTTGAGAATTTGTGGGGGACTATAATCTGTCCCTGTCTCTAATGTATGAAACTGGGATTGCAGTAAAAATTTAACCCCCTAAAGGTATATACAGTATAATACACATATTTTTAATTTTACACATTTAATTAATTTAATTAATTAATTAAATAGTTTGTAATTTGTAACTGAGTCTAAGAAGTTTATAACAATTATATATCATTAGTATTGAACTAATCTGTGGTAATATATAAAGACTTCCTGTGCCTACGCAGTTCACACAGGAAGACGAAGGATGAGTTTCTTCAACAGACAGAAATTCAGTTCAACATGTTAAGAACAAAGGAATGTGAATCTATGAAGAGAAAAGGACGAGTGTGTAAATCACACTCTCAGACTGTTGGGCTTAGGAAAGTTTTGCTCATCTGTGAAGGGACATTATAAATACAATAATAAGACTAAAAGAAAAATTAAATTATTGTTAGTTTTGGGGGGAATCAGTCATTATTGGGTCATTTGTAGATAATTCATCATCAAAGTGGTGAGAATCTCTTTAGAATAACTGCAGTGGAGCTCACGTGTCACTGTGAAAAGACAGATTTGTCAGTCTCCGTGACGACATCACTCCCACTGTCACATCTGCCATTTTGGATCTGATAGAAACACGTGCTGGATGTATCGCCTCGTGCTGCTCCCCTGTGACATTAAAGAGAGGGAAACACCACGCAGGGAATAACTCATGGAAAGAAAAGTTCACTTTCAGCACTCCCTAAAATTATGCTACAGTAAGAACATGCTGAATTATAACCAGTGCCTGTTTTCTATGGAGGTGAAAAGCAGCAGAGGTGAGGAAGGTTTTCATACAAATGAGGATAATTTGGAACAAGCAATGATGCATCACAGGAAGAAGCAGAGAAACCGAGTGACAGGGAAAAGAAAAATCCTCCAAAAACCAGGTGGAACGGAAAATATAAGCTGAAAGAGCTGTCAAGTTCAAAAAACATCAAAGTGTCGTCTCCTGTCAGGGTCAAGTACAGGCTGAAGACAAAGGTCAAAGGCTGAATTTTGAACTTTGGCTTTTGTGTGGGTGAAAGTACAGTGCTTTCTTGAACTAGAGAGCTAGAAATCATTATTACATTTTCAGAATGATTTAGTTAGTCCTTTGGTTCATAGAATGCGAAAGAAAACAAATGATGACTTCCTCAAATGTAAAAAAAAACAAAAAACAAACCAGAATATATACACATTTGAATGTTAGTTAAAGTTTTCTGTCTTATGTGTGAGAAATGTAGTGGAAAACAAAGCAGTTTTTAACAGAAATCAGACATTTCTACAGCAGTTCCTGACAGTCTGAGCTCACGTCCACAGAATCCTGTACATTTGGGACGTTCTGGACACGACCGGAGACACTTTATCTCTACAAGGCTCTGCCCATAGCGACACGTCTTTAATGCTATATAATTATTTTTTCGACCTCCCCCCCCCCCATTTTTAGGGTTTTTTTGCAGACAAATACACTGAACAACACATAAATCTGGCATTATATCAGACAACTCGTCTCTTTGCTGATTGTTTTTCTATCATAAAAAGTGAAGATGGTGGATGGATGTTGTGCCAGAACAGAAGGGAACAGTCTAACTCAGGGGTCTGTAAGAGCTGCGGGTTTAACAAGGCCATCAATGAAAGTGGTTAAATTAGTTTCATCCACTAAAACATGTGTCACATCCTATGTCTACGTAAAATATAAAAAATATAGAAAACCTCCCAAACCTCCCGATATAGGAAACCTCCAGACAAACTTGTGTTTTTTTTAATTTAGAGAGTCATGTATATATATATATATATATATATATATATATATATCATTTTAAAGTGGATTAATTTATTTACATTTTATTTTATTAATTTTCCACAAACATTTGGGGGGCTTCTGCAATAGGATAAAATTATTATCCCCTATGATGTATGATAATGTCATTGTTTTAAATTCAGGTATTTACCAAATGCTGTTAAACAGAGCAAAAATAAAATTTAACACAACTTTTTCAAACATCCTACTTTTATTTTGGATGCTGTTTGACTTTGTACACGAAAACCAAAAAATTATTAGCCCCCTTAAGAACCGACCTTATTATTGAGCACAAACCACTGTTCTGCAATGATATGCTAAACTGTGTAATGCTCAAAAATCGAGCACAAACTGACACAGTACAAAATCTTCAGTAAGGGTTTGAGCTGTCACTTGAGAAAGCATGATGCCAAAAACAAATGAAATCGGTTTAGACTTGAGAAAAAGGATTGTTGATGCTCACAAAGCAGGAGGAGGATACACAAAGTTACCACAGCGTTTCCAAGTGTCAAGAACTGGAGTGAGAAGCATCATCAAGAAATTCAAAGAGAGCCACACAATACAGAGCAAGCCTGGCAGAGGCAGGAGGAGAAAGACAGACCTTTCTTTTATATTCAGTGGCTCTTCATGAAAGTACATCATATGTTGTGGATTTCAACAGACCCCTCAACCCTCAAAGCTAGACATGTTGGTGACCCAATTACACCATTATGTAACTATTATGTCATCTACAGTGACGGATATAGGCGCCAGATGGAGAATCTTTAGAACTTGGCAGATGAAACAGTGGTTACATCAGTAATTACATGATATGTGACATTTTGACTGGATCGCTGAAGGCTCTGAAACATGACTGGGCTGTTTAACTCTGTGTTTGAGTGCAGTCACGCACTGCAGGATATTATAGAAAATAAACTTTAAACTGGAGCTGAGTCTGTCCACGTGTCTCCACCCTGTTCTTCAGCCACTGACTCCTTCTCTTGGTCACTGCCCAAACGTCATTGGTGAGATGTTGTAAATTCTCAGAGTCATTTAACTGTACAGAACAGGCATTGCACAAGAGCTGCACACTTACAGAATTGCTTATATCACCTTTAAATTACAGTTCAGAGTCACATCTTGGGCAACAATTTGGTCATATTAAAATTTTGGACACCCATGCTGGAGAATTGGGAGAATGCTCTTCTTCTTAGGACACTGTATTGACTTCCATTCAGTCTAACCAATTAAAATCGGAACCAGCTCCTCAGAAATGAGGTTCTGCCTCATTAGCGCCATGTTTCTGGTCTCCACTGGGGACTGCTTGTCCTGACAAGCAATTTTTGTTCACTTTTCTGAGCAAAATCTTACTCTCGTTTCATTCATCTATCCATTTTCTACCTGCTTCATATCAACATGAGAGTCACGGGGGGACAGGAGCAATCCCCGCTGACATAGGGCAAACAGCAGGGTCACACCCTGGACAGGTCACCAGACCATCATCGCGGATTCTACAACACACAACCATTCAATCTCAATTTAGGGTGTCCAATTAATGGGACCCTGGAGCATACAAGCTTCAAACAGAAAGGCCCTCGGTTGATCCGGGATCCAAACCGGTGACCTTCTTGCTATGAGGCAACAGTGTTAGCCAATACACCGCTGTGTGACTCTAAATTTGCTTGAGAAAATGCTGTCCTTAGAACAATGGTGTTCACTGTGCAGAAACATGCTTGCAGACGCGTTTTCATTACCATTCCTCTCTGTGAGATGTATTTCGAAGGCCATGTGTCGACACAGTGGTCTTTTAAGTTTCCACTGTAGGAGCTTAAATCAAGGAAGAGTCCACTTTGTGTTGCATAACGTGATAAATGTCCACGGGTTCACTGGAGTCATTTATAAATAGGAACAAAGCTTTACTTTTTTGGCATGACTCACACACACAGTGAGTGTCCACCATCAGAGAGGGACAGACTGGGAGCACTGGTGGGGACAGTGGGGTGGACTCGCTGATGTCGCCTTGATGTCAGGTAGGTGGGACGCCAGCGGTTCTTGATGTCTTCAGTGTTGCTCATAGGTCAAGGTGGCTCTCCCACCTCACCTGCCATTTCCTTCCCACTCATGTTTCTCCTCCACATGCCACTGATGGTCACAACAAAGTGCATGGTAAACGTGGTTTTCCTGCTGGTTGAGCCACACGGTAAAAACGTGACATGTTCTCCACCAGTGAAGACATGTTCAACTGAGGTTTGGCTCTGGAGGAAAACCTGAGGAACCACAGACCTTCATTTAAATATCTGACTCGTGAGCATTGACGTCATTTCACTGTTGAATTTACACAGTGACATCTCGCCATTTTTTTTTTTTCATAACGCCTGCACATTATAGTCAAGATGAGACGAGTCTTCAGGGAGGCTTTGATTAAAAAACACGGCGTCAAAATCATGATGCCTAAGTCATTAGTTTGAGTTAAACATATGTGTTTTCAATTTTCATCATATATATGATGAAAATTTTTATTGCATGATTCAGATTATTTATTTCATAATATTGACCTTTGCAAGAAAAACTGAATTAATTGTGAATTATCTTAGAATTGCCTTTATTTTAATATCATAATCCTGACTTTGTCCCATAACTATGACTATTTTATCCCAAAACTGACTTTTTATTTCAAAATTATAATAACTATTTATCTCATAGATTTGACTTTTTAATCCCACAACTAGAACCATTATCTAATAATTATGACTTCTTATTTCTTAATGATGACTTTTTTAATATCAGAATTGCCTTTTTATCTCATAATTTTGACTCTTAAGCCCAGAGCTATGCCATTGTATCACATTTATGTTTTTTTTTTTCATCAAATAAATGACTTCTCATTATTATGATGTTTTATCCCATAACTATGACTTTTAATCTTATAATTATGCCTATTTATCTAGATAAATTGACTTTTTAATCCCACAACTGGGACATTATCTAATAATTCTGACTTTATATCTCATAATTTCGACTCTTTATCCTATAACTATGAGTGTATATCACAATTATGACCTTTTATCCAATAAATGCCTCATCTCATAATTAAGATATTTCTTTTCATGTAAAAAGTGTGACTTTATATCTCCTAAATTTGACATTTTTAATCTCAGAATAGCTGTTTCATCACGTAATTCCATATTCCATTCAGAATTGCCTTTTTATGTTGTACTTGTGACTCTTTACTTATCTTATAACTTTGACTTCTCATCCCAAAACTGACTTTATTCCATTACTATGTATGTTTATGTCATAATTATGATGATGTGTCCAACTGCTGTCACTTTTTAATCCCATAAAATGACTATCTATCTAACGATTTAAAATTATATCACCTATCTTTTTAATCTTTCACTGGTTTCCATACTATTATGACCTTCATTAGCACATGATATTTGCTGTTTTTCTACCATTTTTAAAAACAATGCAGACGACTATGTCGATTATTCTACACATAGAATATTCACTTTTACAAAGGTATCATGTCCCAAAATAACCTGGGGTTCCCTTCTCACACAGAGAGGAAAAAAATAACTTCAAAGCTTCTTTTTTTATTTTTAATAGGGAACACGATGAGAACATTGAGAGGGGAGTGAAAGTTTGATTTAATCCGTTTCTTTTAACATTAGCAAAGGTCAGACTCCCACCTGCCTTCACTGTCACATTAAAGGGACACAAACAGACTAGCACGTGGAAAAAAGACTGTGACTGTGTCTCTTATCAATATCGCAATTTTATGGCTCGTTTGAGGAAAAAATGTACAAAATGTGCTTAAATATCGTGTGGTTAAATAATGCCTGTATATGATCAGTGAGTACAGGAAAATGATGATGGAATAATGGTTGGGATCTTTAGGCAGAAATCTAATAACGTTTTGAGTCATTGTAGATGAAAGAAAATGTCCCCAGGGGACATTTTAGGCACAAAGTGTGTCTCATTTTCAAAGTGTTTATCCAGTGTGTGCAGTTCAAGTGCAGGACATCTGATCTTCACTATGCAACTCGACCTTGACACAAATCACACTTTTCCAGAATGCAAATCTTTGACAGCCGACCAACACGGATGAAGACAGATGTTTGTCTCGGGCAAACAGCATCTTCTCAGTTAGATAATAAGTGTTACCCTCAGGCTTCTGTCACTCAGTAAGTTTAAATGCACAGTTTAAAGTGTGGTCTGACTAAGACATGCAATCAGACAACTTGCTGAGTCAGAGAAAATCGGTTCGTAGGTGGCGCTGTATCTCTCTATAAGCTAGAACATATTAAATCAGTTTCCTGTTGAAGTTTACGTCACATGAAAATGCACAGCGAACGGTGAGATGGACAGTCATTTGGACACCGCTGTGGCTCCCATGTTGTCTATCACGATACAAATTAGATCGGTCGTGGCTCTCGTGGTTGCTGTGTTGTCCGAGAAAAGACAACAGTATTGCAGTTTAAATGGCATCTCCTTCTACTTTCAGATCAAAGGTCAGGGGAGGAAACGGACTAAACGTATACATGCGGGAGTAATCAGACTATGAATTGGAATTGCCATTTTTTTCCCCACCTTGACCTTGAACTTTGACCCCTGCCTCTGGTTTACTGGACTCAATCACAGAGCAATGAAGTCAAATAATCTGTCAGGTGATCGGCTGATAACCAGCAGTCACGTAACAAGAACAAAAGTCACCTATGGACAAGCTGCATTTCATAATTCCACATTCACACACAGGCACTGTGCGTATTTCCAAACGGACAGAATTTCACTCATGCATATAGTGATGTACTCACGAATCCGTGAGTTACACGTTTCCATGAAAACTCAGGGACACTCATGCTGTGTGTCTAACAGGTCCCGGTCTAACAGGTCCCTGTCTCAGTGCACTCCTGCTCTGCTCCCTCACATCAATCTTCTCTCCCGTTATGTAACTGAACGTTGTTGGTGAACACCTAAATTCGTCTGTGCTGTAATTTGTGGTATTTAGATGTAAAAATGTCAAACAAGACGCTGACATGTTTTCCTTCCAGCATCTCTGTTCCTGCACGCAGGGCCATTAACTCAATGCACCATTATACTTTGATGGGATTCAGAAGCTTTGGAAGGAACAATGTTGGAAGAACTTTTTTTTTTTTTTTCTTTTTTACAGCAGGTTCTGCCATTATATGTCAGCAAAGTAAACTTGGATTAGAGTTGGCAGATTTATATTCCTCTGTTAGTGTCACTATTCTGTGATACTAATATTTTTTTTTTCACTGAAACATTACTGTCGCACCATTTTACATGATCTATAGCAGTAGTTTTCAAACATTTTACACTAAGAACCTCCTGAGAAAATACTGAGCTCTCAAAGTAACACCATTATCACCAACATTGCAATACAGTGGTGTAAAAAGGCCGAGCAAAGTCAGCTACAGACTTTTCACAGGGGGCAGATTTATTCCCAATAACGATAATTTGTTCTTTCATCATCCTCCTCTTCCTCACGTATACTTCAGACACTGGTATAGTGAAATTAGATTAAGCACATACCCTGGTATATACAGTAGAACAGTATTTCTGATTCTCCTCCAAGTACCACCAGAGGAAGCTCAGTTTGAGAACCATGGATCTACAGCACATGGTCTAAAAAGTGTGGTGCAATTTCTTAAAGACATGTCCATCTATAATTTTGCTAATTCCACAGCACGTAATCTTAGGCACAAAGGGGTTGTATTTAGTTTCTGAATTGACTATGTACACAGATTGGAAGTAGCACTAGCTATACTGGAAGTAGCTGTTGGGGGAATGTTCAATGCACATCAAATGTGCTAGTTGCGTAACTAAACTTTTCAACTAACTAACTAAACTTTGCTTAACTAGACTTTCCAAAACCACTTGCTTGAGCACAGATAAACAGAGAAGCCCTTTTTTTCTCAAAAGTGGCTGAAGTGTTTATTGTGACACTAACCCTAACCCTAACCCTAACCCAACCCTAGGGACACGGGGACACACCAAAAAACATCAGAAATTTGATTTTCCAGTGAAAGTCCTCTTTAAACATGTGATGACTAAACAGCAATTGGGGGTGTGAGCAGAACCCCAGGAAACCGATGTTGTGTACATTTGTTTAGAACCGTAACTTGTACGAGCCAAGTTGATTCTGTCTTTTCAGCCACGACTTCATCCACAGTTTTTGTGTTTCTCAGCACAAAACATCACACACACAACAGATATTAACTGACAAGGCGACAGTCCGCCTCTATGTCTGTTTACGTTCTGAAGTCACGTTAAATCACGTGGGTTTCTGTGAGATCCCACCAAGCAAAAACATTACACATTAAAAAACATTAAACATTACACGCATTACACAAACATTAAAAATCACTTACAAAGTCTCTGTGGTCTTTTGAAAAACTAATTTTTAAAATCAAGTCAGATTTGAATAATGTCTAGTGTAGGACAGGATTAACCAGAAATAGTCCTGCTAGTTTATTAAAAACCAGGATGTTTTTAATTGTAAGTGTGTCTGGGTATAGTTTGTTTGTCATTCCCTTTCAAATTTAAAATATTTGTGTCAGTGCTTGGCGGATTGATTTTTAAATGGCAAATGCAGGGGGAAACGAGGAGATGGATCTGCTTCTGCATGAGGTTAAGGTGCACTAGCGGTTCATCTGTGGTTGCAGCGAGAACCTTCTCTGAGGGTCTGGTACGCGGTTCTTGGTCAGGAAGTGGGAGCTTTCTGTGTACTGTCAGAAGAACTGACGATATTCTGGTTAGAAGACAAAGGAAACAGATTAAACAATGTGGAACAGGCTGCTTATGTAAATGAAAATGTATACTGTAAAAATTTGTTCTCCATTTGTCACAATTTATGGAAAAAATTTCAGTCAGACAACTCATGTTTGAATGTTTAAACTGTTTATTGTGTCTTTCTATAGATGGATATATGGATATATATATATAGATTCTATAGAGCCTGCAGGTGGATGCTGGGGTGGTGGTGGGGCTTTTTGCAGGAGCAGCGATGCTGACGAGCAGAGGGAGTGATGGGAAATATTGTAGCTTAAATAGCCTGCCAATTTAGAGTGGGTGTACAAGAGGTGTGTCTATGATACAGCTCAAGTTGCCTGAACTAGCTCACAGGCTCGCATCATAAAATAGTAACTTAATTCCTTTCAGTAATAAGAAGCTAATATTGAGGTTATTGGCCATGTCTGTTATGCTTTAGGGATGAGGACGATGAAGTAGCAAACTCAGCAACTCAGCAATCCACATGTTCTCATCATGTAATTAAGTCAGACATACCAGATTTCTGTACATTGTATTTTTACAGGTATTCACCTGTCAGGTATGTGGAGCTCCAAACATGGAGGCCGTGCTTCTACCTTCTTACATCATCGTCCAGGTTCACAGAGGACATGAAGAAATTCTGACTTACTGTCGGCAGGTAAATGTTCTCGCGTAGCTCTGACATTTCTGGTTCGCTTTGTTCCTCTCAGAAGATTCATGTTGTCATCTGACGGCAGTAGACTGTCAGATGGGCGGCTCTCGATGCTCCTGAAGACACAAGGAAACCTCCAGTCAAAGCAGGTGTTGAGTGTTTACAGCTTTGTTAAGGAGATGCAGATTAACAAAAAGACATAAATAAATCTTTTATATACTCATCTCAGTATTTCGGTATTTGTTTTTTTACAGGGGAAAAAATTTGCAGAACTTTTTCATCATCCCATCACAGTCGAACGACAATCCAGATTATTTACTTATATTCTTTTATTTAATCATTATACAGGTGCTAAACACATAAACATTCATTGATTGGCTAGTGCTAAAAACATAAACCTGATTTCACTGACTAGTACTAAACACATGAACGTATTTAATAGTCTAGCGGTAAACACAAGATGTTTAAATACAAAAAAACATGTTTTAATTGTGTCTAAAATCTTGAAAAGATTGTTTTAACTGTTTGGTGCTGACACATAAGCGTATTTTACTTGGCTGGTGCTAAACACACATGATTTAATTAGCTAGTGCTAAACATGTATTTCAATTGGCTAGTGCTAAAGATGTAAACGTATTTCAATTGGCTAGTGCTAAACATTTTAACGTGATTTGATTGACTAGCGCTAAAAACACATAAACATGTTCTAATTAGCTAGTGCTAAAAACATAAACATGTTTTATTGAGCTAGTGCTAAACACAAACATGTTTTCATCAGCAAGTGCTAAATACATAATTTCTATAGTTCAGTTCTTCTTTTGGATGAAAGGTGAAACGTCTTCAAGCTCCAAAAAGAAGTCCAGTTACAACTTAGCTCCTTTGACTTCAATGTGATTTGATTGGCTAGCGCTAAAACACATAAACATGACTAGTGCAAAACAAATAAACGTGTTTTTAATTAGCTAGTGCTAAACACAACATGTTTTAATTTGCTAGTGCTAAATATGTAAAGATTTTTTTTATGAGCTAGTGCTAAACACAACATGTTTTCATCAGCTAGTGCTAAGTCTACAAGTTCGTTAGTTTAGCAAAACACTTGGCTAGATTGGCTAGTGCTGAACACATTAACCTATTTTAATTGGCTAGCAATTAAAATAGGTTAATGTTTTATCGAGCTAGCACTAAACACATAAACATGATTTGAATGACTGATGTTTGAGCTGCCACTTGGAAATAGGAACAATTCTCAACTTCTGATGTACAAAACGCAAGGAAACTACAGACAGATAATGCAGTTTGGCAGCGCTTGATGTTGCTCCGTTCAAAGTGAATGAGAAGCATTTCACTTTCACCTTCACTGTGTGCGTGAGAATTGGTCCCAAGCCTGGATAAATGGAGATACATGGTTCAAGTTCAGCAAAAAAACAGAAGATATCAAACTTCCTTTTATTCACACTGTCAGAGTCACTTTGTGTCTGGTCAGGTTTACAAATGTTCACTTTCTGTGCTCATTTCCACTAATCAAAGCCTCAGTGAATGACAGGAAGTCATTTTAATCACTGGAGACAAAAACTTTTCAACCATCCAGCCTTAAATACTGAAGCAGGGAACAAAACAAACATGCAGGTGACTCAAATGAAGGTAATCAGCATCACACTTGGTGGTGAGAAAATCAGCTGCATAACAAACACATTCACACACAGGATTGAAGGACTTCACTAAAAAGAAATAACCTTAGATTCTTTTGGAATCTAATTAGTAAAGCCTAAAACTTACCCCAAGGACATTAATCCTCCTTTTTCAATATTTAGGCCATTTCAGGGTATAAAAATTTCCTGAATGCAGAAACAAGGTCACTGTCTTCCCAACACTGGTGCCTTTTAAATCTTACATTTTTTATGTCCAAACTATGTTAAGCCACTGGTGAGGTGACAACTTTTAATCCGATGCAGCTTCAGCGTTCACAAGACCTTTTTCCATCTCACCATCAATATTCATTTCAGCGTAACCCTTTCCAGATGCTGCGAGCAAGAAATGGAGATCCCCAAACATTTCAGCAGCAGTCCGAAGCCCCAGCTCCTTCACAACAGGAAACCACGCGGCAGATTTATTACGTGTATGTACGTATGTGTGATACACATGCGCTACAAATCTGCTCCCATTTTTGCTTCCTCACTCTTTTCTTCAGTGAAATATGACTTGGTCAGTTACAGGAAGTGTAGGAGGGGGGAGTTTGTGACCTAAATATTGCTGCAAGAGTTTGACTAGGATTACAAACTCAGCGCAAACATGCAGTGTAAAGGACCTGCTTCCTTCAGCTGCTCACAAACAAACTCCAAAACACAAGTTTATTGTGACAAATAAAGTTGTGTAGTGTCAGTTTCGGGTTTTTATTGGAAACAAATTCCATTATTTGACAAAGATGTGGTTGGATTACATCAACTAAACTGCCTCATGGGGACAATCAGAGCAGTGGAGCACATCAGTAAATTTGTACTGCATATTTATTTATATTTGTACTGTCACATGAGGAGATTTAAATGAATACATGTGTATTTGTGATGGTTTTGACATGATTCTGTGTCTTATTGAAGCAATTATAAAACTAGAGATGGCTCAATGCTGTTTTTTTTGTGTCTGATGCTGATATCTAAATCTTCAGTATATAGACTTACACAGTCTGATAAGTCCCTTTTAACTACTGAGCAATTAACAATACATTCACTTTGTAGATGGAACGCCAACATCCGATTTCCGAGGTCATGGGGCATTCCTTACACCTGGAAATTGGGATTCCACCTTAGAGTATCCTCATTATAACCCTGATATGGGATTCCATCTCGCCATAAGTAGCCAATTCAAAAAAAATGTTGATTGTTGCTGCTTCTTATGTACTGTTTGCATTATTGTGACATGCAACCTACATTATATCAAGAAACAATAAACGATCTCTGAATTACCTCATTATCGCTCAGTGGTCTTTCAACCTGAAAGTCGAAGGTTTGATTCCCTGCTCCACTAGCCTACATGCCGATGTATCCCTGGGCAAGACAGTTAACACCACATTGCTCCTGATGGCATGTGAAACAGGGGTCTCCTAGGTTGACATCATATTCAAGGACTTTTCAAGGACTTTACAGGACCAATTCCTTCAAATTCAAGGACAGAATGTGTTGACACAGCTTAAGACAGGAGGACAACTTTTAGAGCACTTCGCCCATGGCGTCCACTTTTATTGATTTGCAGCACACTCTGCATCTGAGCAAGTGATTGTCCTTGGGATCTTGGTCAAGTCAGTCTTTGTCATTTGGAATTATCTTGGATTATCTTGAATTATTTTCATTTCCCAGGCATCACGTCATTTGCTCTCTCTTGCTTAACGGACCCATGGAAACCCTGTTGAATGGATATAAAAGAACACTAGAAAATCACTTCATAAATAACAAACCATCATTATGTAAAACATCTCAGGTTATAACAGGATAATCTTTATAACATGACATGGTTGAATGTCTAAAATATCTTGATAGAAGATGAAACTTTTCATGTTTTCATGTGATGGTATTCTTTTTTTTTTTTTTTTTTGCTATTTCATGTCAATAATCGTTTGAGTGGTTCTTTAAATAGTGTTTTCTTGTAGTTATATAATCCCCAGGCATCATAACACTCACATTTTTACATCTGACAGAAAAATCCTCCAACTGCAAACGTTGTTTCTTAAGAGCAACATTTATTAAAGTCAATGACATTTTTGTTCTCATGAGTGTTGGACGTCAGATGTACACAATATACAAAATGGTGCACTTTGTAGCAAATATAGTTTCTACAGAGACGACAGCAGCAGCAGAATTGGCATGTACAAAAATACATGTGATTTCCCTCACACAACAAAACATACCAAAGGAACAGGTTCATATATATATATATTTATATAGATATATATTTATATATTTCTTTAACATAAATATGCAGAGCTATTGTACACGTTTGACACAATTCACCATAATGAATGAGAATTATAATTATTAATAGAAACAGGATAAAGTACATTTTGAAAACGGCGACACTTCATTTAACGTGAAAACAGCCTTATTTCAGTGTGGGAGAGTTAGGTTCATTATATACATATATATATATATATATATATATATATATATATATATATATATATATATATCAATGCACAGAGAAATAAGGTCACTGAATGTAAAGCGTCGCATTAGGAATCAGCAAAGAAATATAATTATTACATTATTATACATAAATATACAATAGAACAGGTAAAGAACGTGTTTTGAATGATGCTTTTCACACACAAACACACACATTTGCTGTTTCCTGCTGAGACCGCTGAAGTGCTATGAAAGCAAGAATAAAAAGTGACTGGCTTTGACATCATACTCTCACACACATGGACAAACACACACATGTTTGTGCTTCATTCATAGTGAGGACCCGCATAGCTAATCCTAACCGAAACCCAATTCTAACCCTAACCCTAACCCTAAACCTAGGCCTTAACCCTTTAAAGAAGTGAGGACCAGCCAAAATGTCCTCACTTTCCCGGAATGTCCTCACTCCGTATGGTTTATACAATATTTGGTCCTCAATGAGCCACAAATACAAGAACACACACATTACAATGCTGGACATTCTAGTACAGCAATCTTAGTGAGGACACTCATGGACATGATTCATTCTTAGCTCAGGGTTTGTCAGTCCTGCTCGTGAGTATCCACTGCTCTGCATGGTTTACAAGTTTCCTTGCTCCAGCCTCACACCTGATTCTAATGAATGGGTCCTCAGCAGAGTTCTGCAGAGCTGGCTGATGAGACTCAGGTGTGTTGGAGCAGTGAGGGCCACACAGCAGGTATGAGTGTGACAGAGAATGGTTGCAACTGGTGGCCTGTCCAGGGTGAGACCCCGTCCTTCGGGATTGGCACCAGCAGCCCTGCGGCCCTCAGGATATTTGTCCACATCAAACATCAGGTTCCACTCAGTGTTTTAACAGCGACAGGGTTGTGTTTTTGTTCAACTGTTAAAGTAGGAAGTAGGTCACACTAAATACTTCACACTTAAACCTGTTTTTTTCTGTTGTTTTGAAAACGACATACATGTTTCCTGTATGTTCTGGATGAGTTCCAGCACAGTGTTGTTGAAAAAACAGCACTAAGGACGGCCTAAGACTTTTGCACAATACTGGACAAACACACACAGACACATACACACACACACAAGTGATGGAGAAATGAACCAGACCTGAAGAGAAAGAACAATAAAACACTGTGCGTCTGGAAACTTGACTCATACAAATAAATACCAGCTGGACTGATTCACTAATTCATGTATACAAATAGATCACTTCGACAGATGCAATTGGTCACAAAAAAAGGGTACAGTTACGTTAAAATTCAAATTCTCCATCATGTATTATTGTCTTAAAGGTACAGCATAATCTGGCACCCCAGCAAACATCACAGCTGCTGTTTAAAAATTAAACAACCTTGATGTACACAAAATGGCCCCTGTGCATTATTGTCAGAATTTAAATGTAAGCTTTATAAAATAAAATAAAAAAATCAGTTATTTATGTTTTCTTTGTCCTTTATTTTTAAGTCCTGTAGTACTCATCACTTCCTCATAATTTTTATAAGTGACGCTGGCTAGAACTAAAGAATTATTTTTCTTTCAAACTGGAATCGCAATTTGAAACACTGCACATTGCTAATTGAAAAACCTGCAATTTAGTTGTCGTATTTATCAGATCTTTTCTGTTTAGTGCCAGTTTTTTTTTAAAAAATAAATGTTTCAAAACAATTCAGTTTTTTTCCGTCAATTCCGTGAGCTAATATTTTAATCTAATCTCATGTGAACAGAAGCTCCATTTAAAACAATATTGCAGATCAAATCGCAATCAACATGCTTACCCAATACATCGTAATTATATATTGCAAACCAAATCTTTCACTACTCAATAAATCTTTGCTTTTTTATTTCAGCCACAAAGCATCAAAAAAATTGTACTTATTTTATGATTAGTGTTCAAACTTTTCAAAATTCTGAGGAGAAACACTGAAACTTGTTACAATTTTTAAAGGCTTTACAGAAAACCTGTTTTCTTGTTTTTGGATGAATTTTGCTGGATGAATTTTAATTGTATAAATGGAGGAATATAATCATAATTTTTATGACAAAACTGGTATAAAAAAAAAATCCATCACAAACACACAGTTTATCTGTACAGTTATTTACACGTAAGATTCTTCTGCGAAAAACAGCTTCTCAAAGTCGTCCACTCGTGGGTCACTGCAGCGTTTGCTCTGCCACTCCCTCTTCCCCTGGACGATCGCCAGCGCCACCTCCTGACTCCTCCGCATACAGGCGTCAGCATCCTCCTGATCCTGTGAGGAAAAGTAGTCCCTGACAGTCCGCGTGGCGGCGGGAGAGAGGCAGAAGCGCGACTCGACGTGGCTGGGCTCCACGTCTGACACCCTGAGTCCGCCATCTTGGGTCTGACCGTTCAGAATTCGCTGTCTGTTCAGGGACAGAGAAGAGGAGGAGGAAGGGCTAAAGGAGTTTGTGGAAGATTTAGCTGGTTCAGACACTTGGCGAAGGAGAGGAAGGGTTCGTCCTCTCTGATCCATCGTGGTCGGAGTTAGCGAGTTGGACTTTTGTCTCTGGAGGACCAGAGTTGTGTTGCTCTGTCCGTAGAAAACCCCCTGTGGCGGCTTCACACGCTCGTTCTCAGCCACTCTCTGTGAGACCTCACTTCCTGTGTGAGGATTAGGATTATTAGGAGTCTGGTTTGGGGTTGTCGGAGGACTGTAGGTGCAGGTTTGATCGTGGCGCTGCCTCAGCTCTCTGACGGTCAGAGGTTTCTCTGTCCCCTTGTAGAAAGGCGAGCGGCTGCGCTGCAGCTGTAGCAGAGCCTGCTGGTAGGACGGAGGACTGCTGGATCTCCGCTGAGTCACTGCTGATGCCACCTTCTGGTGGCCGTTACACGCTGAGCTGTTCTTCCCAACAGGTAAGTCCTCATCTGCGTGTCCGTTATCGGGCTGTTTCAGTGACATACGGCGATCCCTCTTGAGCCACATGTTCGGGTGGAGGCTGTGCGGGTGGGAGGTGCTGGTGCCCGTCCGTGATGGGGCCTCCAACCGAGGGGGTGAACCTCTGGGTGACACCTGTGGCCGCACAGGAAAGAGCGGCAAGAGCGGAGGAGGCTCGGCCAACGCGGTTACGCCATTGGTGGTGTAGTCAGTGGAATACTGTGAGAAGGCGGAGTCTAAAGAGCTGAGGGAGGAGCCTGTGGGTGAGGTTGCAGGTGAGGACAGACTGGAGCAGCTGGCATCCAGTCTTAATGGAGGCGGAGGTGCGTGCTTCACCTTCCTCCACCCGCCATTCTGGACTTTAGCTCCTCCCTTCTCGCACCCATCCTCCACCTCCTGCTTCAGCTGGAGTCCGTTCAGCCCCTGCTCCAGAAACACCTCATCCTCCCCCTGCTCCTGCTCTCCTACCATGGCAGCATCATAACTCGCCTTCCTCTGTGGCAGGCAGTGATTATCAGCATGAACTGCCAGAGTGCTGGACGGAGGCGTGGTCTCTAGAGCCAAGGCGGGTTCCGAACTCCTCCTCAGCCTCCTGGAGCCCAGTGATGTGCTGTTAGCCTGACGCGTGCGAGGCTGTCGGACTGCGGGGCTGAATCTCCTGGGTCTGGCCAGCGGGGGGAGCTGCAGCAGGAGGTCAGCCTCCGGGTCGGGATCAGGGTCGCAGTCGCTGAGGGTGATGACGGAGTCGCGGCTGCGGCTGTCGGGCTTGTCCTTGTCACGGAGCGGCAGCTGCTCCTGACAGGGAGACTCGGGCTCGTCGTTGAGCTCGTTCTCCAGACTGTCGTAGGACGAGTCGTTCATCTGGAAGGACGACGCATCTGTCAGAAGAGAGGGATGGTGAAGAAGGGGGGGGGAGGGGGGGAGGAGGAGAGTGGAGCCAGAAAAGAAAGAGAAGAAAAATATTTTATTACACAATCTGTAAAATGTGGAACAATTAATGTTCAGATATGATATTAACCTTTTTTTCTGAGTAATAAGGACACATTTAAGAGGCTTTGTAGCCAGAAATCTTGTACTACACATACAGTCAGGTCCATAAATATTGGGACATTGACACAGTTCTATTCTTTTTTGGCTCTATACACCACCACAATGGATTTGAACAAGATGTGCTTTAACTGCAGACTTTCAGCTTTAATTTGAGGGTATTTACATCCAAATCAGGTGAACAGTGTAGGAATTACAACAGTTTGTATATGTGCTTCCCACTTTTTAAGGGACCAAAAGTAATGGGACAATTGGCTGCTTAGCTGTTCCATGGCCAGGTGTGTGTTATTCCCTCATTCTCCCATTTACAAGGAACAGATAAAAGGTATAGAGTTCATTTCAAGTGTGCTATTTGCATTTGGAATCTGTTGCTGTCAACTCTCAACATGAGATCCAAAGAGCTGTCACTGTCAGCGAAGCAAGTCATCATTAGGCTGAAAAATCAAAACAAACCCATCAGAGATATAGCAAAAACATTAGGCGTGGTCAAATCAACTGTTTGGAACATTCTTAAAAAGAAAGAACATACCGGTGAGCTCAGCAACACCGAAAGACCCGGAAGACCACGGAAAACAACTGTGGTGGATGACCAAAGAATTCTTTCCCTGGTCAAGAAAACACCCTTCACAACAGTTGGCCAGATCAAGAACACTCTCCAGGAGGTAGGTGTATGTGTGTCAAAGTCAGCAATCAAGAGAAGACTTCACCAGAGTGAATACAGAGGGTTCACCACAAGATGTAAACCATTGGTGAGCCTCAAAAACAGAAAGACCAGATTAGAGTTTGCCAAACAACTAAATCTAAAAAAGCCTTCACAGTTCTGGAACAACGTCCTATGGACAGATGAGACAAAGATCAACTTGTACCAGAGTGATGGGAAGAGAAGAGTATGGAGAAGGAAAGGAACTGCTCATGATCCAAAGCATACCACCTCATCAGTGAAGCATGGTGGTGGTAGTGTCATGGCGTGGGCATGTATGGCTGCCAATGGAAATGGTTCCCTTGTATTTATTGATGATGTGACTGCTGACAAAACCAGCAGGATGAATTCTGAAGTGTTTCGGGCAATATTATTTGCTCATATTCAGCCAAATGCTTCAGAACTCATTGGATGGATTTCACTTGCTAAAGACAAGACTGAAGGGAAAATGTCCCAAGAACAAGCAGGAACTGAAGACAGTTGCAGTAGAGGCCTGGTAAAGCATCACCAGGGATGAAACCCAGTGTCTGGTGATGTTAGACTTCAGACTGTAATTGACTGCAAAGGATTTGCAACCAAGTATTAAAAAATGAAAGTTTGATTTATGATTGTTAATTTGTCCCATTACTTTTGGTAAAAGTGGGAGGCACATACACAAACTGTTGTAATTCCTAAGTCTATGAATATCAAGTTTATTTACTTTTTTGCAATAAACACTCATACACACTGGACATTTAAACTTAAATAAACTCACTGAAAATATCTTAAATTCAACTCTTATGTAAATTTCAGTAGAAAAAATGTATTTTGTAAGAGCATTTTGGGTCCAAAAACCTCAACAAAAGCAACAAATATTCAGTATTTTCAGTTTCTCCGGATTAAGTTTAATGTATGATTTGAATTCCCTCACTGGTCAAAGATTGTGTGCAAGGTAAAGTAAACCACTGATTTGTGTATTAACACTGCTTCTGTGTGTCGCTCATAAAAAAGCTGGTTGTGTGTGTGTGTGTGGTTAACTGTCTGAGGTTCTTTCAGGCCCGTTGATTGGGGTCACCAGATTGACCTGCTGTAATTTGGATTATTACTGGGGTCGCAGGTGCTGATTAACGCACCATTGAATCTCTTCATTCAGAAGTACGACAGACTTTCTTCCCTGACTCTATAAATAACCATGCGAGGTCAGGGAGCGTACGGCAGGACGACGCTTTGTCCTCTGTTCTCGCCGTCTCCAGCGGTGAACTGTCACTTTGTTCATTCAGCTCAAGACTCGAGGTCTGATCTCTGTCTCCCTCACGCTGCTCTCACATCCTGGGTTTTGTGGATGATGATACATGATACGTAGGTAGACGTTGAATACCATCGACAAAAGGCTTTTTTACATATAACCACTTATAGTGCACAAAAATACGTGTCAACGCCGTTTTTTTGACAGAACTTTAACTAAAGCAATTTGTTTTTGAGGTCATTTTTGAGAGAAAACCTATGAAATATAATAAAACGTATCATGTGCAACCCAGGCTCAACTGTAGCACAATATTTCACAGTTATTAGCAGAGAATGTAGTTTAAGTGAAAGCTAAAAACCTCTACTGGCGTAAACAATGACCTTGTCAGGACCAGTTGTCCTTGTGGAGACCAAAACCTGGTCCTAGAACCTCATTTAACTTAAGTGTTGAGGGCTAAGATTTGAATTGTGCTTCAGTTAAGGTAAAGGTTAGACATCAGGTTGTCCTTTCTGGCTAAATCATTATGATTGAAGGACAACTTTGGCCCTGTTTGGACCTGGATCTGACATACAGTATGTCATATGTTAGTCTGTTTACACTCGTTTTCATTTGTGAGGATGATGTCACGACAGTTCAATCTGATTTTAGCACATCTCATTTCTGAGGTTTAGGAACTTAAAGTTAAAAAGTCAAAACAACTTAATATTCTATATCAGTGGTTCTCAAACTTTTTATACCAAGTACCACCTGAGAAAATATTGAGCTCTCAAAGTAACACCATTATCACCAACGTTAAAATAAAGTGGCGTAAAAAAGGCCGAACAAAGTCAGCTACAGACTTTTCACAGGAAGCAGATTTATTCCCAATAAGATAATTTGCTCTCTCATCATCCTCCTCTTCCTCACGTATACTTCAGACACTGGTATAGTGAAATTAGATTACGATGGAGTGAGAGATAAGGTGACTCTTATTATTCTTATTTAATTTATTATTATTTGTTTCATATTCTACACACTGCGGTCAAAATTCCTCAGCTCCACTCGGATCACTTACTCTGGTATAAACAGTATAACAGTATTTCCGATTTTCCTCCAAGTACCACCAAAGGAAGCTCACGTACGTCTCGTGGTACACGTACCACAGTTTGCGCTCCGTGGGTCTATAGTAACTGGTTTTAATCTCCACCGCTTTGTTTGCTGTTGTTCTGCTGTGTCTCAGTTACCTGATCCGTGGTCACTGCTGCTGCTCTTCTGGCTGAAGGTCCTGAACAGCGTGGTGATGTCTTCACCCAGGATGCTGCTGCAGTTCTCGATGAGGAAGTGGACCAGCTCACAAACCTGCAGGAAGACAAACAGCATGTGGTTAAAGCACCAACACTCTCCCTCAGTGGCTGACAGTGGATTTTTACAATAGTGCAGGGATGATTCTATTCAGACAAGCAAATGATACCCTCAATTGTACAATATGGAATGAATAACACACAAACACCTCAATATGGACAATTTATCCTGGGACTGAACAGTTTCCTGGACTGTAGTTGCATTTTTGACACTGTGACCTAAATAACTTTGTTGTATTTGGTTAAATCAGCTGTTAAAATCAACTTCAGACCACCTTAGTTTCACTTGCGGATAACGTTGTGAGGCTGATAATAATATATAACATCACATATCAGTTGTTAAGGCTCACAGCACCCCCTTGAGCATTCAAAATCAACAGCCCCAGCAAATGGTTTCATCTACATACATGAAAATTGGCAGACATGTTCGTCATGATATGATCTAGAAAAAAAAATCTCTTGGACCCATCACCTACACGCAGGAAGGCAGCCATTTTGGCTCAAACAGCCATTTTTGCACATTTGAAATTGGAATTTGAACAAACTTACTAATCAAAAACTTAATTTCGCACCGTTCTGGCACTAGGAGGCGTCAAACGTTCGGGTAAAATTCTGACCACTTACAAAAAACCAATGAAATTGTTATAACTTTACGACAGAAGGTCTGATCGCGACCAAATACTCACAAATCATGGCTACGAATGACATCAAAAGAAAATTTTTCTGTGTGTGCGTCGGCTTAAAACTAAAACCACATGACATTCTGTGACACAAAGACTCAGAAACATGTGTATCTGTCTCAGTTTGTGGAAAATTTCCACTAAAATCTGCCTTTTTATATTTATAAGTGAGGGGTTTTTTGTCCTCTATGAATTGGAAAAAGACAAAAATCCTTCCTGTTTGTTTGTGAGGCCAGATGTTGTCTCTCTTTGTGTGTGTGTGTGTGTGTGTGTGTATGTTGTCCACATGTCCACGTAAAAAAAAAAAAAAAAATCTACTATTTTAGTAGTGCCTTTTATAAAAATGTGATATTTATCACTTTATGGTTTGTTTGTTCTCTTTTCACCCGGTGGATGATGAGAGCTGTATTTTTAGTCTAGTGATTTAACTTAATGTCATCCAGAGTAATCAGCGACGCCTAATCCCTTAAAGTGTTTCATCCCCTCTGTGTTCTTGTTCTCGCTGTTGTTTCTGTTTCTGCACTAATGGCTGCTGGATAAAAACCTCAAGGCAACACTTATCATGGTTTGCGGTTAATCCTCAGCTCTGTTAACCATAACCTGTGGTGACAGTTATAACTTACAGTTACACAACAACAACATGTCGTCCCCGGCCACTGCATGTGACATCAGAGACATTACAGAGGAGAGACTGTGAAGAGTTTCCGAATTTAACTTGTTACAGACCTTTTCGTGTTTTTATTAGATCATTTGGCTATTTTCATGTGTTTTAACTGACTTACTTTTTAGGGTACATTCCTTTTTATTTGCTTTCGATTTACTTCCTGTGCTCTTTGCGTCCGCTTCTATGACTGACTGCCCTGTCTTGATGTGTTTCACCTGTTTTCCATTTTCCCTGTATCTGTTTGTTTGGATTGTCTGTTCTGTTTAGCGTTGTGTTTTTAGATCAGTTCAGTGTTCTGTCCTGATGTCCAACTACTCTCCCAGTGTCCAAGTCTTTTTTGCACCTGAGGTCTTTTCTACACAGAATTTTCCCAATATGATCTAAGTTTTAAGAAATGTCTTCATACACATATGGAACCCCCCAAAACAACTCTAAAAACTGCAGTATATATGACAGGCCTGTATGTGGCGCTGTAACACTGCCACCGAAAAACACCAAAATTGGAGAATAAGATATGGAGCGTGTGTGTAAAAGCTATCGCGTTATCATTTTCTCAAAGTTGCTCAGAGAGATTTACCATAAATAGTGTTTTATGGCTCCATTTGGATAAAGACTACACAAAAGTTTTGTGGATTCTCCTGAACTTCAATCCAGTCAATCCACTGTCAGTTGCTTGTCTGACATCGGGTCGTGGTAGTTGCAGCTCTAGCAGAGAGTCCCAGACTTCACCTTCCCTGGCCACAGCATCCAACTCTGACTGGGATCCTCAGGTGCTGCCAGGTCAGCAAGGACCTGCCGCGAGGACTCCTCCCAGTTGGACGTGCCATTAAAACCTCCCCGGTGTCATCCTCACTAGGTGCCCGAACCACCTCTTCTGGCTCCACACAAAGGAGCAGCAGCTCTACTCCGAGTCCCTCCTGGATGACTGAACTTAACCCGGTCTCTAAAGGAGACCCCAGCCACCCTTCTGAGAAAACCTATTTCAGCCGCTTATGTGAGCTTTGCCTTTTGTTCTTGCCGTAAACTTTGGGAACCCAAGTAAATTAAAGCTGTCAAACCATCGCTACATACATTCTGATTCTTAGGTTGCTGGTTCAAGTCGGGCTCAAAGGACTGCTGTATTGATAAGGACTGTACTTTCTGAGGACTGAATTACTTCTTTAGCTGGTTCTGTCTCCTAATCTACTGCTCAGAAAAACGTGGCCATTCACCGGTTGGATGTGATAAACTCTTCATTATTGAAAGGTACAATGTGTGAAATTTATAAACATTTACTGGTGAAGTTTCATGTTGCAGCTAAATATCTTTCAGCTGAACATACGTGGCCATCAGTTCGCATCGAAGCACAAGATGTTTTGTTTGTTCATTGTGAGCTACTGTAAAACCCTGCACTCCCCTGAAATAAATATAAAAACGCTCATTCTAAGGTAATGAAAAAACAATTTTCATTTTAAATTAAAATTAAATATAGCTATTTTATCCACAATTTCTGCCAAATGGCACCAATAATTCCACCTACTACATTTTTACACTCATCCCTCTGTAGTTTTCATTTCTTCTTCTTCCTGCTCTTGATTTGCTCATTTCTTACCTGCCACTCTCTCTTTCATGTTTGACCTTTCTGCCCTCGTTCAAACACTCACTCAACATTCCTCGCTGTCAGTCAGAGCGCGCCGCTACGTGACACACAGCACGGTTAGAAGAAGCAAAAGGCCTGCGGGCGTCCTGAGGACTTTCACTCATTCATCCATTCATCTGTCAACAGATGTTCCTTTAACTCTCTATACAAATCCTGTTAACAAATAGACGACCTAAATCTGTTTACACACTCACATTATGGGGACTTGTCTTCCTTATGGGGACAAAAGTCAAGTCCCCATAACATACATTATAGCAGTTTAAGGTAAAGACATGTTGTATGGCTAGGTTAAGTCTCCATGAAATGAATGCAAGTCAGTGTAATGTCCTCTGTAGTCGTGGAAACCAGACGTCAGATGTCACAGTTGTGGGTCATTTCCGAGGACTTCTGAGGTCATCACTCGATCCAAGCTGTCTGTGTTTCACTTTTCTCTGCTAAGATACAGTATATGCTCTGTGGTTTTTATGCACATTTTTGATTTTAGACACAGATATTTAAAAAAAAAAAAAAAAGCTTGTACAAACTGCAACCTTTTAGGCTCAAGGAGGTGGAAAAGTTGATGTGTGAATAAAAGGTAAATGTGAATTAATTAAGTAATTTGGAAACTGATGTCGTAAAAAAAGGATGATGTTTAGAAATGGGGACTGAAACGTGACTAACGCACTAGAAAAAACATGGAAATATTAGACTGGAGGAGGAGCATGTGGAATGATAAGGAAAAAGTAAATATCACCACAACAAAACATATGCACAGTTTGCACCTTTTCTTATTTCCGTGCTGATGCACTTTTTGCCTTCTACTGCTTGTCTTGTTGAAGTAACTCGTGGTATTTGCTTAAAAGAAGTGGCTTGAATCACAGATTTCTTTGGAAAACATGTGACACATTTCAATGAAAACCAGACTGGTGTCCTGTAGAAAAGTCTCTGTAATACAACAGTAAAAAAACAAAAGTAAAGTTATATTTTACCCTGTTTTAAAAGTGTAACGCATAACATTTACAGTCAGGTCCATAAATATTGGGACATCGACACAATTCTAATCTTTTTGGCTCTATACACCACCACAATGAATTTGAAATAAAATGAACAAGATGTGCTTTAACTGCTTTAACCTTCAGCTTTAATTTGAGGGTATTTACATCCAAATCAGGTGAACGGTGTAGGAATTACAGCAGTTTGTATATGTGCTTCCCACTTTTTAAGGGTCCAAAAGTAATGGGACAATTGGCTGCCCAGCTGTTCCACGGCCAGGTGTGTGTTATTCCCTCATTATCCCATTTACAAGGAACAGATAAAAGGTCTAGAGTTCATTTCATTTGCATCCAAAGAGTTGTCACTATCAGTGAAACAAGCCATCATTAGGCTGAAAAATCAAAACAAACCATTGTGGTGTATAGAGCCAAAAAGATTAGAATTGTGTCGATGTCCCAATATTTATGGACCTGACTGTAAATTCTCATTACATCAGTGTTTAGATCTTGGGTCACACCGGTAGCATTCCGGCGCTGCACACAGGAAGTTATTTGTTTTATGTAAAGATAGACAGAGGCTGTAGTGTTTGACTGAAAACACAAAGATGTGTCCACGGAAAGTTTCGGAAGTGAATTCTACTTCTCAGAAAAAAAAGCAGTTTGCTGGTATAAACACTTCTTGACTCCGCCCACCCCTGCTCCGCTGGTGTAAAAAAACAACTTTCATCTGAACGATTTGTCCCTCAATGAAGGAGGACACAGACCCAAGCAGTTTGAACCTCAGAATCTCTTAAGCAGCAACATTTGGCCAAAAACATTTAAATTACACGCTGCGTCAAAGAGGGAGGAACACGGAGACTAAGCAGAATTGGCTGTGACGGAGAGTTCACGTGCCTGCAGACGTGGGCTCAGTGGGGCCAGGACACGGCCCGCGGTCCTGACCACGGGGGGGGGGGGGGGGGGGGGGGAAGGGTTGA
>JAFBJR010000603.1:33262-127689 GCA_016785285.1 Brachirus orientalis
GGGGGGGGGAGGGGGGAGGGGAAATGTTGAAATCTCACTTTTTTTTAAACGGTTTTTTTTACCCCAGAAAAAAGGGGACATCTGTGCTCCTACACAAACAGGAGGTGTGTTTGTGTGAGTGTGTGTGTGAGAGAGAGATGTTTAGGTATTTGTGGGTGTTAGGGATACTTGTACTGACAAGTGTGTGTGTGTGTACCTGGTATCCCTTATGTTGTGGGGACCTAAATCTATTTCCACAGTCACATTATGGGGACTTGTCTTCCTTATGGGGACAAAAATCATATGTAAATGTAAATGATTATTTTTTTAAGGTGAAGACATGTTTTAAAGTTAGGCTGAGGTCAGGGTTAGGGCACTAGTAATTATGGTTAAGGTTAAAGTTAGGGTTATTTATAGTTGTGACTTTGTGAGAACCAAGAAATCATATATAGTGAGCACGTTTTTTTTGGTCGCACATTTTTAAAGGGTTAGGCGTCTAATTGTGATGGTTAAGGTTAGCATAAGGGGCTAGGGAATGTATTATGTCCATGAGGGTCCTCACTTTGATAGAAGCACAAACGTGTGTGTTTCAGATACGTGTCCTCTGCTCTGGATTTGGTAGGAAATTCTTTGCATGTTTTTTACTCAATGGAACTCAGCCGCCACAAGAATACACACACACACACACTGGTTTCCATGACTTCAGAGGACATTACATTGACTTCCATTCATTTCCTGGAGACTTACTCTAACCTTAACCATAATTACTAGTGCCCTAACCCTAACCTCAGCCTAACTTTAGAACATGTCTTCACCTTAAATTGGAGTCATTTATGTTATGGGGACTTGATTTTTGTCCCCACAAGGAAGACAAGTCCTTATAATAAAGATTTAGGTCCACACAACATAAGGAATACCAGGTACACACACACACATAGGTATATGCAAAAGCAGCCACCCACAGAGACTGTGTGTGTGTGTGTAACTCAATAACTGTATAACTTTCCAAACAGACCACAAATCCAAAAGCTTTCTTTTTTGCCTTGTGTTAGTGACTACAGGATGGTCTGTGGTTCAGTGGGGGTGGGGGGGGAGGCGTCACCCTGACTGACCTACATATGAGCGAGGAAGCTTGAGCAACACTGCCACATTTTCACATATGCTCTAAATTCACAAAAATGCAGAAAAAACTATTAAAAAAAACTTCAAATTAAAGAGGTATCTCATACAAGTCGACTTCTTTTTTTACTTACTTATGGGCTACATCCTTAATATTTTTGAACATATTTATTATTAACAAATACTGTGGAAGTTATTCGCTTTAAATGAGGGGTTGGTAAATTACTTAGGGCATTACTGATCAATAAGTTCAAAATAACTTTCCAGTAAATGTAACTTAATAACCATCTGCTCTTCCACTAGACTTAAATTGAATTGAATTGAATTGAATTGAATTGAATTGAATTGAATTGAATTGAATTGAATTGAATTGAATTCAATTCAATTCAATTCAATTCAATTCAATTCAATTCAATTCAATTCAATTCAATTCAATTCAATTCAATTCAATTCAATTCTTTGGGAAATCAAGCCCATGACGGGTAACAAAGGCCTACTCTGCAAACAACCTTGCAAAAAAGGAATAAAATATCAAGTCAGACAATAAATCCAGTGGGCGGAGCACAGGACAGAGAGCCTCCATCTTAAACAACCTTGGACTGAGACTTAACAATCAGCTCTTTCAGTGATACTGCCCCTTGCAGCTTGAAGGCGTAATTGAAGGAGTTGTGATGATTAAACCTTTTGGTTTAAAAAAACCTTCTCAAAATGCTGCAGACCAACTACGTCCCCAACTGGCAACATCGATAAAGGACAGACTCACAGCGCTACTCACTGTAACATGAAAAAAGAAAAATAAATCAATGGGCGATCATGTTGTTAATATTGTGGCTAAAGGTTGATCTGCACACCTAAGAGGATAATTCATATATAAACTATCTGCTAAGAGTTTTGACAGAAGGTTTTGCATATAAACTAAATTAAACAATTGAATAAGGAGATCAACAGGAAATTAGGAAAGAGTTTTTGTTTTGGGCTAATTTGGGGGAACTAACCCTTTAAAGGCTGTAAAGTGTTTTCCTGTGTAAAATGTTTCTGTCAAGATCTCTGTGTCAGCAGACAGTAAGAGGATATAGCTCATGAGTGATGACATGAAAATATGACTGTGTGTATATCTGGTATTCCTTATGTTGTGGGGACCTAAATCTGTTTACACAGTCACATTATGGGGACTTGTCTTCCTTACGGGGACAAAAATTAAGTCCCCCATAATGTAAATAACTCTATTTAAAGGTGAAGACGTGTTTTAAAGGTAGGCTGAGGTCAGGGTCATGGAAAGTCATGGAAACCAGCGTGTGTGTGTGTCTGCCTGCACAGAGAAACGTTCAGTCTGCTGATGAATACATGTTGGGGACTGACAGAGATAGCATGTGCGTGTTAACACGTATACACTCCTCATGGTAAGAACATGTGTGTGCATTTAATGGTGTCAGAAACGCGTCAGCTTCTTCCCTTGTCTGACCTGTGTGTGCGTCATATCAACACACTCATGCTTCAATTTTGTCACTAAGATGTTAAATTCCTCGGTTACACACACACACACTGGACTTCTGAGGACATTACATTGACTTACATAAATTCCCTGTCGACTTACTCTAACCTTAACCATAATTGCTAGTATCCTAACCCTGACCCTGACCTTAACCTAACCCTAACCTCAGCCTAACTTTAAAACATGTCTTTAACCTAAAATGGAGTCATTTCCGTAATGAGGACTTGATTTTTGTCCCCATAAGGAAGACAAGTCCCCATAATGTGACTGTGGAAAGAGATTTAGGTCCCCACAACATAAGGAATACCAGGTACACACACACACACAGAGGTAAGCTTTGAAGGCATTCATGTGTCGTGTTTTTGCTCCTCTTCACCTTTTTCGTCCCCTCTCCCTCCATCTCGGGGGTGCTCGGTGCCGGAGCCCAAAGCATGCTGGGAGCGATGCAGACGGACAGATTGAAGGCGTTCATCTGGTTTTCGTGGGCGTTGCCTTGGATACGGTACAGTATGGCGACGACGTGTCGCAGGAGAAGCAGGTTCTCGGCGGCCAAGAGGCGGAGCAACCTGAGAGAGAAGGATGTGTGTGAGTGTGTGTTTCTTTTTTTGTTTACACTACCAGTCAAAGTTTGGATACGCTATCTAATTTAATATTTTTTTCCTTTATTTATTTATTTATGAATATTTACATTGTAGATTCTCACTGAAGGCATCAAAAACTATGAATGAACACATATGGAATTATGTAGTAAACAAAAAGTGTGAAATAACTCTAAATATGTTTTATATTTTAGATTCCTCAAAGTAGCCACCCTTTGCTTTGTTGACAGTGCTGCAAACCCTTGGCCTTCTCTCAATGAGCTTCATGATGTAGTCACCTGAAATGGTTTTCACTTCACAGGTGTGCTTTGTCAGGGTTCATTTGTGGAATTTCTTGCCTTCTTAATGGGGTTAGGCCCATCAGTTGTGTTGTGCAGAAGTCAGGTTGGTACACAGCTGACAGCCCTATTAGACAACTGTTAAAATTCATATTATGGTAAGAACCAACCAGCTAAGTAAAGAGAAACGACAGTCCATCATTACTTTGAAGACATGAAGGTCAGTCAGTCTGGAAAATTGCAAAAACTTTGAATGTGTCAACTGTTCAGAGGAGACTGTGGGAATCAGGCCTTTATGGTCAAATAGATGCTAAGAAACCACTACTGAGGAAAAGCGACAAGCAGAAGAAATTTGTTTGAGCCAAGTGGAACGTCCTGCAGTGACATGCCATCCCATCCAGTTTGTGTTTAGTTGGACCATCATTTATTTTTCAACAGGACAATAACCCCAAACACAACTCCAGGCTGTGTAAGGGCTATTTGACCAAGTAGGAGAGTGATGGAGTGCTGTGCCAGATGACCTGGCCTCCACAGTCACCTGACCTAAACCCAATCGAGACGGTTTAGGATGAGCTAGACCACAGAGTGAAGGCAAAAGGGCCAACAAGTGTCTGTGGGAACTCCTTCAAGACTGTTGGAAAACTATTTCAGGTGACTACCTCATGAAGCTCATCGAGAGAATGCCAGGAGTGTGCAAGGTACATTTTTGAGGTTTAGGGTTAAGATTTAATTTGTGGTTAGGTAAGGTTAGTCATGAACTGGTTATGGTTAAGGTTAGTGATAATGCATATTTTAGGCCAATGTTTCCCAAACTTTTTTATGAGGACTCACTCTTTAAAAAGGGAAAACCATCGTGACTCATTTACATCCCTGTCTGTAACTCCTAACATCATTTTTGAATTGGTAATTAAGTAACAATTTAATTTTATACATGTTATTGAAAATATATACAATAAGTCTGAAATAAAAGGCTGGGAAAATTAGTTTGGGGGCCCAAAAAAAAAAAAAAATAATAATAATAATCTCCTGTAACCTACCTGTGGGTCCTGACCCAGTCTTTGTTGAACTGAATAAAAGTCAGAGAGAGTCCTTAAAATTATGGCTGTGTGTTTGTTTGTGTGTTCTTGTCTTTGTTGCTGCATGAGGACCAAAAATTGTAAGATGTCCTCTACAGAGTGAGGACATTTTGACAAAGTGGGGACATTTTGGCTGGTCCTCACTTCTTTAAAGGGCTTTTTCAGGGTTAAGACCTGGTTAAGGTTAGTGTAAGGGGCTAGAGAATGCATTATGTCTATGATGGTCCTCACTTTGATAGAAGCGCAAGCATGCATGTGTTTACGTGTGTTTGCATGTGTGTATGTATTTGCGTGTGTGTGTTTGCATGTGTGTATGTATTTGCGTGTGTGTGTTTGCATGTGTGTATGTATTTGCATGTGTGTGTGTATTTGCATGTGTGTGTATTTGCGTGTGTGTGTTTGCATGTGTGTGTGTATTTGCGTGTGTTTGTGTGTTACTCCACAGGAATTTCTCCTGGAACATTTTCATTGTCGCTTTCACTGTAACTTGTTTTTTATTTTGTTAAGGAAAAGGAATTCAGTTTATTGTTGATTTTGGATCTGAAGTGACCCCCCCCACACACACACACACACTCACACACACTCTGCAGACATAAACAGTGTGTAATTAGAGGAAAGACCGCCAAGGTTGGAAAACACTACAAGCCTCCAGAACATTCGTTCAGCCACAGTTTATCCTTTCATTTGTCTCTGACCTTCTGAATGAAAAGTCTGTGTGACTTGAATTTTGAATTTTTCAGGAATTCATTCGTTTTTAATGTGAAGACAGAGACAGAGAGCCTTCATACCTCTGGACAGCTTGCGTCCGCTCCTCCCCTCTGTCCTCCTCCATCACGTCCATCCACTGCTCGTACAGATCCACACACAACAAGCTGCCAGGGATGTTTCGCAGGAAATCCTGTGTGTGGAAATTAAACCAAAATTCATTTGTTTTGAATTATCAATCTTTAACATGTCTGACATGCTTAATTAAGATTTTTATGTAAAATAATTGGTTATTTCGCTTTTCATTCAGCTGTTGAAGTGAATTTGTTGTAGCAAATAAGTTCTTTTTCTTATCTTTTATTAAAGATGTTGCTTATTTTATTAGTGTCTTTTTGCTTTTTTTATTTTTATTATATATTTGTATTTTATTGTCTTGAAGGAATTTCTATGTTGCTGTACAGCTTTTTTATCCAAACATGTAAGTGTTTTAAAAATACAAATTGGACTGGAATGGACTGATTGTCATTGTTTTAATAGAACAGCGCAAACAACATAAAAGTCCTTGAATGTTCTTTATTTTGTTGAAATCATATAATAGTATTAAATATTGTGTAAAAGTACTGGTATTTGGTAGTTAAAATGCTTAAAAATATTAAGCATTGCACACTGAGTATTAAATAAGTATTGCATATTGATGAATTTATCTGATTTTATGTTTTATGAGGCTCTGGCTTTCCTTTTTTAGTATTTCTTGCATAAAAGAAAGATGTTGAACTCAGTTTTCAACATGTTATTTCGTCTGTAAAATATTAAATAACTTCCTCGTACAGAAATTCAAAAAAAGGTTTAAAATACCAAAAGAAATTGACCTTTTAGAGAGTGTATCTATTGTGTTTATTTGCCGTTAAAATTGTGAGTGAAATGACAAACGATGATGTTGTCTTGGTCTCAGGTTGTGCACCACCCGTGTCCTTTTGTAGAGAAATCAGAGTAAACACAACAGAAGCCTGGAGGTGAATCACCTGAGCTGCTCCCATGATGCATCACACTGCAGCCAGTGTTTGGCCTGGATGCTGAACAATGCAGCACCTTGTGCGTGTGAGTGACTGGCAGCCTGTCTGGCTGCACATAAAGACAGATTATCCTGTCTGCACTGATGTGACTCTGGACGCGCATCAGTCACTCGCGCCTTCTGTCGTCTGGGTTTCAAACATGTGAGGCAGGACACAGCTGTGTGCGTGTGTGTGTGCGTGCGTGTGTGCGCGTGTGTTACCTTGAGGACAGCAGCTATGATAAACACAGACTGGTGTGAGATCTCCGGGTCTTCATTCCCACTGTCCAGTCTGTCTCGTAGTTCCCGGCAGGCTTTGGCTCCAGCTGACCGCCTGAAGACGCCTTTGGTGTACGGTCCCTCCAGATACAGGAACGCCAGCATGTCCTGGAGGAAAGAGGGGAAGGAAAGGTCACACAATTGCATTTTTACTGTAGGCGTTAAAATTTACCTGGACAAATTAGTTACCGGTTCGTATCATACAGCGTAAAAGATACCAACTAATCTTTTAAGTTTCTGAACTGGTTTAGTGAAGCTTTACTGTGAAGGGGCGCCACACTGATCCCACACACGTAACAAAACAACATTTCAAAAACAAAATTTCAGTCAAATCATGGCAAATTATGCAAGTCTCCACACTAAATAGTTTATTATTGTTATTGCTCAATTCCATCCATGTCTGTGGAAATCACAGGGCTCTAGAAGCTGCTGTGCTTTTATTTCCTAATTTTGCCTTCAAAGTCTCGTATGAGGCACTGTTTATCCTCATCACTTCATGTATATACTGTATACTTTAAATACTTGCAAATAAATCTGTAAATAAACCAAATAAACCAGTTTTGCACTTCTGGTTAGATATCAACTGCATTTTGTTGCCTGTACCTGTGAATGACAATGCAATGACAATAAAGTTGAATCTAATCTAATCTAATCTAATCTAATCTAATCTAATCTAATCTAATCTAATCTAATCTAATCTAATCTAATCTAATCTATGATTGCAAGACTTAAAGGGGTTAAACGTAGAATATGCCACCCAGAGCTTTAAAAACACACTACAATCCAAAATAAAATAAATATATAAATAAATAAATAGTATTCATCTGCATTCATCTGTATTCGTCCGCCCACTTTCGGTTATGCCCCCGTCTTGCACTCTGAAGAGACACCCATCCTCTGAGGTCCTCCCTCTTCACCTGAGACTCGAGGAACCAATCGTACACAAACCAAAACATGTTGGTTACATATACAGTCCAGTCAGCCGCTGAGAGTTGTTTCAGAGTAAAAGCCTTCAGCACCCCAGTGAATAAAAGGTTAAATAGTTTCCACATTTTTGCTTTTTTAAACTTCTGATTCTTGATTTTTTTTCCTTATTAAATCATGATCATTCACTCAGAGAGTCACACATCTAGGAATCAGTTTTTCTACCACGCAGACTTCAGAGTGCTGCCATATATATCAAAGAAATCATCCCAAAAAATGAAATGTTTATAAATATGAATTATTTAAAGAATGAACCTTCTTCCACTGCCCCAGCTACAGCACCCTGCTGACCCTAAGTCATCCTGTGACCCTGCTGCAGACAGGGTCGTGACCCCCTCCTGCTGCTGTACATGACCTGTCCTGGGCTCACCATGACAGGTTTGGGCAGGCTGTGGTCCGGAGAGCAGATGGAGCTGAGGGGTCGTCCGAACAGCCGGCCCTGAGTGGGAGACAGCGAGGTCGGGGACAGGGGCAGGCCGTCCAGCTGTGAGCTGGAGCCTCTCCAGAAGGGCCAGTTGATCAGAGAACGCTTCCTCTTGAAAGACTTTGGCTGACCGGGCTCTGCAGGGAGACACGAAAGGAAGAGGAGGAAGAAGAGGAGGAGGAGGTGAGCTGTCATGTTTGAGTCAAAGTAAGTGGAATGCACTAATGTTGGAATGTCCAAAGCATTCCCAAACTTTTTATACAGGGACACGAACCAAATTGACGAAATCACGACACAGAGCAAATTCGTGCATCATATAACATTTCTGACTGTTTCAGTTCCGTTTCTTTAACGCTTGGTATTATTTTTGAATGTGTAAACCAAATTCAAATTCCTCTCTGAGGGCCCAAACTTGGGCGTAACTTGAAATCGGAATTTGAAACACCAAAATTGGCATACAGCAAAGGCTGAAGTTCAACTGTTCTATGATTTTAGGGAAAAAAAATCCCGCAACAACTTAATGTTAAACAGTTCATATCTTTACGTTCTCATTGTTGCATTAGAGTAGAGGAAGAGGAACTTTATTTCTGCCATTATTATTTCTGTGTACTGGATTTAAATGTAGGTCATATTTTAATGGTTTCTTGTTTTAAATCTATAAAAGAGAGTGGGACTCATAGTAATGTTGGCAATATTAACGGACTCGTTCTCAGTTTCATTATTTTATTTCTATTTATTATTGCGATGGACTGTTTGTGCATGAGATCAGCCATATATATATATACAGTAGAATAAAACGTGTACAGTGAGTAAAACTCACACAGACACTGCAGGTTAAAGTTTATTCATACGTGGACCCCGAGCGAGCATGAAGGTCGCGATGCTGTAATTCTTTATACTCGGCTTGAAGAGGTATAGTGCAAATCAAAACGTGTCTCAAAAACCTCACCTCTGCAACATCCACCTGAGTAATTTGTGCTTATGTGTCCGTCTGCAGGTATGTTCTCGGTGACATAACCGCTCAGCGTGTTTCTATGAAACTGCATACTGTCTGCGCACTCAGGTGTATGTTAATGAAAACATACAGCACACATTCACTGCCTGAGTTAAACATGAATGTATTGAATTGAAATAATTTTTGTCTTACCGGGAAAATAAGTGAACAGCTTTAATGACAGATTTAAATCTGTTTTTTTAGGTTTAAATTTTTTTTTTCTAATACCTGATCCAGTGAATTTTATCGTGCCAGCTCATCTCTAATTTTAAGAGCAGCCGATGAGACAGTTTGAAACCGAGCCGCAAACCAGAGACTCAGAGTTTGAGACAAACATATGCAGACGTGTCCTCACACCTGAGAGAGTTGTTTCATTTGAAGTGTGTGCGTGTGCATGTGTGTCTCCTGAGGCCTGTGACAGTGTGCTCTTTGTTGCATGCTCAGTCGTGCCACATCATGTGTTCATATTTTATGTTTACCTGTCTGTCTGCAGGTGCACTGGTGTACATTCATGAGAAATGCATTGCAAACATTTTTGGCGCTTTTCCACTACATAGAAAGTTCCAGCACGGCTCAGCGTGGCACAGTTCAACTCGACTTCGTTCTTTTTTTCCTTTTTTCTTCTAGGGATAGTACCTGGTACCTGGTACTTTTTTTAGTACCTGCTCTGTCGAGGTTCCAGTCGAGCTGAGCTGATACTAAAATGTGACGTGGACAGACTGCCGGCCACTGATTGGTCAGAGAGTGTCGTCACTGGAAGAGTCATGAGCTGCGACGTCCGACACAAGAATCAAACCGTACAATTCTGAACTGTAGATCAGTTAAAAAGACTTAAAAATCCTGAAAACATATGAACATTATTCCAACATTAAACAAGGACATTTCTAAAATCTCAATATTTAAAAGAGGAGTCTGGTGTATTTAGCGACAGCACTGCTGAAAGACGGAGATCGTGAGCCGAAATCACAACCCGTTCAGCTGTATTTCAGTTCAGTGACTGTGTCAGATGGAGTCTGTGCTCCGGTCATGCAGGAAGTACTGAACGATTCAGTGAACAAATCTTTTTTAATCAACTGATTCTAATGATTCAGTACAAAGGAAAGAACGGCTTTGACCGTCACTAGTTTGTGTGTTTGTGTCGCACGTAAAATGATGTCACAGCAGTTTCATGCAGCCGTGTCTATGAAGACCCTGCCCACGTTGAGGAGGAACTATAGGAATAGAAAACGCCATGCCTGATACCAAACCGAGTAGAGTTGAGCCATGCCATGCTGAACCGTGCTGGAACTGTGTAGTAGAAAAGATTCTGAGCTACAGAAAAATGACTCAAACTGAGAAAAGTGTAAAAAGAAATGAGGGAAAATGTGAGTCTGCCTATATGTTGAAGACACCTTTTTTGGTACAATGTCCCAGTTTTGGATGTTATGTCAGTTCTTAAGCTCTTCCTTTGTTGATTTGTTGAGTTAGTCAGTGAGGCTAAACCAGTGTTACCAACGTTAATTTGCATAACTGGGCATTTGTATGTAATTATAATGGACGCTGTAGGAGAGAGAAATAATGTCATACAAAAAGTGAGTAAAAAAGACATAAATATGTTTAGAACTACAAATGAACTTTCTTCTGTCGATTCCTGTTTTCATTTAATGTCATAGTTCCAAATTAGACACACAAAAGTGACACATTTTACAATTATGGATCAGCCAGCGACGTCTTTTCACGATTAATTTTCAGTCTGGATGTGGACGGATGACTGTAGCTGGGAGGGACAGCAGCTCGAGAAGACGATTGGGCCGTCTGTGAGTGCTTTGGGATGGGGCAGGGTCTTGTTCATGTCAGAGTCTCCAAAAGTCTCCAATAACACCAGAAAAAGGCACTAGATTTGTAACTTTTTTTTTGGGAAAAAAAGTGTCACTAGAGGGGTCTGACTACTCGCTAAATATAGCAATAAAGTCACAACAGTTATCTAAACAGATTATTAAATGTGATTGCTTCCTATTTTTCTCTGTTTAACTGTAAAAAGATGGTTAAACATGCTCCTTCTAATCAGTATTAATTATCGAAAGGAAAAAAAACAAAACAAATACACCGAATGGATACTTCGTTTTGTTTTAAGATCCAATTTTTTGGCACATATTGTGCATTTCCCCCAAATATTTTTGTTAACTTTCTGGATTTGCTCTTTTCGTCTCAGGAAATCAGATGCTGTGCTATGGATCAGCCAAGATGTTTGGCTTCATCTGTGTTATTATATGGAAGATATTTATTCAAAAAAAATGCAACCTTTTTTTTAGACAGTGTTTGTGTAGTTGCAAAGACATTCATTTTGCAGGTGCAAAAGAAACAAAGCTAATATAAATGTGTGCAGTAACATTCTGGATTGCATCTCTAAAACATCTGACATCTGTAAATTTGTAAACTCCCCATCAATAACTCACGGCACTAAAGTTGAACTGCAGCACCGTTGATTTGCCAACAATCTTCAAATGATAACATAAATGTTATTATGGGATTGTGATTTACTTCCGAGGCTGAGATTCTCCGAACAAACAAAAGATTCTTTCGATGGGTGGAGGATTTGGAAGTCTGAGAGGGGCCCCGAAAAAAATATGTGTTCAATCCATTCTGTAATGATCAGCCGTGGCTTCATGCCCAAATACACTCTGAAACAAAGTGCAGCAGTAACAGTTAACTGGCGAGTCCTGGCGCTTCTCAACGGGCCTCGCCAACATGACCTCTCCGTAAATCAGGCGTTACATCACGGCAGCTCGGTTTTTGAGAGGGAGCGGGTGAAGAAGCAGAGACAGACCTTCTGCTGGTGTGGATGATGGGTTTGTGTTGAAGTGTAAGGCCAGGCTTTACTGTTATGACCCTTGGTCTTATGCTTTTGGCATTATCTGTAGTTTTCTCCTCTTTGAGAGTGTGTCTGTGTGACTGTCAGTCTCTCAGGTGGATGTCAGTAACCGGGTGGCACACTGTGATTGGCTCATTTGAAGAAGCCTTGGCTCATCGTGAGTGGGTGAAGTGATGGCCTGGACTATATAAACTCTTCTCAAACTGCACTCAGGGATTCCTGCTCACTCTTTCCAAACAAACCCATTGCTAGTGAATTTGAAACTGATGTAGATAATATTATTGTTTGTAAGTTAGGTAAGTTTCATTTGTACAGGTAAGCATAGTAGGTAGTATTTGTGTATATAATAAGGTTAACTTTGTAACATAAGTCAAGGGTAGTCAAGGGTAAAATATACTTGTTTGTACTTAATTGTTCATTTTATGTTACATTTAAACAAAGGTAGCAGTAGTGGGAGAGAGAAGTCATTTTGTTTCATCTTTCTTTACTACTGTTTTTAAGTTAGGAGCTTAGGTAACTTTTTCTGTCATTTACTTTATGTTTTCTTTACAGAAAGTAAGATTAGGTTCATTAGAGAAGTTTTGTTTGTTATTTTGACATTGCTCTTCTCCAAAGTCAATAAAACTATACTTTGTCAACTTGACTTTTGACTTTATGGCTTTCTTTGGAGAGAGGAGTTGAAAGACGCACGCACACGTTAACGCCCCTGGTTTTCCTAGGCTGGGGATGTAACACTACCACCAAAGAAGTGTTGGATGGGCCAAACTGAACGATGAAGTTCAACATTTAACCAAACTAACAAACTGAAATCATGAAATTTGATCATTTGTTTTGGTACAAGCTTGTGGCACGAGGCTTCTTAAGCCAAGGACACAACACCTCGATGGTCGGCCAATAGTAAAGAATGACAACCATCCATGACATATGTATTCTACTCCTGAGTGTGAGGAAGGTACTTTCCTTACCAGCAGTGGTATTTGCGTTCAACTGTAAATAAGTCAAAGTGCAGTTACAGCCAATACAACAGGCCATACTGCCTATAATGAGGTCACACACACCATCCCAAGGAAGGCTACAGACAGTCATCGACTGCCCGGCCCATGCTGCGGTGTGTCCAAGGCTTTCTGATGGTTCATTGTTGCAGTTTACTCTACACAGCTAATGATGAAATCTAAGGGTTTTCTCAGAAAATTCTGTTTTGTTTTCTTTGGGTACCACCTCCCAACTTGGGAACCAGCCTTTGCTGCTTAACCTGTTGCAACACCCCAGTTTTGGACATTTCCTGGAACGGTCAAGCTTCAAATATCTGGCATAATTATGGGCTGTGTGTAGGTCTGTGTGTATTCAACGTCAATCTTTCTTAGTATTCAGAATTAAAACCTGAGTAGGGGCTTCTTCTGTGGCTGCAATTAAATGCATTCATTAGCATTCGGGTTTGGGTGTGAACGATCAGCACTTTATGGAGGCCAGAGCTGGTATGGTGAGATTACGCAAGATGCCATTGTGCTTGAGGCAAAGGAATCTGAGGCTGAGCTTGTGGTTGGCAAACTGGAGCCTCCTTGCCTGGAAACACACACTTTTCCTCCTTGACTTGTTTTCCTCTAAACCTCATCATCTCATCCTTTTTTTCCACCATCATTCTTTGTACCCACGGCTTGTCCACACGTCTGTCCCTCCACTGTCTTGTTTTTAACTCTTCTTCTCTGTTTCGGCCAACTCCGCCTGTAAATTCCCCTCTCTCTCTCCATCTGTTACAGTCTGTTTCTTTTTCCTTCTCCTCCACTGACCCTCAGATTTACTCAATAGCTTTGTCACCTCTTTTCACTTTCCGTCTTTCTATGCTCACACTCATCCGTCCTCTCTGGGGTTTCTTCCTCTTTGCATGTCTATTGTTTTTCTTATTTTGATACTGTGTCTGTCCCAACCCCTGCCTTAACCCCTTGTCCGCTGAAATCGCCTTTCCCACCGTTCTCGCTGAATCCTTTTATTGTTCTTCCGCTGATTCACCCTCAGAACCAGCATCAACTAACTCACTGTAAATCTTAGACTATTAAGAACAAAACAAAAGAGAATTGTTGATGCAAGTGAAATAATGTTTAGGGAAGTACTTTTAGTTCTGCGTTAGCACTTCTGTATCCTCATACTTCTCCATTTGGTTTCACATTGATACATTTGTGGACGGAGTCGTGATAGTGACATCTAAAATCCGACATACACAGACTGAACTTTTCAGAAAACACCTTCAAGCTGCAACTTTTTTTTTTTTTTTTTACTAGAAAATGTGTTTGAATATAAACTAAACCCAAAGTTTGTTTATGTTTTAAGCTGAGTTCATGTCTGTTCTATAAAAATCTGGTTCTCATGTGACTCTTTCTGCCTTAGAATTCCTCAGATTCTTTTTGGTATCACCGCAGACCCGTCCATAAGAATATTTTGCCTTTTCTAAATGAAGCTTGGGTTACACTTTATACTTTACATGTCGACAGAGAGCTGCAACACATTTCCTTCCATTCATACTAAAATCATGGCCTGCATCCTTTTTGGGTTCCATGTATACATACTTGATCTCACATTCCATTCCAGAAGCGATGATTTCTTGGCCACAGTTCTTTCTCATTTATATGTCCTTGTTTTCTCTAAGTGATGGGTCATAACCAGGGCTTTGAACCAGGATTTTTTTTTTATCCAATTGGTTCGTTCCGAACAGAAACAGTATTTTAACGTTTACGGTTTTAGGTTCCACCCTAAAAATTGACGTTCCTAAACTGGTTAGAACATAAAAACATTGTTCCTGAACCAGTTAATAACATTCCATGTTAGCTTTGGGACATAAATAGGTAGGTAGCTTTAGGACATCTTAAATTGGCTATTAAAACTATTAGTCTGTACAAATCAGGCTCCATTATTTATTTCTTCACATCACACGATGTGTATAGGAGGGTGTGCTTCATAATTCACATCTGAATTTAATTGCGATTTCATCCCATTAGCAACGTATCCAGTGTGCAAAGGCCTTTAAAGTTAAAGCTGTTTACGTTTGCTTTAATGTTTGTCAGAAACAGATAAAATAATTGTATCTAAAACAAACATTTTTTAAGATTGGTAGACTACAATGTTTACCTCTTATGGTAAACAACCATATCAAGATCAAGGCAGTGATAGTTATCAAGACTAGGAGACCATCACACAGACCTTCTGGTTGCCTGTAAGTGAAGCTTCTCTCTCACGCATTGAGTGAATGACAGAAAGTGAACCTCAACGGGTCATTGTAAACAGAAAAAAAAACAAGAACGAAAAAATACTGGCATTAACCGGTTACCATTATTTTAAATAAACGATTCTGTTCCAGAACATTAAAAATATAAAGTTTCTGGGTTTGTTTTGGTTTCTAGAAAAATACCAAAAGTTCCTGGTTTTTTCTTTTTTCGTTCCATGAACCTGTTTCGAAGCCTTGGTCGTAAATGTATGGATCTTCCTCAAACAACTAGAACAAGAGTGCGCCACCAACTGGGCTGGAAAGTGTGGTACGGGAAGCGTAGGCAGTTGGCAGGTCCAGTCAACGTAGGTTAAAAAAATTAGTCAATGGCGACAGGACACTCGAATGTGGAAGAGTATGACATGGGTTTTATATATGAAGGTATTTGATGTATGTGAAAAGTGGAAAAAATGTAAAATATCACCCGTTTAGTCCTGTTTGAATCTCTTACCTATAAGTTGACTCTGTCCTTTGTTGTGCTTGAGGATAAACTGGCACTGCGTGTCAGGAGGGAGACACTGGTCCAACAGTAGGACTTCTGGACAGTCTGTGCAGGGACTGGTTGGATCCCATCCTCCTCCTCCTCCACCTGGTCCTCCACTGCTGTTCCCACCATCGCGAATGTGGCTCATCTTGATGCTAAAAGGAAACTCGTGGCCTGAATGAGAGGTCAGGGTCCAGAGGTTAAAGGGGAAAGGTCAAGTATGTGTGCAGCCTGTGCATATCACGCAGAGCCAAAGAAACTATAGTGTTCTGGGAAATGAGCTGGGATGTTTTAGGAATTCTGTGACAATTATACAGCAAAAATCATGGAAATAGAATAAAACAAAAACAAAATTAGAAATGCCACTGTTAAAAAAAAAACTAGAAAACTAAATCTAAAATGCTCCCAGATGTGGAGTTTTTGTTGTACCACTGTTTTGTTCAGCAGTGACCTCCCACTATGAATAATCTTCACCCAATTCCTTTTTTAAATAGGCTTATGTAACATATAACTATACACATATATTATCCTACATTTATTTTTTTGATTTTAAATATTTAACTTTATTCTGGTGGACTTTCATTGTACAGGTTTTACACCGGAATGTCAAGTGGACGTGACAGGTGGACTCACCGATTAGAGGGTATGGAGGGTCGTCCTTACTGGAGCTCACCCACAACCGGTGGTCTTTAACACAACCCTACACACAGAAAACAGGAATCACGTTGAACAAATTAACTTTACATCCACATTTAAAAGCTAAATCTACTACTTCCTTCTGAAATCTTACTGGTTCAACATCTCTGACCAGGAAGATACTGGGAAGATCCAGGTATCTTCTTTACCAAAGCTGGTAAGCTCAAATTTTTAGGCCGTTTTACAGATTCAGTCACGATGATGGTTAAATATCTTGTTGTGAGGAGACTGGGGTCTGTCTCCACTGCCCCCTACTCTCTGTTAGCAGAAAATCAGCCTTGCAAGATCAGGGGCATCGACCCGGAGTCCTCAGAATCAGGAGGTCTCACAAAGTCTCGGGTCTCGCAAGATACGCACACTCCCTAGCAGGTACCGGCTATAAGTTCAAGGCAGTGATAGTGTTGTTTTAAACGTTCATCATGGACATGACACGGACACGGACATGGACACGGACACGGACATGGCTCCACTGCTTGTGTTTACTAGCTCTGTTGAAAACAATTACACATGTCCAGAAGAGGGGAAGGGAGGGAGGAGCGTCAGTGCTGAGATTTTAACAGTAACAGTGAGGACAAAGAGGAAGATGATGGATGGATGGATGGATGGATGGATGGATGGATGGATGGATGGATGGATGGATGTTTACTATTTTGGACTACTAAAAATATGTATTCCAAAACTGTTCTCTTCAGAGGAAAAAGCCAAAAAAAAGTGATCACACTTGCAAAGGTCCGCTTCAATGACAAATTTTCATTTCGGTTTGAAAAAAAATCCCGTATATATATACAGTACGGTGACATAAGAAATACATGAAAACTCTATAAAGCATTACAAATATTGAAATATGTCTCCAGTTATCACATGCAGATGTTTGACCAAGCTTATGTTTTAAATCCTGACTGAAAAGCCACAGATGAGCCTACTTTTCATATCACTGATTTGCCTGAAACTTTTCTCCACATCACATTATAAGAGTATAAGATATAATCAGCATCCGCACTGTTTACTCACTGATATGCCAAACTGCAGCAGAGCCATGCGGATGACGTCAGTGGTGCTGTCAGTGTTGCTGACCGCGAGCGTCTTGGCCTGGTGGACATATGGTTGAAAACATTTTGGTTTGCACTGTGAGCAATATCATCAATTATCCACTTAAAGGGAATCAAACCGTATTAGTTTCTGTGCAGATGGAAGCAAAGCATAGGAAGGAAGAGGATCTTACATATGCACAATTTCCGATATCTTTTGCAAATATCTTTAGTGGAATAGTCTTGGGGTCATCCTTCTCTTTCCCCTCACTTATCCGACTAAAAATGTAGGAAAAACAAAGGAAGGAAGACAGGATAAGATTAAAAAGATAGCTTGAATATGCCATCACATAGAATATCAACTCGTACATCTTCGCTTTTCACTCTGATGGTTCAGATTTCGTAAATTAATCTCATGTGGACTTCTATTAAATCACTTTTGTGCCCTTTGAGTTTGTGAAATTAAATTTTGGAAAATAAACTAAAACACAAAAAAAACAAATAATTTCAAAACAGATCAGCAAGAGGTTTTAGGGAAGTATTTACCTTTTGATGAGTGTCAGCCATTTGTCCTTGAGCTCCTCAGAGCTGAGGAAGAAAGAAGTGAGCAATTAAACACAGAGCAAATCAAGTCAAAAGAAGCAGTTAAGTAACTGCGGCTGGGACAAAATGGCAGACGTCACCCCAAACTGTGGATTTCTATAGCTGGATTCCATGTGATGGAAAAAAGGGAGAAGGAGTAGAGTATGACTCCATGTACAAGATGGAAGCAGGTGCAAATGTACAGCAGCAGCACTGTATGTGCACCTGCGTTTGCATGTTTGTGCTGGTGTGGTTGTCCTTACTGTGGGTGGGTTGAGTGGCTTTATGACTGCAAAGTGCCTTTACATGCAGACTCTGTGGTTGCATGTTCAGTTTTTCGTTCTCTCTTATGACGAACATCTGCACCACAGGACATCGTGTACTTGGTGATGTAAGTGTGCGTGATTCAGGCCGCCATTTAACAACATGCAGTACATGGATGCATACATGCAGATGTAATGAATAAAGTTATAAAGGGACTCTCATTTCTGATTTATGCCTGATTTAGGCCAGAACTGTCTTGTTCTCTTTTTGGTCGTAAAAAGTTTTCTGTAAACACAGAATTGTTTCAAGAAATGTCTTTGCGTACATACACACACCCATACGACTCTAAACATGGTAGTATATATGTCAGGCCAATATCCCAAAAACTAAGAAGAAGATGTAGAAAATGTGCATAAAGCTTGATGATAGTGAATTCCAAAGAAAGAGAGGTGAGGCCAGGACACTGTCATTTTTCAGTTGCATATTTGTTGTATGCATGAAAACACAACGGTGGTGTTTTGAGTTTTTGTCACTCTGGTTTCCAAAAAGAGCAGATGAGGGTTTGGTTCCCAAAAACATTGATTCTGTGTAAAAAGCCAATACGATTAAAAAGAATAAAAATTTAAATCTAATGATCTTGGAAAAATCAAAGAATAAATCAAAGATGCTTCACCTCTAATTCAAGAGGCGTCTTCAAGAGATCTACTTCAATAAATCTTGAAGTAGATCAGCTGCTACTGATTTATTTACTTTTTGATTGCTCATTTTTCATAATGTCTTGAATGTAATGTTTTCTAATGTAAAACTGAGTGTGAGTTTGCGTGTGTGTACCTGAAGGTGGCCACACAGTTGCAGGTTGGCCAGCCCATGACGAAGCTCCTCTCTGGGATGGTGCTTCCTTCACACACCTCGTCCAAGCAGTTGGCCGTCCACATCTCACACACGCGGACTTGGGCCTTCAGTTTAAAATGAGTCGGAGACCTGCAATCAACAACAAAGAAAAAAAAAGCAATGTTCTGTCAAAAACTTCCAATTGCTTGAATTAAATTTGTTAAAAGGATTAATAGTGGAGTGATTTTTAAATAATTGTGTATGCAATAAACTAGAAGAATATATGTGAAGGTGAAGGTGTTCCACAAGGAACCATTTGAGATCCCCTTTACTTTCAATCTCAGTTTGTTCCCTTCAAATAACAACGTGCTATAAAGCTCTACCACATGTCAAACTTTTAAAATACTTAAAATAGAAGCAATATGTTAAAAATTGGAGGGTTTCTTTTTCTCCAGAGGTTCAACCAAGCTGCTGCTGAACTATATTTATATACCACTGAATCTGTGATTAGAGAGGAAAAAAAAAATTCCTAACACACACACACCAAAATTAACTTCTGCTCCATCTCTCTGTCAAACACACACATGCCAACACACATTCCTCTAACTCACCCTGTGTTCAGCCACAATGTAATAAAAGCAATTATAGCTTATACTCTGCACTGGAAGGGTCAGCTCCGCCCACTGACATATGACTCCCAGGACAGACCACAGAGGTCTTGCTTTGTCTGAACACAGCAGTGTGTATGTACAGTACACAGAGCAGATGTCTGTTTCCGTCTCCACATGTCCGTGTGTTTATGTGTGTGTGTTTGTGTGTGTTTGTAGACTTCAAAAAGCTCTTCAGGCTTCTATTTTTGAATTTGTGTGTGTGTATGTTGCAGTTTTGTGGGTGGGGAGCCCCACGCTGTAGACCCGAGTCAGGCCACTGCGGCTTTGATCCGAGCCAGGCTTCATATGGATTTAATTGGCTGGGAAATAATTATATACTGGGGGGAAGAATGAGGGAGGGAGAAAAGGGAGAGAAGCAGGAGATTTAGGGAAGGAGCGAGGAGGGAAAGACGCAGCAGACAAAGATCTCCATCTTCCACGTACGGTTTTATTAGCGAGTTTTCCAGTAAAATGTTTTGCAAAATTTTACAGAATTTTCAAAGGTTTGGTAAAAGAAAACACATATCTCTGTGCTTATTATATTATGTATGACAAGATAAAAGTCCATTATGCTAGAATTAGAATTATTTGTGAAAATATAAAAGAAAGTAGGGTGGAAGTAGCATTTAGTCACCAGGGGGCGACTCCACTGGTTGCAAAAATAGCCTCTAGTTCTCACTCAATTAATTCCTCGACTTTAAAATTTCTATGATAATAAACTGAAGCAGCAACAAAAAGTCACCATGTATCAACAGCTAGTGATGCTTTTAATTTACATCATCGACTTGACTTTATGTGGTGACTCAGGCTTTAGCACCACCTACTGCTTATCTTGGAATGGAATGGAAATGTAATGTAATAATATCTTAATAATTCATTATATTCCTTATTATTTCATTTACATTTTATCTTTATAATTTTAAAGCTTAAATTATTATTAGTAAATTAATCCTCATCAAAAGTATAATTTTGTTACCAAACGAAATTATAGTTCCATTATTTATACAGGGTTAATCTGAAGAGGGCGTATCATCTGCATAGAAAAGAACAATCATGATGAAAGAATCATGATTGTTCTTTTGTCTTCATGTCTTTTAAAATATAATAACTTTCATTATAACATTAGGGAGCTAACATTAGTATGTTATTTAACATGTTAAAACCAAATCTTCCTTTTTTTGCATTTTTCTCTTCAATGCACGTAAATTAAAAGCATCGCTGTTCACTTTTCATTGCTGGTTCAGCTAATTATTTTAGTCATTTTTGCTTCTCGCGGTAAGTTGAAGAATGTTTTTTCATCAGTCCATACTGTATATTCCTCTTTTTGTCTCATGTATTTTATAGGTTGTAGCTGTTTTTCCAGAAAAGTGAAATGTAAAAAATGGGCACGACAATTCAGTCATGTGATTTCTAAATGTCCTCTTTTATTCACTTAAAAAGTTTGCACTGCACACATTTGCATCTACCTTTTATCAATACACAAACTTTTCCACCTCCCTAAAATGTCATTTTTTTAATGTGGTATTGTAAGAATTTGGGGTGTTTTTTGTTTCAATTCGGGCATTTTTCTGCACAAATCGAAAATGCACATAAAAACAGAACCCGTCTATTGTTTGCTCTCTGTCTCGCAGGAACAGTTTAAATGTTCCATCTTGGTTTCTCACATTTGTCTCCCTTGTTTAATTTTCTCCTGTTTATGTCTCACTGTCCCAATTTTCTGTCTCGCTCACACAGCCACAAAAACACACTCTGTCATTTCACAAGACATGCAGAGGGACGCTCGCTCACTTGGCCTTGGCGACGAGCAGCGAGTCTGTGAAGAGGAAGAGGTGTCTCTCCTGCGTCTGCAGGCCCGTCTTTAGCTGCGCTTGGGCGTGACCCAGGAACAGGCGGCCTGGACACTCAGCCACGAAGGCCTGGACCAGGGAACTCGACTCCGGGCTGACTGGCGTCAGGCAGCTTTCCCTGCTTGGGGAAAACACACACAACAAAGACACACAGGTAAAATACTCTATTTACCCCCAGAGAAGATGTTTGTGGTTTGGATGTGTTTGGAGGCATATGACTGATCAACAGGTTTAGGACCACAACACTGAATATGGCTGGGCTCAAATTCTCTTTGCCTCCCTCATCGACTACTGCAAAACTACAATTGAGCAAAGCACTGAGGAGCTACAGTAAGTCTGTCAAAGGAGCTGCCAGAAGAAGTGACGTCCAACAAGTCGTGCTTTATTCCAGTATTTGCACTGTAGGGGATTTTTTCCAATCTCCTCAAGAGGGCAGATTAATGACTAGGGATCTGCAATATTTTATGATCGTACATAAAACTGGACATAGTCTTCTGGTTGCAAAACAAACTCCTGGGAGTCTCAAGAGTCGAGCTTTACATCACCATGATCAGTTTTTGCAAACCAGGAATTCACAGACACAGAGTATTAGCAATAGAGGTTGGAATCACAGGGTATCGTGATACGATTTGTGGCATATGGTCCACGATACTAATAATATAATAATATGTAAAAAGCTTCCATTAGGTGAAGGTGTTCTACAAGGAACCACCTGAGATCCCCTTTACTTTCAATCTCAGTTTGTTTCCTTTAAATAACAGAGTGCCACATGTCAAACAATATGTCAAACTTTTAAAATACTTAATATAGAAGCAATATGTTAAAAGATGGGGGGGTTTCAAACCAGGAATTCACAGACACAGAGTATTAGCAATAGAGGTGGGAATCAGTGGGTGTTCAAGTGGCAGGGACTGTTTACTTTAGAGCAACTTAATTTGTTAATTAAAATATCGATATTTGCGATATTTGCAGTCAGTGACACTGGTGTCCACTCAAATTTGACATACTTTATTATCCATTTTCTTCTAATTGGTTACATAATTTACAAAAGTGACAGTGTGTTGTGATTATGCAAACAGTAGAGTGGCTAACTGGTGGCTAACTGCTACTTCCGCCCTACTTCCCAGGCTACATACATTTCTTATATATTATTCAAGTTGAACAGTGTGTATCATCTGCATAGAAAAGAACAATAACATGAAAGAAAGCTGCGAAATGAGTGCAAAACATCTTTTCTGAGCATTAAAAATAATATGTTTCATTATCACATTAGGAATGTAGTGAAAGACTACATTGTTTAACATACTCATCATTAACACAAAATTTTAATTTTGGGCATTTTTCTCGTTTCTTGCAGTTTAAATTTGTGGTCATCTGTGAGCAGAGTTGGTAAAAGTTATTTACACTGACTGTGACTGGTGGTTTGTTCTTAATGCAGTTTGTTTAAACAAACTTACATAACAAAGAATTCACTTATGTTACAGGAGGTGACATGAAGGTGAGACTTGTGTGAATACGGCAGTGAAAATCTTATTTGTGTTAGATCTAATTAACCTTAAATGCCCTGGTATCATTTAAATGATTTGTTGTGTACCCCTGATAATGACACAGTAGTGAGTATGTAACTAGAAAACATGGGGCTCATGAGGTCATGGTGGAAAGGACTGTGAAATCCTGATCAAAGTCCAACAGTGGAATATTCACATCATTATTTCATGGGTTTTCAAAACTAACTCTTGCAACCACACACATAATCAAGCACTGTCAATAAAAAATAATGGCCTTTTGGACTCGTGGTGCAATTGTTTGGCTACAAATCATGTGTTTTTCTGCGTGCAGAAATCTGTTAGATATTACTTTTATGATCAGCACAAAGATGGCTCTATTAAGGGAAAGAGTTGGGAAATGCTGAGAAGATGAAGATGTTCCTTCCAGCATTAATAGCACTTCTACAATTTTGTGTGAGCGACAGCGAATTAGCGACAGACCAGCGAATTAGCGACAGACCTTGTTCTTCTTGTTTTTCTGTCACCAGATCAGTTTCTTTTGTTTCTTCTTACCTTCTCCTTTTTTGTCCAAATTTTCTTTAAAGTTTGACATGCATGAAGAAATATCTAAATGGATCTTTTCGTCCTCTGCTCGTCTGCTGTCAACATGTACCACTGATGGACAGATGTAAACAGACGGAGGTGGGGCAACTGGAGGTAGAGGAAATAGTTAGAGAGTTCCATCCTTTCCTGTTTACCCTCCACCACTAGATAAAAGCGTTAAATGTCTTTGCAGACGCAGACACACGTGTGCACACATTCATAATGCAGCCTTTTGTGTGTCTTTCTCATGTATACTAATAAGTGCACACACTCTCCGCTCTGTCACACGGATACACTCCCACTTCTTAACATAGTTTTTACTTTCACCCGAATACCTTCACACCTTCAACAAACATGGCTCACACACCTTTTCCACGGTCAAATTCAAGCACTTTTCAAGAATTTGTAAGGTTATTTTTCAATGATTTTCTAGCACCTTACTGCTGTGTTAAATTAACACAAATTAGATTATTTCACTTTTTCTATCACATTAAAAGGAATTTTGCTATAAACAACCAAAATCACCTTTTGTAGCAAGGATTTTTCAAGGATTTGAACCACTTTATCCAAACTCCAAGCCATTGTTCAAACCATGAACAAAGCACCCACAACTAGTCCAAGTCTTGCTGGAGGGACAGGCATGATATTTGCTCATACACCAAAACCCTTCCAGCGACATTGCCTAAGTGATTAGTTACGTAATTATTAACAAAGAACAGACGACCACACTGGAGCACTTCCCTTTTTGTCTTTGTGTGCCATCCAAAAATAAATCAAAAGGCAGCCGAGCCAATTCAATTAAAAGCAATGAATGTGGCCAATTAGGCAGCGAGGCTGCCGTGGGATATGAAAATGCAGGGACACGACTAAAGGAAAGAAGTAACTGTATTAAAAACATGGCAACACATTGAATTCTGCAAATACAGAAATGACATTAGCAAAGCCATTGTTCTCAGTCAAGAGTGGAAATACCTTCCATATGATTTAATGCAAAATTTAAACTGGCCCCGTCTTTGAAAAACACTTGCAGAACTTTCCCACTCTTCTAAATCAAACACTTCTTTCGTACTTTATTTCATCATGAAAATCTTAATCTGTGGTGTCAGCTCCTACAGCCTGATGTCATCCTTGGACATGAGTCCATATCCCTCCCCCCTTTTGGTTTGTCCACATTTCTGCTCTAAATAAGCAACAAGGTTCAAAAAGAGTCTCTGACATGTGGCTGAGTAGCATCAAAGCTTGGCTCAGCTCCTTTAACTGGATTTCTCCATATGTCATGAGGTTTCCTGACTAAGTTTGGAGACGTTCCCAGACCATTTTCTTCTCTTTTCGATACCTGCATATCAGCCAGTACCAAGTATCAGTCTGATACCAGTGCATATGGAAAATACCACTATATGATGATGACATTCTTCTTAACAAAACTATGAAATCGTCCCAAATGACAGTAAATTTTTGTCAGCACGGTTGTATAAACTGACAACAAGTCAAATGATTTACAGTATTTTTTATGACTGATACCAATATATAGACATTTTGAAACTAACAATTGGCAATTTGCTTAGCTTTAATAAAACATTTACTGAAAATAAGCCCTTATGGTCTAATGATAATCAAATGATTAAATAAATTATTAAAAACATGAAACTAAAAATGTAATATAAGCTTTTTAAAAATGTATAACAACTTATTTCGACCCATTTCACAAAGCAAATGATGACTAGAGCAAATTTGTGCTAGAATGTGTGATAAAATAAACCAGACATATCCAAGAGATGTGTTTGGTAAATAAATCACTTTTTTATTTTATGGATTTTAATGAATGAATTTTAAAACATACTGTATACACATCAAGTAAAATGCAGGAAAAAAACTGTTTATGGGGTGACAAAAATTGACATTTATGATTGTATTCATATCAGTATTAATATTGATATCAGTATCAGTATCTCAGTAGTGTGTTGCTATCAGTATCACTATTAATATCAATCATTATTAGTACTGGTATCAGTATTGTATCAGTAGAAATATCAGTAACAGTATTGTCCCAGTATTGGTATCAGTATTATGTCAGTATTGGTATCAATATTGATATCAGTACTGATATCAAGACAAGCCAGTTTTATTTATATAGCCCAACTGTATCAGTACTGAGTATTGCAAAAGTATTGATATCAGTACTGGTATTGGTATCAGCAATGGTATCATTATTGTACCATCTTTAATTTGTTGCACAGGGTTCGACAGCATTACAGAGCAAAGGTCTGGAAAACAGATCCTCGTCTGTTCTTATGGTCCAGACAGATCCAGGAAATGCTCCTGTCAGAATAGCCCACACACACACACACACACACACACACACAGAACTTCCTGTAAAGGCCCTTTCACATCTCACTGCCCCCCAAAAAAGACAACATCTTCCGTATTCACCACACATCCTTCACTCCTGAATGTCAGATTGACAGCTGAGCCGCCCGTCTTTTGAATCTGATGGACGAGCAGCTAATGGCGCCTTTGTACATCATGTGATGTTGATAAATCGAGTGCTCGGCCCCGACCGGCCTTTTGTCAACAGAACTGTTCACTTATTGAAAAAAAAACCTAATACAGGCCCGATGACAACAGCGCATACTAATAAGCCAGTGCCATGAATATTTAGGTGGCACCAAGAAAACGTCTGAATACCAAGGTCAACTCATCTTATCAGCATAAATCACTCAATAGAACATGTGACTTTTATTGAGTGTGACATGGAAAACAACGGGGAATTTCAGAATAAAAGCACAGGAGGCTGCGAAGTTGACATGAGTAAAGTTTTAGTCATGGACTCAAGCATGATCCAACTGGTGTAAGAACTATACATCCTGTGGACGACAGCTGGATAAACAGCTGTAACCCACTCTGGTCTTACTTTTCCTCCTCTTTGCAAACATATCTTTCATCCCTCCTTCCTCTTTTGTGTCGCTTACTTTTTACTTCTACAGTCACTTACTATTAAAACTCATGGTTGAAGAAAATGTTTGCCAAAATTAAAAATAAAGGCTTCAGTCAGTAACACTCACATTTAAAGATAATTAAAGTCAACTTCATATAACATATAACTTTGGTCTGAATTAACGTGAAGTGTTTTTAGTGATTGAAGTAATTTTCTTTTAAAACGTCACCTTCTCTCATTGTCGATCAACAAAAAGTGGTGGATTGCAAATTCCCCTCTCCAGATCATTAATGGTTTATCCCATTTACATCAGAAATTGGGGGGGGGGGGGCAATTTTTGCACATATAAACAGCGTAGCAATTTTTACTTCTACAGTCACTTACTATTAAAACTCATGGTTGAAGAAAATGTTTGCCAAAATTAATGGGGCAATTTTTGCACATATAAACAGCGTAGCAACACGTTAATTTTAAACATTACTATGTGGACGACTGATTTACAGTGAAACAAATACGACACAAGTACGACACAAATATAACCTAACTACTGAGGGGAAATGAACATGTAGCTGCTTAGTAGAACGGCCAAAAGTGAGCAAAAGTCTTGTTCTCTCACTCAGCATAATTGATTTACACACAATATAATAAAATTAATGACAATAACATGTTGTCTACCACAACTTTAACATCTTACATTCACATGGCTAAACTACAGTGTCCAAATACAGAGTCTCTTTGCGACAGTGTAATGTCACCAATTCTGACAAACGTTTGACCCTGAGGAATCACAGCAATTTCCACCAGACGAGGCTTTATTCTGAAAGAATAGAGGGTTCACTATAAAGAAAAGTGTATCATCTGCTTAGAAAGAGATAATAATAATAATAATAATAAAGAGAATAAGTGTAAATCATTATTTCTTTTAATTTGTCAACTTAACTTATCTCTCTATTACACATGAATTTTGCCTGTCAAAGCAACAAACTCGTGTACAAAACAAAGAACTTTAAATTAGATTTAAAAAAAAAATTACATAAATCATGTTATATCAAACAGATAATTGTCCTTACTCAACATCAGATTTCCCCACAACATGACTAGACTGTTGCAGTAACGATGCTCAAACAATGTATTGTTCTGCCCGACTGAATATCATTAAGTTACACGCCTTCTTTTTAGGACAGTTTTCCTACATGTTGTCAAAGTTCAAGCACACAGGTTCAGGTGCAGAGTTGGACTAACAGTGTGATTTTAAAGTTAAGACAGGTAGTGTTTTAAAATTCAAAGTAAATGGCTGTTTTCTTTCCTTTTTCAGTCTCTTTCAATGACTCTTTCCTGTTTCCACGTGTCTTCAGCTACAGCATTTCCATAGGCAAACAATAATGTCATCACTGGATGGAACACAATGCTCTCTATATAAAACAGGAAACACACAAACACACTGGGTTCCATAACTTCAGGGGACATTGCATTGACTTACATTCATTTCCTGTAGATTTACACTTACCTTAACCATAATTACTAGTGCCCTAACCCTGAATCTTGAATTAACCTTAACCTAACTCTAACTTCAGCCTAACTTTAAAACATGATTTTAACCTTGAAATATAGTCATTTACATTATGAGGACTTGATTTTTGTCCCCATAAGGAAGACAAGTCCCCATAATGTGACTGTAACAGATTTAGGTCCCCACAACATAAGGAATACCAGGTACACACACATGGGATGAGGTCAGAACACTGAACTGTCACCAGAGGCTCAACCATGATGTCCTGAGCAGATCTCATTATTAAATCCAGGAAATGTCTTTTGCACAATTTGTCATTCACAGGAAAAACCTGTCGTCAAACAAACAAAAGGGGACTATTTCTATTTTTTCATTATAGTGCAAATTAGGACTAGAGCTTCAGGTTGAGATTAAGCAAATATAGTATAGTATTCTGGCACGAATGCTGATACAACAAATATGTATGTTCAAAATGAAGAGGCTGTTATAGCAACTGTCAAGTGGTCTTTGGATTAGTGGATTTGTGGTTGAGGGTGAGTTTGAGCGGGCGGTCAATAATCATATGGTTTTATTTTGTGAAGTACAGTCACTTTCCTCCCTTCGGGGGGGGGGGGGTCAATCTTCAGTTTAATAACCTGAACTGTAAATCTGAAAGACGCAAGATGAGGTTTTACTTTCCTTGTGAATGTGACGGAGTGTGCTGGCCTCACGGGAAAAGCAGGATCATCTGATGTTAACAGGCATTAACATCTTTAAAACACAAAATATTAGTCATATGTTGACATCAGCATCAAGCTTACATAGTTTAAATTTAAAATAAATTAAATTTCATTGACAGAGGTTGAAATAAGAGCGTTAAATAAGAGCTAAAGAAAGAGATAACTTTTATTTTAAGTATTTTAAGATGTTAAATATACTATATTTAAATTCTTGCAGAATTGGCATAAATAATGTCTTTCATTAAAGGCTGAAAACTAAGAAGAAAGTGATTTAAAATAAAAATAAAAAATCTGAAAATATCATAGTTTTATACAGAATGTAGCTGCTGTGTATTTGCATAACATAAATATAAAATGTAAAATACATGATATATCATCTCAGTTACTCTCCTTATTATGATACCACCAAATTCTGAACGTTGACATTGATAATAAAGTGAAAACATTACGTTTATTACTCGAGTAGAAAGAATTAATATGTCATTCAATTAGTAATGGACAATTAAATCGCTCATTAACAGCTGGATTTTGAGTGTGACATTTGGGAAGAATTGATTGACATTCTTCACCATTTTCTTTTTTGGCTCAAACAACTAATTCCATCCAAAATATCGTGGCCAGATTAAGGTATAATGGAAATCACTGCTGCTGCAGCACTGAATATCTGTGAAGTTTTCACAAAAAAACACATACAAACAAGAAAAAGGAAATAATTATTTGTGATGTGGTGTGTAAAAGGTTATCACAACTCAAAAAGCTGCTGGATTATAGTATCAGTGACAGACTGAGCCTGTGTGGTTTATTTGGATAAAGAGAACAGTGATGATGCTGTAATGAGTGAAAACCTCTGCCAAGTTCTTTCTGGCAAAACTCACATTTCCATTAAAACCATATTAACAGCACTTTGGGGGGTTATAATATTATTTTACAAGTGTTACAAAAGCAAAAGAAGACACTCTACAGAGCTTTTACATCACAAGTGCAAAAAAAAAATTAAATAAAAAACACAAAAGACCAGAAACTCCAATAAAGAAAACAGACAAAAAACACTGCCATGACCTTTCACCTCTACCGGCTGTGAGTCACCTGACCACATCATGATTTCACATCTCTGCCCCACTGGGACAAACACACACACACATTAATGAACACCTCACACAACATGAGAGGTGTTGACCCCACATGACCCTGAACCGTTTTCCTCCTGATGAGAGGTCAAAAGTCAAAGGTGACAGCCAAGAGTGTCAGGGCCTGGCTCCATATCTCCACACACACGGTGAATGGTCAGACTCTGTCAGTCAAACTCTGTTTGTCTGTCAGTCAGTGTCGTCACTGTCTCGACCCCCGTCTGTGCTCACAACAGAATGTGAAGACCAGGCAAAATGTCCTCACTTTTGCAAAGATGTCCCTTCAAAAAGTTTTGTGGTCCTCACCAAGAGACACATACAAGAACACACACAGACACACACAGGCTTGCACAGCTATTCTTCTTAGGACACTGCCTTGACTTTTGCCTTGACATTCATTTGGACAGATTAAAAAAAGCCTAAATCTAACTTTAACCTAACTACTAACCAGTTCCTCTGAAATTAGGTTCTGCTTCACTAGGACCAGGCTTTGGTCTCCATGAGGACTACTGGTCCCTGACAGGGTCAGTGTTTATGACAGAAAAGGTGCTCAAGGGGAAACAAATACAAGAACACACACACACACACACACACACACACACACACACACACACACACACATGCTGTGCCAAGAGCATTGACCTACTTAACAGTGTGAAAAGTGTCTCTCATCACTCACTGGTCTAAATGGTCCACTTTCACGGTTCAGCAGAACCTGGTCTCCCTCTGCACTCAGACTGAAAACTGACATCACTGTGTCAAATCGACCCAGTTCACACCTGCTATTAACATTCATCATGAGTGACCGGATGACACCAGGTGTCCTGTGCCACCGTCCCACTCTTGTCCTCACATTTGATCACAAACCCACATTTGAACGTGGGTCGAGGACACAGGAACGGAGACGCCGCCTCAGCTGATGTTATGTTATGCTGCATACAAAATGTCATTTTGGGGATTATCATCGTCCTTCCTCATGCAACATGAGAATCGATATATCATACAGTATATCAATAATTTAATTAAAAAAATTAAGTCGCTCTAAAGTAAAAATTCCCGGACAGTTTCACTCGATGGGCGTCACTACTTCATGTCTCCTCATGGTGGCGCTTCTCAAATGATTGAAGGGGGCGGAGGGGGAGTATGGGAAAGGAGACGGGGGGGGGGGGGCACCAAGGGGGGGGGCTACAGACTTTTCAGTCTCCTTTGAAAAGTCTGTAGCGGACTTTGCTCAGTCTTTTTTACACCACTGTATTTTATTTTAACTTTGGTAATAAGATCAATATTTTCCCAGGTGGAACTTTGGTATAAAAAGTGTGAGAACCACTGATCTACACAGTATTTTGCAAACACAAACAGCAAATTAACATGCCCACGGATCAAATTTGAACAGTACTCAGTTGGGGTTTCCAAAAATTCCGACTTGCGACTACAAGAGGAAGACACCATTAAGACCAGGACTGAATAGAGCCTCAGTCAAAGCGTGTCTTTAAGAAACCACCTTATCCCTGAAGGAATCCTGAAGCACTTCCTTTAGATAATTCTTTAATCTGCTTATTTCTCTGTGACAAATTGATTTTTTCCAACAAGGCACACTCCTTTAAATACAGTCATTGTTTTTTCCTCTCTCTAAATATCCAAAAAAAAAAAAAAAAAAGCTGGCACTGGCAAAGAGATAAGTTGAACACAGAGCGATTGCTGGTAAATCCACGCTTTCCCAAGGGGTTTGTTAATGGCTTATTTCCGACCCTGTTAAAGTAAGGGGAAGGGATTTGTGTGATAGCGGGTGAGGGGGGTGATGAAAGTCCTGATAGGTCGAGGAGAGGGAGAGGAAAGCGAGCCGCTAATCCATGAATGAGTCAGGAATGTTTCAGAGAATGTGGGAAAATGGGGTGAAACGATCGGTGCCACTTTCTTCGCGACAGATTTTTCTCCTCAGTCGAATGATTTAAACCAGCTTCAACCTTGTTTCTCTCAAACCTCCATGTCATCACCCTCTTAAAGCTCGGGTCTGTGATACCCCATTCCCACTGCTCAGAATTCCATTCCAAAACCAAATTCCCACTGGTTTTTGACCAGCATTCACTCCCAGGTCAAATTTCTCTGCAATGCCAAGACGCGGGTGAACACATGAATTTGTTCTTAGCCTGCAAATTCCTTTGTCACTTCCAGTACAACACTTCAAGTCACGTTCATCCTTCAGTGGTTTTGTTTTTATTTTGATAATGATAAATCTAAGTCATTAATCTCCAAAAGTCACAGTAGCTACTTGACCTGGAGATTTCCAAACCTAACCTTTAGAGATTTCAACAAAATAGAATAAAAAGTGTTTCATTCACAAATGAAGGACTTCAGCTTTAAGTCCTGGACTGGAATTTCTGGGAAAAAAACAGTAAAAAAAAAACTTGAATTGTGCACCATAAAAACCCTTAAACAAACCACTTTAAACAATCTGCCTAATTAGTGAGAGCCTTTAAAGAAAGAAGAAAGAGGGAGAAATGGTTGAAAACACATTTAGTAAAACTTGGACAGCAAAGTTCCTGCAGCAGCCTCAACAAATGACTGAGAGAAACGACAGAACAGCGATGATGTCAGCGACACTGGAGACAGTCCCGGTTGTGTGTGTGTGTGTGTGTGTGTTCTTATATGTGTTACTTCTTCAGGACCTGTTCAGACATAAACACTGACCTTGTCAGGACCACTAGTCCTCATGGGGACCATAGTGTTAGGTATTTACTGGTTATGGTTAAAAGTTAGGGAATGCAGTGTCCTAAGAAGAATAGCTGTTCAAACCTCACTCCTTCTTTCTCTGTGTACCTGGTATTCCTTATGTTGTGGGGACCTAAAACTGTTTCCACAGTCACATTATGGGGACTTGTCTTCCTCATGGGGACAAAAATCAAGTCCCCATGACATAATGACAACATTTTAAGGTGAAGAGATGTTTTAAAGTTAGGCTGAGGTTAGGGTCAGGTTAAGGTTAGGGCACTAGTAATTATGTTAAGGTTAGAGCAAGTCTCCAGGAAATGAATGTAAGTCAATGTAATGTCCTCTGAAGTTATGGAAACCAGTGTGTACGTGTTTGTGTGTGTGTGTGTGTGTGTGTGAGCTCATACCTGGATGTGCTTCTAGATCTGGTAAGTGCTTTGCTGATGACCAGTGAAGGAGCCGACTGTCGTCTTTGGGCCAAGGTCTTCATCTTCTGCACAGACGGAGAGAGAGAGAGAGTGGGGACGGGTCAATACCAGCACTGAGTGAAGGTCATGGTTCATGCCATTCGGCGTCAATTTATAAAATGGTAAGTGGTTTACTGAGATAGAAGTGAAATGAATTTCAAAGCATGCAGTCAGCATTTAATGGAGCTGCAGGAAATGTAGGCAGACAGGGGAACTGATGTGTGTGCGTGTGTGTGTGCGTATGCATAGGCAGAACAAAAGGAGAAGTGACAGCAGTCATGAGAGACAAAAGGAAGCGAGCTAAATCCTTAAAGATGGAGGCAGGTGCACCCAATTTATCAGGTACAGCTGTTCCACTCCTTATTTACAGAAATATCTGATCACCCAAACACACGGCAGCAACGCACATGGTCGTGACGGCCTACTGAAGGTCAAACTATAAATATTGTACATTTATTGTACTAGTTATATATAGCTGCAGTGGTCAAAGAAATCTTTATAATAAGAAGATGATATATGACATGTGGGTGTGTGGGTGAATGTGTGTGTGTGCCTGGGATGCTTTCCATCTGTTGCATGATGTAATGTAGTCTTACCCATTCATTTCCTATGGTCGGGTGCACCAAAAGTGTGACTAATTTAAATGAACCACTCAGAATTTTGTCACAGTGTGGATTTTAATGTTTTTCTAGGGATGATTATTTGCTTGATAATAAAAAAGCCAATCAGTTTTTGTGACTTTTGTGGCAATCTTTCTACTCCAGTAAGTAACTATAATAATTTGGGGTGCAACTATTATCACAAGGTGGCAGCAAAGGTGATGAAATTCACATTTTTTTTTATGTTTCTTGAATCTTGCATCTTGTTAAGGAACGAAAGGAACAAACTGCAATGTCCCTATTTAATAAATAAATAAATAAAAGACCCCAGCAGGTGCCACTTTAATAAGTGTCCCGTGTACCTAACAAAGTGGCCGTTGAGTTTATGTCATCCAGCAGTTGCACAACGTTTGCGATCACTCACATATTCTCACTGTAACATGATGAATTGAGAGCGGCCTCGCAGAAGTATGGCAGGCATCTGCTCACCCACCACAGCTATTCCTATTAAAACTAATCTATTTACAACATACTGAAAACATGTGAGCCATAAACACCCCCCACCCACACACACATAATACAGTCCACTGATTCACTATAGGAATGGTCTGAATTAAATCAAATGTTGCGACAGAGACTGAATAAGACAACTTGACTTACGACTCTAACATTCCTCTCCTATAGGAGTGCTGACCGAGGAGTTTGGACTCATGTTAATCATAAACCCGCAGCGTGATATGTAACATGATGTGCATCATGGGATGTTTGGGCAAAAGAAACATTTCATCTGTGCTTCATTTTCTCCAAAGAGAGGAAAGTTTAGGTTTGAATGAATATCTTTATTGTCAAGCACCATAACATATATATATATTCAAGTAAAGGTTACACAAATAAGCTTTAATGTTTAAGTATCCTCAGTGTCAGTTTGCAACAAAGCTGCGAAAACACCCTGAAAACTGTTTCCTGACTCTTTTTACAGGTTGGGAACTCGTACTGTGGTTGAGGTTTGGTTTTCATTAGGTTCTTATGAGAAAAGTGTCTCCGTTGAATCTGCAGAGTCTGAAGTTTTCTGAAAGTAACGGGCTGTTGTCACTGTCATACACTTTAATATTCAAGATTCAAGTATTTTATACAATAATAATGTCAATATTTTAGTTTTGGGATCCATTAATCTATTTAGGGGTATTTAGAGGAGGGAATCACCATTATCACAATATTTAAGTCATAATACGAAAATTATAATATTTTAGTCACAAAAAATTTTCATGATGTGTAAGTCGTGATACGATACTGTCAGGAAATTTAAGTCACAATACAATATTATCACAATGATACAATATTATCATGATATTTAATGGAAAATCACATTTCTGATGTTTTTTGGTGTGTCCCCGTGTCCTTCCTATATCTAAACTTTTTGTTTTATATGTGAATCAAATGATATATTCTGGTCAAAAATAACTCCAAGGTTTCTTACAGTGGTACTGAACACCATGGTGATGTCATCTAAAGTGACAATATGGTCAGAATGTTTGTCTCTAAGGTGTTTAGGGCCAAGTATGATAACCTCAGTTTTGTCTGAGTTTAGAAGTAGGAAGTTACAGGTCATCCAGGATCTATAAGACATTCCTGGAGTTGAACAACCTGATTTATTTCTTCCGGCCTCATTGATAAATAAAGCTGTGTCATCTGCATAACAATGAAAGTGTATGTTGTGCTTTCTAATAATGTTCCCTAAAGGAAGCATATATATATATATATATAAAGTAAAAAGTACAGGCCCAGGCACTGAGCCTTGTGGAACTCCATAATTAACTTGTGTCTGCAATTAGTCATTATCATTAACATGAACAATCGTGCATCATGTCAGCAGAAATCCTGACATTCCAGGCTGAATATAGTGAACATGCTGCGCATGAACCTGTCATACGTGGATGACGGACAGCTGGAGGTGAAGCCTCCACATTTTGGACACGAGCTTGTGAAGGAAAACAATGTGTGAGTGAGTGAGTGAGTGAGTGAATGAGTGAAGGGAGGGGGGGAGAGAAGGAGGCATGTGGACGATCCACATTCATGCCGTTTCTCTGCAGCTGACGGCCACTGACAGCTCGTTTCTCACACGCTGCCAAAAAGACGCTCAACTTTACAAACCAGGTCTGAATGAAGCAGCTGCAGCGATGGACCAGGAAAAACACAACACAGGGTTCAAACATAAGAAAACGACTGCTGTGAGGCTGTGACGTGTGAAGTGATGGAATCAGATGATATATATAATATATAAACTGTAATTGCAGAGGTTTTGTTTTCTTACAGCAAAATCTGATCATTTCTATATTTCTCATGTTGTATATTGTATGTTTGCTGTGTTTCATTTGTAGTCAGAGCTCAGATTTCCAACTTGGAAACAACCTCACCAAATCCAACATGGGATTCCATCAACTTTCAAGTTCCGATGTAAATGGAACGCAGCTATAACCTATCAAATAACCTTCCTGGTCTGTCACTTCAGCTGCTTCATTCAGACCCGATTTGGAAAGTTGAGCTTCTTTTTTGGCAGCGTGTGAGAAATGAGCTGTCAGTATTATTTTACGAATATTTAGGAATTATTTATTTACCAATGCTTGTTAAACAGTTGCTTTTTATTGCCCTGATCTTTACTGACCCCAAGTCTTTTTTAATCTTTATTAGTTGGGAATGCCGAGTCAGCCATTTCTGCCAATGGTATCTACATTTTTCAGCTGATTTCATCAAGTAATAGATCAAAATGTTTGACTCGTTCAGGACATTTCTGCTATCAATTTGTTTTTTTTTTGTTTTTTTTTAATATATTTTCTCATTTAAACATTTTCTCCTGGTATATTTTCCAATAAAAATGAATAGAACCCTTGTCTGCCTTTTACCTGTGGGAGGAGTAAGCAACCAAGAAATGGTAAAAACAGAAGAATAAAAGGTGTAAATTGCGGATTTAGCATTCCATTGTTGTAGTTATTGAAATATACTTTTAATAATATAAAATATTTAGTATATAATATACAAATACACTACATATTTTTTACAAAATAAATACATGTTAGGTGTTTGAAGATGTAGCCGCACATTTGATATTATGAAAAATACCCATGTTGCAGTTATTATGTAGTATATCATGACCCTTAGCTGCATCTTTAGCTGCAGTGTCTTTTATGACACTGGTGCTGCATATTCATATTTCTCTGTTGTTGAGAGTTGAGTGGAGACTTTGTTCTAATTTCTTGTTTACCAAAACAAAGTCCCTATCTGTTCATACTTGTTTGGCAATAAAGCAGATTCTATTTCTGGATGTATTATTTAAATAGCAGTCATTGACAAAACATTGGAGCACATTTAAAGACAAGCTTTGACATCATAAAAATGTCTGATGACTGTCAACAGTGGCTAATTATGTATTGATTTTTGCTGGGATATTTTGTCCCTGCAGGTCTGAGCTCACTCTGATGACGAGATTCTGCTGGAATAAAAATGCATTTAAACCTTTTTTTGAATGGGGGCGCTGTTTCCTTCAAGCCAACAGATCCGTGGCTGCGGAATCTCAACCTCCAGAACCAGCATCCAAAAACTGAAATAACTCAGACTGTAGGAAAGTCAGAGGCCATGGGTGTAAAAATGGAAAAAGAATCAGATGTGTTGTAATAAAGAGGAGTGAGGTCAGAGGGAATCACTCCTCTGTCTGTCTGATTGACAAATCAACCCCTATCAGCACTGATTTTATCCTGATCTGCTCTTTGGTTTCGCTTCAGCCTCAGATAAAGTGAAGAGCTGCTTTTTCTATCTCGACTTTGAACAGTCAGAAATGGAGAAAAAAACTCAGTGAGCATCAAAATACAGACGTTTTTACGCTTACAAGATGCACATTTTTGTCGTTTATAATATACATTTTCTCAAAATTGCAGGAAAATTCACCAAGGAAAAATGTCTTTAACAAAAGCAATTTAAAAAAGCAGATCAAACAACTCCAGATTACCAAGATCATTCAGACATCAATCAACACTGGTCCAATAATAAATATCAAACAGCCTTAAATTTAAACCGCAAATAATCTCTAATCCGCCTTAATCCCATTTTTGAAAACACAGACACTGAGACAGTGTGTTAAAGTCCTCGTCCTATAATAATTTTAATGGGAAACACTAATTAATTCTCACTGGAAACACCTGGAATCTCCGTGCGTAAAAGCGCACGCGTCCGGACGCAGACGCGTGTCCACGCTCCATTAGAGCTCAGTGTTTGTTACCTTTTTGTTTTCGGGGAGCGCCTTCCTCTCTCCGGACAGAGAGTCGGACCTGTTCTGTCCCATCGTCCCCTGCTGCGGTGACATGCTTTCCATCAAGGCTGCTGTACAGATCCACGGCGCCGAGAATCTCCGCACCACCGGTATATTCCCATCATACGCGCGTAAATCCAAAGTTTATCCAAAGACTCGAGTCCGCGGAGAATCCATGACCACAGAGACGGAGGACGTGATGCTGGGTCCGGCTGCAGAGCTCCAGCCTGAGTGCGTCTCTGTCTGCGCGCTGGTTCATCTGAGAGCAGAAGCTCCGCTGCTCCTCAACTCAGTCGTATGTTGTAAAGCAAGCGTGGGACACGCGACTTCCGGTATCAGTTTTCAAAATAAAAATGTGTCAAATCCATGTGTTCTTTGTGTGCGGCATGAAAATGGAAAATTAAATACAAAAGGTAAGTTTGGATTAAGTTACGTGATGTTACGTTAAAGGTCCAGTCTTTACATTTTGAGGGATATGGTTTAAATTTGGCAGAAGTTAAAATAATTTTACTATTTTGAATGAGTGTACAAACATCTATTATATGTTTTATATTTATACAGTACCATTTTACACGGGTCTCAGGAACAGGTGTGGCTTTCAGTTAGCATCAAAACGCAACAGATGTTTAGTTTGTCCCTTGTGAGCTACTGTAAAAACATGATGGTCTGCAGAGCTGACCCTGCTGTCACTACCACACAATGGACAAATTGAACATCTGTTGTGATGCTAACTGAAGACTACATATGTTCTCCAACACACTTAGAAGGGAAGCGGTGGTTAAGTTAAGAGAGAGTGTTACAGTAAATTATCCTAACACTAATAATATAAAGTATCATGGGAAAACCCAACATCCAGACAAAGGCTGGTAGTTACAGTGTGTGCAAGTAGTTTATGTGAATTATTTATTCATTATTTATGTACATATGACAATAAACACTTTAAAGTGAATTGAACAAGAACAAGAATTCACACTTGTGCTACGATTTGTAATTTCTTAGCCCTTCCTCATTGCTTTGTGTGTTGCTTTACTTTGCTATTGAACATATTTTTGAATCTACTGTAACCGTTTGTTGCAACTTTATCTGTTTATTTATTTAAATAAGTGAGGGTTTTATGTTGATATGTGTCGCTTTATTTTAATCTGAGCTCTGAATTAGTTTTTGGAGGGTGTTTTGTTTTGAAGGCAGACTTAACTCTTCACGGCCTGATGCAGCTCATGTCTACGGAAACATGCAGTTGGTTTAACTCTTGATCTCTGCTGTGTACCTCCAAGCGTGTGTTTTGATTTTAAAGGCCCTGTCGTCTTATGTTTTGCTTGACTGGCAGTCAAAAAAGCTGAGTGGTTCTGCTGTGGCGGTTTCCACTGGGTCCAGTCCAGGTGTAAGAATGTCACACTGGTGCCAAGAATAACACGACTGATGAGGAGGAATGTCGACAGTCGACAGTCGCAGTTGGACACTTCTGACACGTACTGTACGCCTTACACTGTGGAGCTGCAGCTACAGTGTACGCCTCAGTGTGCAGTGTTTACTTTCAAACGTCTGACGGAAATCAGAGAGTGAGCTCCTCCATTAAAGCTGAGGTGATTTGTTGACCATGAAAACTGAGTGTTAGGATTGTATCACTGTGTCCCCCTGGTTTTATAGTGCAAGAGGATAAGCATTGGAAATCAGAAATGCCTTAGAAATACGTTAGTTTTGGTACTTTGGTACAGTTGCCTTTAAAATAAATGCATCTCTCTCGAGCCATGGTGGGAATAAAATATAATGTCAGGCTGCTACAGTTAAGGTTAACAATTAATAATTGGAGTTACAGCAAGTGATAACATGATGGACATTCAAATTGTTCTTTTAATCATAAGAAATGACGTTAAAAATCATGACTCCACCTACTTCCTACATCATCAAATTAGCACTCCTAACCAGTGTTGCCAACTTGATGAAGATTTCAAATGTAGAAATGTTCTAGCCAAACTTTAGTTACTTTCAAAGGAAGAAAGTTGCCATTTCTGACACACGATTGAGGAGCATCTTTGTTGGGCAGATTGATACACAGGTATCGATACTTCTAATACCAAAAGTGTTGCATTTAGTTGATTTTCACACAAAAATATCAATCAATGTGTATTTTTTTCCCACACTCATTCACACACACACTAGTTTCCATGACTTCAGAGGATACTGCATTGACTTCCATTCATTTCTTACTCTAACCTTACAGGTACTCCAACCATAATTACTAGTGCCCTAACCCTAACCCTGACATTAACCTTACCCTAACTTTAAGCATGTCTTTACCTTAAAATGTAGTCATTTATGTTATGGGGACTTGATTTTTGTCCCCATAAGGAAGACAAGTGCCATGACAACCCCGCACACCTTAAGGAGGAAGTACTGCGTAATGGAAAACAACATGTCTGATACCAACCCGAGTAGAGCCAAGTTGTGCTAGAAATGTAAAATGGTATTTATGAAAACACAAAAAAGGATCCAGCAAACAATTCTGAAGTCAAATCTACTGCCTAACAAACCTAATCATTTAGCAGCTTGACGGGATAAATTCTCCTTGTCCCCACCGGCCCCTGCTCTGCTGCTGTATACACACAAACGCTCACTCACTCTGGTCTGATTGTTTTGCTTTGCAGATCCTGTTTTCAGATGAAGGACATCAGAAGCAGAAGTAGAATAATCACAAAAATCCACCAAATGTGCATGTCTACCTGACACGCTTGTGTCACAGAACAGCCTTTTGTCAGACCATTGTCTGCACAAACACAAAGGTATGCAACAGTTGTTTCATCTTATCTGTCCTCTCTTGATTTGAGCATTGATACTGTAGCTGCTCCTCTTTGATCATGTCACAGGCCGCATGAAACAGCAGAGAGAGAGAACAGTGTCGGCTTCTGTCTGGAGAACAACTTCACAACCACATTCCTTCTCCCTGCACCTAAATCATCCTTTCATCAAGGGCCCAGTGAGGCCCAGTCACATTTGCTTTTTGGACTTAAATTGTGCTTCACGTTCACGTACAGTTTAAATGACGGCCTTCAGTTCCTGCTTTAGTCTCTCTGGAGGATCCAGAGGAAAAAAGTGAGCCTAAATTGAGGGTGTGTCAGAAAATGTGGTCTGAAAAGCCGCTGGTTGACCACGACCGTCTCTACGCTGCAGTGTTTTGTTTCTGCCTCCTCATTGTTCCACTCTGTCACTGGAAGACGCCAGTTTGCAACAATAAAAAGCCTGTTTTGGGTTTTTTTTATGGTTTTTACTTCTATCCATGGAAGGAGCAACAGAGTTTTCAGCGATGAGTTCAAGGCCACATGAGAACAGAACTTTCAGACAGAAGAGAACACAAATTTTTTCTTTTTCATTCCTAAAACGTTTTCTGAATGTGCTCAGAAGTTTTATGCCACATGGAATCCTTTTTTTAAAGATATATAGAAAAATTGGATAACGCTTATATAGTGTAATAGTGTTTTACATGACTGACCAAATACTGCATATTATTTGTTTATTAATTTGTACTTTCTTTTCTCATTCTTTCCCCAGTCATTTATTTATTCACCTTTATCAGTGTTTCCTTCTCTTTCCTAAATAGGACTGTAAAATGTAATTGTTCATGGTTCTAACATTTAATAATGGAATGGTACAGTAATAGTGTTGTAGGGATGGGCCCCTGTTGTCATGTTTATTCTGTGTTTGCATAGTTACGTTTGTGCTTTTTATAAACAAATAAAAAGATCTGGTGCAAAAATGGGTTCCATGAACACAGTATTGTTTCGAGAATTGTCTTCATTGTCTATACACACACAACCCACTCCCCCAAAGTGATGTAGTATAAATGCCAGGCCTGTATGTGGCGTTGTACCACTGTTACAGAAATGCACCAACAACGAAAACACGGAGAACGAACGCTGCGTACAAACTCCAAACTCAAGAAGAAGAAGAAGACGACGACAAAAACGAAGACGGTGAGAGTGAATACAACAACAGTAGCAAGGGAAATGGGGGTTTCGTTGTGTATTACAGAACTCCAGCCGTCACGTGACTCCATTTGCTCACAGCACTACCATGGACCAGAATGATGCTGTGCACCTTAAATCCACAGAAATCGACCAAAATATTGCAAAGCTTAGCAGAAATGTCCTCCTGTTAGCCTGTTAGCATGTTTCTGACTGTTTTGGCACAACATCGATCCACCATCTTCACTTTTAAGATAAAAACAGCTGGAGAAAAGACAAGTTTTCTCACATATTACCACATACTACCTGATTTATATGTTGTTGAGTATATACTTTTCTACCTTGGTTACATGACATCCGCTACTGGAGGTTTATTGAAATATAAAAACGTAACTATGGTGTTTTCTGATTTATTTAATTATTTCATTCTATTTTCCAAAAGTAGGGTTTTGGGGCTCAGGGTTCTTTGTGGATAAAAAGTAGATACCATAAAAAAAACTTTTGCAGATTTTCCTGAAATTGCTCTTATGTGCCCAAGCCCACACACACATACTGAGCTTAGTTGAGTGACTCGGAGGAAATGGGAATCCTAATCTCTCCTCCTGATTCTCCTCTGGACAGTGACTCAATATGTGTCCTTGTGAATATCATCTGATGTTTTCCTTTGAAGTGCGCCTGAAAAAAAAAGGGGGGGGGGGTGTCCCCGTCACGCTCGGGGAGTCAGACTATTGAAAACCTGAAGCCGAGGAGGAGGAGGAGGAGAGTATCGACTTGGACGGCAAACAGTCAATCCCAGGGAGAGACTGGAGAGAGCTGGAGACAGTCCAGAGTTCTGGAGCTGCATGTGAAGGCTTTCATTTCTGTCTGCTTTGTAGAGTTCAGGTGTTAGAGATGCACTTTGTACTGTAAACAAGGCACAAACACAGAATGAAGCTGTATGAAAAGATAAGTCTCCACCCTTTCCTCTCCGCCTCGTTTCATCGAGCTGCTTTCAGATATGCACTGAAGTTCAGACATTTTTCCTAAACTTGTCCAGACGGCCTGTATATGTGAACATGAAGGTCCACAAATGTGTTTTTTTTCTAGAACTTCTCTTGTCATATGAGAACCATATGAAAACACAGCAGGAATATGAGACTCAACAATGAACAATTCTTGCCCCAAACCTGCCACGTACAGCTTTAATGAATGACCTTTTGACGTAAAACGATGGAAGAAAAAGCTATCAGATGTTCTTAAGACGTTTCTAAGGCCTGGGTCATTCTTTTGCTCTTGCATCCCGTCTAAACGTGACAGCACCAGCAGGCACTGGCAGTATGAATTCACTATATCTTCTGCTAAATATATAATTCAGCTACTTAACAACAACTAAGCACTTAAAGATGACATAGAATGGTCTTTTTGAACCAAAAATTGAGATTGCTGATGTCTTCTCAGATAAATGAAATAATATTTATGGTTAAAAACCTCATAGATTCTTCAGTTTAAGCCAGTTTATTGCTGCTCTCTGCCAGCCTCTGAACAGGCACTCTGTTTCTGAGCTAATGCCCGCCCCCCAGAACACTGAGTCTATTGTGATTGGTCAGCTACCAGCTGACTGACTGCTCCGCGGTGCTTCTTCTTCTTCTTCTTCAGGTTGAATGTTTGCGTCCATGACTGGGAGTAGCTGTTGGTGGAGGGTTTGTTGCACGGCAAATGTGCTAGTTACGTAACTAAACTCGACTTTTCAAAACCGCTTGCTCTAGCGCAGGTAAACAGCGAAGCCCTTCTTTCTCAGAAGTGGCTGAAGAGTTTATTGTGACACTTTAGTGATGTTTAGATACGGGAGGGACATGGGGACACACCAGTGAATGTCCTCTTTAACATCATAGCATTTGTGCTGATGTATTACCACCTAGCCAAAAACACAACCAACATGAGTCAATATGACTCTATTAAAATGTTGTCTGTGCTTTGTAAAGTATTTATATGTTATTTAGGTTTTTTGGGTCGTTTTACGTTTCATACTTTTCTTTTACCGGTATCTGATCCACTAATTTTGACCAATACTGGCTCAAACACGGTTTAGTTTTCTTCAGGAAGTAACCACACTTCACAGATCCGTAGAACAAACTGGGCTTCTGGTACTGGTTTGGCTTGTGACAGGGGCTTTTCCACTGTATTTAGGTCAGGTTTGGTCAGGCTTTGGATGTTCAACACATTCTCCTGCTGCACCAGACTCTCTCTGTAAGAAATGTCCATGCCCACTTTCCTGGAAATTATCCAGACCTCATGTCTGAAAATGGCTGCACGGGGAAGGAGAGGAGAAGCCACAGGGATGTGATGAGCTGGTTTCATGGATAAATCCAGGGAGAGAAGGTTGTGTGACAGAAGACAGAGATGATTTAGGCAGACGGGGAGTCGCTGTGACCTAAAACAGCCTCCACTGCCCAGGAATGGACACTTCTACACCACAGCCACCAACACCACCTTCCTCGTCTTCCTCGTTGGGTTGTGTGTGTATAAGAAGTCAGACTTCCACGTTGCCTGCCAAAAATAAAGCACCGCTGTTTCCTTTTTTCCCTCCTAAACCAGAGGTTTCTGGGCGACAAATGTTTGAGGTATGGCTGTACAAATTCTGGAAAAAACATCCGGGAGGGAAATCATTTTTAGCTCGTGTCCTTTTCTTGTCATTCCCAGTCATTTTCGTCAGTTATTATGCTTAAATACGGAAAAATATGCACTATCTGTGTTTCAGAAGAATTTTGAGAACGTCTCATCACGACCACGTTACCACTGTGGAGTCCATCATTTGTTTACTCCTCAGGGATTTACGACCCAGGCTTTCAAGCCTGTGAGGCTAACATCAGCATTGGTTCCAGAGAATGTAGAGGCGGAAATTTCAGCATCACAGTCGGAGTGTCCCTGTCTTTTTCACTTTGTCTAAACATCTGCGGCTCAGAGAGAGGCCGAGGCAGCTCTGGCCGTGGAGACAGACGGAGTGAAGCAGGCTGAGACGAGGCCCGCGGTCAGAGGGAGAGACTCAGGTGGAGGAGAGGGAGGAGAGGCGTCTCCTGTTCCATCGTCAGCTCTTATTTTGAGCTCTGACATGGACACTTTTAACTATAACGTATTGGTCGTAAATTGTAATCTTTTGTCAGTTGCCTTTGTTTGGAGCCAAACTTAGCCAGGGTTTTGTTTAGTTTTCTATTTGAATCTAACTGCTACTTTACAACCAGGTCTTGCTAATTGCATTTTACTATGACTTGAAAGCAGCAGTTGCTTGGATTAGTTTGTATAATTTGTCACAGACACACACACACGCTGATTTCAGTGACTTCAGAGGACATTGCACTGACTTACATTCATTTCCTGGAGACTTACTCTAACATTAACCATAATTACTAGTGCCCTAACTCTAGCCTTAACCTCAGCCTAAATTTAAAGCATGTCTTTGCCTTAAAATGGAGACATTTACATTATGGGGACTTGACTTTTAAGTCTCCGTAATCTAACATAAACAGATTTAGGTCCCCACAACATAAGTAATACCAGACACACACCCTCAGGTTAGAAAGTGTAATCAAAATTATTTCCAGTTTCGGTAACTAATCTACTCATTTGTCGTCTCTTCTGAGGTGATGTTTGATAAATGAACAGCCATGTTTACAACAAATTACTTACAGTACATGTCATAATTTGGAGGAAGTGTGGGAGCCTTTTTTGTTGCACATGTGATGTTGGAACCTCCCAGTACTTTGTGTGAAAGGAGTGTGAATGTCAGAGTGCACTTTAAAAAGGTTAAAAAAAAAAAGAAAAGATATTTGACTGTTCGATGCTAATGTTTTGCGATAAAAGCTCTCTGTCCTGAGACTGTCAGTTACTGCCGTGTGTTGGACAGAGGTGTACCTAATAAAGTGGTCGTGAGCAAACAAACAGACAGTCAGACACAAATCAGGGAAACAGACGGTCTCAGTCTGGGTGGTAGCCTGTTACATCTGCTATCTAGTCGGACACACACACACACACGCACACACACACACGCACACACACACCTTCTCCCTCCAGACCCTCTAACCCTTCTAAACTGATTAGCACAGTCTCCCTGCAGAGTTAAAGATGCTATTGACACAGTGTGACATGCACCTTTGTGCTTTACTGTTGTTGTGACTCATCATCCTCTTCCTCACTGGTATAGTGAAGTTAGATTACGATGGAGTGAGAGATAAGGTGACTGTAATTATTATTATTTAATTTATTATAAATTGTTGTTATTTTGTTTCATTTTCTACTCACTCCAGTCAAAATTCCTCAGCTCCAATCTGATCACATACCCTGGTTTATACAGTAGAACAGTATTTCTGATTTTACTCCAAGTATCACCAGAGGAAGCTCCACAGTTTGAGAACCATGGTTCTATATTATTGATTGTTGTATGTCTTAGTCTCAGAGTCTGAATGTTATTTTTATTTAGGTCAACTTTATGAAGTGTGACTGTATGAGGCACACTTACACCTCTTACACTCTCCTGCACCAAAGTCCATGAAGAAAATTAACAATTTAACATCAAGGCTCACAGGAGATGTTGATCCACTTCTGCCTCCATCTGTACCTTCAAATGTGTTGTTTTGTGACTTCGGTGTTTGAACTCCTTTGTTCTGAATTACCTCAGTGACACAAAGTCACCAAATGAGGCAGCAGTAGACCAGCAGCTCTTGTGTTCCCATGAGTTAAAAACACAGATTTTCTCTATGGAGTTTTGGGCAGAGTCAGCCATTAAAAAAAAGTCAACATTAATTTCATACACTCAAGTAGGTGCACATAATGTGAGGTGAGCCTTTTGTTAAGACACTAAACTCTATTCTTCCTTTTGTCTCCACTGGCAGCCATGTTGTTACCTTCCAGACAAAACAAGTCATGTGGATGATGCAGCAGGGCAGGTTAGAGTTGTATTCCCTCAGGTCTGATACAGGACTGTAAAGTTTTAAGGTCAAGAGGTCGTGCTGGTGTCACCAACAGGTTAAACTGAACACTGGTCCAGTGTGAACATGGGAGTTTGGCTCAACCAGCCAAACAGTGAGTTTTCTGTGACATGTGAATGTACAGTGCTTCTCAGGACTCTCATTAAGCGTTTCCTTCCCCCAGTGTTTTCTTCTAAATGCCTGGATGGAGCCAGTACAAAAGGAAATCTTCCAACCTGACACTATACATCAGAGGCAAAATCCAGGCAGCCCAGTTTTACTGCAATGTATTGCTCATATTGTGCAGCTTCAGTCAAGCAGTCAGCCAAGAAGTACCTTGTTTCCTCTAAAATTAGGTGTTTTCTTATTTAAACCATAATTTGCTCTTATTTTAAACTGCAGATAGCAAATGAAACTGGACAGACAATACATGTTCTTCTATAACAGTGTAAGAAATAATCAGTTTACAATAAATTGATATGGATGCATCATGAATTGTGCACAAATACAAGGATATGATGTATAAAAAACAGTTTAATACCACAATATGTAAATTTCGTTCATAAAAATTGGCATTTCAAGGGATTTCTACACACTTTTTACTTGAGAAGTGAAAAAGCTAACATTACAAAATAAATTATTTACACTTTTTGCTTAACGGTGAGAGAAATAGTCAGAACAAGTTGCAATTTAGATTGTGTGAATTGGTTTGCGGATGATTGACAGTGAAAATTTTAAAATTTTCCTAAAATGTGTCTGATGTTCAGCAAATACACATTTAAAGGGGACATTCACTGGAAAATCAAATTTCTGATGTTTTTTGGTGTGTCCCCGTGTCCCACCCATATCGAAGCATCACTAAAGTGTCACAATAAACACTTCAGTCACTTTTGAGAAAAAAGGGCTTCTCTGTTTATCTGTGTTCAAGCAAGCGGTTTTGAAAAAGTCAAGTTTAGTTACACAACTAGCACATTTGACGTGCATTGAACCCTCCCCCAACAGCTACTCCAGGTCATGGGTGTGAACATTCAACCGGAAGAAGAAGAAGCTGAATCGCTTCCGCCATTACAACTATTGCCTCTGTCAGAGCAACATGTCTCAGTAGAAAGGTTCAGTTCATTGTTGCTGGTTGTCAAAAACAACACCAGACGCTTCATAGACTCCCTCCTAATGAGGGAAAAAAGAGCAGAGTGGATATCTTTTATTTTTCATAGTAATATCCCTGCCAAGCTTCCTGAAATGCTGTTTGTTTGTAGCAGTCACTTTGAAGTGAATAGTTATACAAACTTTGGGCAATACAACGCGGGACTCATCAGCAGGAAGCAGCTCCAACAATCCGTAATGGATTTCCTGAAGGCAATGTAAGCTTTTCCAAATGAAGTAATAATGTCTTTGTGGCTTGACTGCTTCTTGTCTTGAATAGCAATAGCTAACGACAGCTAATTGCAGCCTCATTTGAAAGGCAGCGTGTGTTTGCCTTTTCTGTTTGTCTCAGTAGCGGTAGAAAATGAGTGAGTGAGAGTGAGCGTTTGTCTCAGCTCCACATGATACTGTTTACAAGCAAACCGCTGCACAACTTGTGTGAAAATGTGTGTATTTTTGTGTTGGCCTGCAAGTATCTCGTTAGCCCATACGCTAACTACTTTGCGGCAGACAGAGATCAGTCTGTGTTCGTCTCAACAGCGGTAGAAAGTGAGTGGGCGTTTGTCTCAGCTCTACGACACCGTTTACAAGCAAAACGATGCACGACTTGAGTGAAAATGTGTGTATTTTTGTGTTGTTTTGCCGGTGTCTCAGTTAGCACATACGCTAACTACTTTGCGGCAGACAGAGATCGTGTGTGCTTTGTTTGTCTCGGCTCGCTGTTTTAAAAGCGAACCGCTGCATGAGCTGTGAGAAACCGTGTGCATAGGGAAGAACTTATATTAAAATGGTTTATTTACATGTAAATCAGGCACTCAAACTGACGCTCCTGTGGTTCGGGGGGGTGAAGCACTGCGCAGCAGTTAGTCTGCTCGTAGCTGGCCAATCACAAGCGAGTGGGAATGCGCTTGGTAGCTGGCTAATCGCAAGAGACTCATTGTTCTGGGGGGTGGTTATTAGCAACAGAGCGCCTGTTCAAATGCTGTCTGAGATGAGCAATAAACTGGTTTAATCTGAAGAGACTATGAGACTATGGTTTTTGACCATAAATATTATTTAGTTTATCTAAATAGACATCAGTAATCTTGATTTTTGGTTCAAAAAGACCATTCTATGACTCCTTTAAATAACTAGTGTGAAGTTAACAGTGTCTTTGGCTAAAAGGTAAAAAAATAAGATTTTATTTATTCTAATTTCTCACACTTCAGCAGAATACAGTGGAACGATGAGTTTTCATTCCTGCAGGCTGACCCTTGTCATGACCACGTCACTGAAACACTGACACGTCCAAACAAAGCTCTTCTTCCAATTAATCTTTTCCTAAACAGGCATCAGTCACATCTGACCTCAGGCTTTCAGCAGCAACAGTTTTCCATTAACAAATCCAAAAAACAAACCACAAAACATGACGGTGACTGTGTTTACATTCACTGACACACAGAAAATTGTTGGTGTAATCGTCAGGATCTACCGGGAAATGTTTACATAAGCTACATCTTTGGCGGCATTTGAGCCTTGACTGACTGAGGTTTTTCAGATGTTGTCACCTAAACAGCAAAAACTCTCATTATGTTTACAGGACACTGGAAAAAACAACAAATTATTGTATAAGTTCAACTAAAATTTGGCTTTTAAAAGACATGTAAACATGTTAGTTTGACTGAAATCATACTCTTTTGCACTAAAAAAATATCTAATTTAAAGAATATTTATTAACTTCATCTTCATAATATATTACAGCTTTACTTTAACTTTAATAATAACAAGCGAAAACATCACCCCAACTCCTGGTTTGGCAGTTTACAACTGGTGTGTATTAAATATATGATAAATATAGATGTAAAATGTACAATCAACTATAAACTATAAATACTTAAAGTCAGCTCAGTTAAATTGTATCTGATCCTGCATTCACATACCAAAATTAGATTTTTTTTTACAGTTATACCCATTATAAGAGACAGCAATTTCTTAAAAAATGTCATAATTTTTACCAGTGGCGAAAATTCTTACCTAAATTTAATGGGAACATGGGATCACCCGTAATGAAAAAAAAATCAGATTGATCTGTCAAATACTGCAGACAGGAAGTTGCTAATAGAAGGACAAGAGAGAAACCCCTAATCAACTTAAAGAATATTCATTTTAGGGAACAATTCTCATGTGACAGAATTTCATTAGAAAACTTATTAGAAAACTTTAGTACACTAGAAATGATGCAGCAATTTTATACTTCTGCCACTCAAAGCTAATTTATACTACAGTTCACCCATTCAATTCAATTCAATTCAATTCAATTCAATTCAATTCAATTCAATTCAATTCAATTCAATTTTATTTGTATAGCGCCAAATCACAACATACATTATCTCAAGGCACTGTACATAGTGAGGCCAAAACCTTTACAATATTGCAGAGAGAAAAGACTATTCACCCATTCAAACCCATTCAATCAGCGCATCTATGTACAAAACATTTTCTGTCACTCATCTTTCATACCCATTCACAGGCTGCCGGCACAGCCATCAGGAGTAACATGAGGTTAATTGCCTTGCCTAAGGACACATCAGCATGTCCTCTCGAACCCACAACCTTCCATTTGAAAGACGAATTGCTCTACCACTGATAGTTTTAGCGGTAGTTTTAGAATTGATTTAAAGATTTTACTGTTTGTTTTTAAAGCATTTAATGGTCTCATTCTGCCTTATTTGACAGAGATTTTAACCATGAGTGAAAATAACAGGGGTATTGTGCTCTTCAAGTCGATTTCTGCTGGACATCCTGAGATCACAGTACAAACTGTGGAGTGACCGTTCCCAGGTCACCCCCGATTTTTAAAGCCAAACTCCAAATTTATTTAATTAGATTGACTTTTAATAGTAGCACAGTGACATTGATGCTGTATATTTTCTGATTCTGTTGTTTCTTTTTTATTGAGACAGAGGTGCTGTGAGACAGAAATGTCCCCAACTTCTTAAGGTGAGGATAACTGGAACTGTTTGACCTTTAGGAAGTGGATCAGTCGGTGATGTGTTCATGCTGTCTTCATGTTTCCCTAAAAGCATTGAATGGCAATAATGTGCTCTTGTAATAATGATAACTTAAAGATACAGATGATTACTCTTTTTGTATTGTCATTATCTTCTTGATTAATATATTAGTTGTTTGGTCCATTTGTGATTCCAAACCACAGAACATGGTACTTTTTTATGACACTGAGATAAAAAAAAGTGCTCCTTACATGTGACTGAAACTTCTCCTGTGGTCTTCTGTCTGTTACACATCATGTCTCGGCATTTATTTCAACACTCATGCTCAGTCCACATTCTTGTCACCCGCTCTGAACTGTGACCTCTTAATTAGATGGTCATCATCTTGGAAAAAAGAAGAACAAGAAGAAAAAAGAAGAAGCTTGTTCCTCTGTGATGTTTAAGATTCTCTGAGATGAAAAGCCCATGTTCCATTTAATACCATGAAAATTTAATTATATATATATATATATATATTTCTTTTTTAATCACAAGGTCAACTAATGATCCTGACCTCCGGTGGAATGCAGGCTATGAACTCTTGACCATATGCCTCTGGTGGGCAGATAAGAAACTGCTGCAAGTGTCAGCAGCTCACACACTCAGAGAGACACGGCATTGAATTCCATTCATTTGACAGCCTAAACAATGTATTATCCCTTCCATTAACCATAACCGCAATTCATGTCTTGTCCCTAAACTTAACCAGCTTCTCAGAAAAGATTCCCATGGCAACAGATCTCAAAGTCCATCCCATCCTGACTTGGATTTGGAATGATCCATGGCAGATACATCTTCATCTTCAGATACATCTTCTTCTACTTCTCCCTTTAGGGGTCACCACAGCAGATCATCTGCCTCCATCTTGTCCTCTTCTGTCACACCAACTGTCCTCGTGTCCTCCTTCACAACATCCATGAACCTTCTCTGTGGTCTTCCTCTTTTTCCTCTACCTTCAGCATGTGAACAAGCCATCTCAACCTTGACTCTCTTACTTTATCTCCCAACTGTTCAAACTGTAATCCTGACCGTCCCGGTCATTACAGTGAAAATCGCAGCACCTCCAGTTCTGACACCTAGTGTCATACATCTGTGATCAATTAAATTCTCCAGAGGTGTAGCCAACATCAGGTATGAAAGCCTGGAATACAGATTTATTGGATTTAGGACAGAAGTTAGACTGGTATCAGATTTGGGCCAACTCTGTTAATGTTTCAAACAAAGTAGTCATCGGTATAAACCCATAAAATCCTGTCATAGAAGGCATAAAACACAAATAATAAGACATTAAATGGGACTGGCTTGTAAAACATATTGTTCTGTCTGCCAGGATAGAAGTGTTGGTTCCTTTGTGGGAATGTCCACCAGTTTGTGGTCTATGGGGAAATGGGATCAGTACTCTTGAAGAACTTCAATACAGGGTCAGACGACTTCATTGCAGGCCGATTTTCAAACGATTTGGTTGTGACCGACATATTTCCAGTGTCAGACCACGTTCCAAACATCGGTAAGGGTGAACGGACGCTGACTTTTTTCTATTTTCCTGCCTAGTCTGACATCACCTTTGACGTGCTCCTGGATGTTGACCAACAGAATAACATACATAACAGGTATGGCATAAAATACAGACATAAACATGGCAAGGGGGAATCACCACAATTTCTCTCTGAAGTTCCTGGACACCCAGGAATGGATCCACAGTCTTGTTTTTTTTTTATTTTTTGTGTCTGACTCATTGCCCCACCTTCCCGTTGACCTATGAACTTGCACCGTGTCGTGAACAATGAATCGGGGTCATACTTGAAGTGTTGTCGGTCCCCCGAACAAGACACGGCAAGAATCCATGGCACTGTGATTGATAATCTGACATGGTGACCATCACGAAAAACAAAAATATTAAGTAACCTGATCCCGACACAAGAGGTAAACCTACCAAGAGATCCAATCGTTTATCTGCTGAATATTGACTTCCACCTTATTCTTGGTGCCTGAAGACTTTTTTTCTGCAGCCAAGAAGATTGTAGCACAGTGTTGGAAACCTCATGACCTTTAAAGAACTGTTTGGCTTTGGTGCTTTCTGGACATTTTCTATCTGGAATTATCATCAGCCGTTTGCGCATGAAGAGTCAGTAATTTGAAAGGCAGCAAGAGTCAACGATGCACAACCCACAACAATATTAACGTGGGAAAATCTAATATCCACCCTGAAAGACTTGCTGTTGAAATATAAATCCACTGTGTGGATTGATGACTTTTGGTGGGTTGTATTTTAACAGCTCCCATGTTTTGTTAAACCTTGAGTTTGTTGCAACAATAATGTCTGATAAGAGGCAACAAATATAGGTACACACTTACTCACACACATACTGTAGATTCTATGAATCTATGAGTGCTCACATGACCAAGTTTGGAGTTTACTTCCACACACACACACACACACACACACACACACACACACACACATTCATACATACATAAACTCACGTGCAGTAAATATCAGCTGACTGAAGTGAACATAAACACACTTATCTGCATCTCTTAACTTTCCTGGTGAGCTTTTCTTTCAGTCAAGCATCACTAAGTCATTCTCTCTCTCTCTTACTTTCTCCCTCCTTTGCTTTCAAAGATTTTATTTAAAGCTGTAGTATGTAACTTTAGGTGATTTATTTTTGTTGTACACAAAAATAAGTTATTATTGAGTTATTAAGAGTTATTGTTGTTGTTGATGATGTTACTATTCTACTTCTGTTTGTTCTTCATTACCAGAAACGATAGGCCCTTTCCCACCAAAGTTCCTGTGGTGGGAAAAGGCCCTTTTCCCACCACAGGAACTTTTTTCATTTACCTGGGTAATTAAAAAACCTCGATGCATTTCCACTGAAATTACAGGGGTGAATATTACCCCGGTAAATGCTTTACAGGGGTAAATTTTGTACCTACACGTGACTGGGGACTTTGGCAGGAACTTTGGAGGTGTGGAGCTGTGTGGAACACATCTTGTAGCTGTTTCTGTGTTGTGAACGGCTATATTTAGCGAGTATTCAGACCCTCTAGTGACTCTTTAAAAAAAAAAAAAAGAAAAAAGTGACTAGTAACAAATATAGCATGTTTTTCTTGATATTGTTGTTCGAGACTTTTGAAGACACCGACGTAAAAGCACGTATTGTTCTGAAGGTCTTTGCACACCGGATGGAATGAATGAAAACAGGCTCGGTCAAGCAAAACTATCAGATCTATCTGAGGGAGCGTTTGTGTGTATACAGCAGCAGAGCAGAAGCAAGTGGAGACAAGAAGTGTTTAACTCATCAAATTGCTGAAGGACCATGTTTTATAAGCAGTAGAATTCACTTTTGAACCTTTTCTTTGACGCTTTCTTTTGCTATTTTGGTCAAAATCAAACCTATTTGCAGCCATCTTAATTCACACAATTCATTTCCACCACAGGAACATTTCTCATTTCCCTGGGTATTTGAAAAAAAACCTTGATGCATTTCCATCAAAATTACCCGGGAAATTGCTTTACTGGGTAAATTTAGTACCCACTCAAGACTAGGGACTTTTCAGATTACCAGGAACGTTGGAGGGGTGGGGCTGTGTGCAGAAGGACACAAATTTGTGGAACACATCTTGCAGCTGTTGACTAAGCGACTTTGTCCCATACTTAGTGAGTATTCAGACCCCTCTAATGACTGATGACAAATCTAGCATCTTTTTCTGGTGTTATTTGAGACTTTTGGAGACACTGACTTGAAAGCACGTATCGTTCTAAAGTATCGTATCGTCTTTACACACTGGACGGAACTAACGAGCGAATGATTCGCAATGTGAAGAAACTAAGAAATTATGATTTAAATTAAAATTAATTATGATTATATAGTTTATTCTTGTTTGGGTTTTGGGAAACAAACACAATGAGGCGATCCACTGCGTATTAAATGTTTTGACTGTACGTCAGGAATTCTTTTACCCGCATCTATAAGTTCATGGTAATAAAAGTTTGTGGAAATGTTGGTGAAAAAAGGTTCTAATGGTTTGAAAGTGAAAGAGACTCTTGATTTTTTCAAAAATATATGCACTATATTCAGCTTTAAGTTACTATTGTTCTGTGGCTTTTTAACAGCTGACTGTTCTGAGGAATGATCGTCCATCTTTTTGCAGATTTTCTGACAACACACACACACACACGTTTGCACTTCTATCAAAGAGAGGACCCTCATAGACATAATACATTCCCTAGCCCCTTACCCTAACCTTAACCTAAACCCAATTCTAACGCTAAAACCAGGTCTTAACCCTGAAAAAGCACTTTAAAGAAGTGAGGATTCACTTTGTCAAAATGTCCTCACTCTGTCGGGTTTATACAAGAACACAGACACACACACACACACACACACACCTGACCCCTTCACTGACAAGGCATTCATCATCATTCAGTGCTTTTAGGGAAACAGGCAGCTGGTAAAAAATGCATGAACTCACTCCTGCACTTTGTCTAAAAGTTGGTCGAGTGTCAGCACAGAAGTAATCAAATAAAACTGTCAGGTACAGAGTTTGTTTCAATAAGGTTTTTTGTTGTTGTTGTTATTTTCTTTTTTAATTATTCTATTTTTTAATATTTTAATTTGGTAGTCTGTTTTAATTCCCCACATCCTGTAACATTTCCCGTTTGTGTGGTTGCGTTCATCGTCACCCTAATTACTTACACCTGTGTCTCTTCCTCTCTCTGTGTATTTTCAGATGTACTGTACGTCGTCTTTAATCCGGTGTGAGCATTTCGGCAAAACTGCAGTGGTTTTTTCATCCTTGCCTTTTTTCAGACCGTGACAGACGTGACATTCACCCTTTTATGAGTTGATGTAGTGTCAAAATAATCTTGGAGATATAATTTAAGGTTAAAATCCTACATTATGTTGCTTTAACTTTTCAGACTTTTCTAACGTCACTTTCAGTTTTACCGTCTATTTGTTTAATACCACATTCACAAATTACCATTCAGTTTCCCCTAAGTCTGGGTGATATCGCTTATAAATATTTTTAGTCTCTATCCCAATATAAGATATATCTCATGAAAACTTTTCTTTTGCGATGTTTATGCTTCTCAAAAATTAACATCTTGAAATATGCATATTAAATCCTTTCATTTCAGATCATACCTGGTGGCTGTTTAATGTTAAATAAATAAAGTGTTAGAAACAGTGGCTATAAATAAATATAAATAAATATGGTTAAATTCTGCTATAACATAAACAGTTAGGCTTAAAATTTAGTTAGTTTTTTAGTTTAGTTTATTTATTTTATTCTTGAGATAAGATAATACAAAATGAAAGGGAGCAGAAATAAGAAAAATCTTATACTAACTTTACACAACACTTATTACAAAACACATTAAAATTAAATAATAAAATCTTTAAAATATCTTTAAAACATTTATAAAAAGGAAGTGTTATTAAGTGTTTTTTTATATAAATTTGTCAATTCTATATATGTTTTAATCAATATATAACATATAATTCCTATTCAATATAATAAAAATGATAATTATCAATGCAACAGCCTTTAAAACCAGGAAAGGTCGTCACAGATACTTAATCACAATGCAACAAAATCCAAAATCCAAAATCTAAGGCTATTATCTTGTCTAATGTCACCATATAGATAAAATATTTACAGTATATATTGTCCAGTCCTATAGTTTCTTCCAATATATGACACTGTGAATAGAAGCTGAACAGCAGTTTGTAGAAAACAAAAAGTGGAACACTGCTTTAAGTTCAGTTAAGTTTAAATTTGACAGTTTGACAGGAGTTAATCCCACTGCTGCTTCAATATCCACGGCCTGGTCTGGATTATATTAGAAGTCAGTTTTTGTGTGTGTGATGACACGTCTTGGCCAGAAATAAACCAGGATCTGGACCAGAACTGTAACGTCGTACTTTTTCCACTTACTACAGCCACAAACAACCTACTTTAATTTACAAAAATATACACACACACACAGTCAATAGTCACAAAGTAACTTCCACACACTCAGAGTCAAAATGTGTCGGTCGCTCACAGAAACAGAGGGAGTGTGTTTCCAGGGAACGCCTGCTGCTATTTTTGAACGAGCTGCATGCATGTGTTGTAATCGCTTTTCGCTGCACATTGTGTCATGATCCCTGTCAAAACAAAACAGCAGAGCAAACGTGCAGCAGCAGCAGCAGCAGCAGCAGCAGCCATTACCCAAATGTAGATAACAGGACTGGCCTGATGCCCTGAAACACAACTAGATCCTGCTGTGTCAACATCTGTGTGTGTGTGTCTGAGATTATGCTGTTTCTGTGTATTCTGAGTATTTCCTCGATCACCGAGTTGACTGACGTGACCACCTTCACTGAGGCAGACTATCCTGCTCAGGTTACGTAAAATTTCTGAGCTAATGCTTGATCTGTGTCGACCCACAACCTTAAAGATTTTACATTGGAAGACTAACAAAAACTGTTTAATTATGAGGTAGTGAAGTGTTGCACTTCGGTTAAATTACAGTCTGGAATATTGCTTATTTATTACTTTTATTAGTTTAATATGTAATATTTTTGCTGCTTTAATCATTCTAGATGTAAATAATGCATCTTTACCTTTTATTATTTTATAATTTTTACAATATGTGGTGCTTCAACACTGTAAATTTCCATGTTGTGGTAATAATTAAAAACTAGAAAGACACTAGAAAACACATGTAATACTGTTATGTGACATAAGCTGTTGGATGAAGCAGTGATGAATTCTGTCTTCTCTGGTCCCCGATTTGTTCTAAGACGCACCAGCGGAGGGAGCTACTTCTCCCACTCTGGTTGAAAAAGTTATCGGAGAGGACGCCAAAGCCTGTCTAATGCCATCTCATCAAAAAATGTATCCCTCTTTACGCCCTCCTTCCTTCCTTTCCTCCCTCCTATAACCGCCAACCCTTTCCTACTCCTCTTATCCACCTCCTGCTCTCTAACCTGGGGACGTGGGGTCAGTGGCTACTAATCCGTCCTTGAACAGCTGGGCTAATACCTCCTGCCGCCACCCCAGAGTCTCAGACTTCACAACCTGCCGTGTCAAGAACCAGCGTCTGAAGCCGCGGAGACATAATGCAGCCCGACACTGAGAGGCAAAGCTCTGATGATGAGGAGGCCTGAACTAGCCAGAACGGCCACCCACCAGAGGAGAGGGGAAGGAGAACTCCAGTGAAGATGCTCAGCGGAGAGAAATCTAATACTAGCTGATATAAAATCACTGGGCTTCTCACAGAAACAGTCAGGACGTAAAGTACAGTATGTGTTGTCAGAGAGTCAAAGTCCAAATAAAGTCTGGAATAACACGTCATATCCTCAAATCTAGGAGTTATTTCTGAATAAATGTGGCAGGTCATGTCTTAAGACTTGAACGACCAAGTTCCAAATCTCTCGTTGCAAAAATCTAAGATGAGCCTCAAGAATTCATCTCAGGAGAAAATCATCTCAGACCACAGTTAGTTGAGGCAAATTCCTGAGCTTTGCATTGAGGCTTTGTTAGTTCACAGCAACCGGCAACTGTCTGTGACATCACCCACAACAACCTGAGCTACCTTTCTAAATCATCCTACCATCTCATGTTGTGACATCATGTTCTATTAAAGAAAAGCTGAAACTTGATTGATTGAGACCATTAATTCTTAATTCACTAATTAACTTTCAGACTTCATTTTGCAACCAGTGAGTCGCCCCCTTGTGGCAATTCTTTACTTTGTTATTTCTTAGGCTTATTTCAATCAGAAATTTATGTCTGTTTTTTTTTTTTATTCACAGTGTTTGAGTCACAGCAGTAACAGCTTTTTAGAAACTGTTACATTCTACAGTATCAGATTGGTTGAATCCAGCCAGGGATGTGGTTTTGGCTGACGACAGTGTCCAAACAAAGGAAGCCAATCACAAATGGGTGCTTTCCCCATTTCCTGTCTTAACGCGATGATGACAGAGAAGCGACGTCTAGCAGCTTTTGTATACCTTCAACATGGCCCCCACCAAAGAGCAGCTGTCGTTCAATTCAGAAATGGAATTTAAAATGACTTGCTCCAAATATTCTTCTCCCATAAGAAGAACTGAACAGCCCACAACATCACTCAGCTGTTTGATGATTTTTATTGTTAATTCAATTTGTTAAATCAGTGAGACTGCATCAACTTCAATCATCTCGGCAGCTCCCAGGTTTTGGTTTTTTTGGTAAAAAAAAGACTTAACTGACTCTAAGACAATCCTTGAATCCTTATTGGCAGGATCAAGTTGAATTTTTAATGAAGGGGGAGTAAATTAAAAAAAAGAACAAAAGTTTTGAACCACAAGTTCAAAGTTCAAGTCTTGATGCCTGTTTTACATAAATAAATCCTTTAAATTGGGTCTTCATTGTATTGTATCCAACATGTGAGGTTCTAATGGGTCAAAACTTTGACAAGTCCTTGTTTTTGCTCAGACGTCTTTGATGAAACTTGTAAAAATCCCATATTGTGTGGGCAGAGACAGGTTTTATTTGCCTACAGCTCTCCATAAAACACCCAAATACATTCAAATCAGTCTAAAGCTCCCATGCTAAAACCACAAAGCTCTGACATCAAACACATTCCCAACCTATTCTTCTATTCCCAATTAGCCAACCGAAGATCTGAAGGTCTTAAAAGATGTGACTTGATGTTTTAGTTTCAACTTTTGTTTTTCCCGTTCAAACAAAGACGCCGTGGGGAGATTCTCTATCTCACACTCACACTCTCATTATAATGTACATGCATTAAATCAGTCATGTGAAAACAATCACATATCTTCATATGTAGCATGATCGTTAACCTCCTGACACACATTCACACACACACACACACACACACACACACACACTCACACACAGGCAATATACATGACTAAATGCATATACAGTTCCTGAGTCTGACATGATTTGTTATGACTTGGGGCAGTAATGATATACCTGGAAGATAACTTTAATGATGCGCTGGACTTCAAACTCTCACTGCCGGTAAATGTCTGTGTGCATGTGCACATGTAAAGCTGATATGACATCAGAGCCTGGAGGCTGTGGTCAACACAAACAAGCCGTTGTTCCCTCTCACACACACACACACACACGCAGACTGACCTCTGACATCATGCAATCCCATGATGCAACACTCCAAACCAAAAACTACATATAAACATGGCATTATTTCAAGAAATGTCTTTTCCCACTTTTTTTTTCCCTTCCAGCTTCTCCCTCTCTAGGGGGCGCCAAAGCGATCTGCATATTTGATTTATCCGAGATTGGAACCGGCATTATTGGCAATTGTGTTTTATATGCGACACACACTAGTGACGGTCAAAGCAGTTCTTCTCTTTGTACTGAATCATTAGAATCTGTTGATTAAAAATATTTGTTCACCAAATCGTTCAGTACTTCCTGCATGACCGGAGCACAGACTCCATCTGACACAGTCACTGAACTGAAATACGGCTGAACAGGTTGTGGTTCCGATCTCCCTCTTTCAGCAGTGCTGTCGCTAAATACACCAGACTCCTCTGTTTAATATTGAGATTTTAGAAATGTCCTTGTTAAATGTTGGAGATTAACACATGTTTTCAGGATTTTTAAGTCTTGTTCGGTTTGATTTCTGTGTCGCGCTGAATCTACCAGTGACGACACTCTGACAGAACAGGTACTAAAAAGTACCAGGTACCAGGTACTATCACTAATGGAAAAAAATCGAGTAGAGTTGAGCTGTGCCAAGCTGGGCTATGCTGGAACTGTATGGTGGAAAATAGAGTCCTATGAGTACATTGGATGTTTGTCCAATTAACCCAACCATGCTCAGATGTACCCCAGCCCTTGACCTGTAGGGATCCAAACTGGCAACCCTTCAATTACCATTATTAAGTTAGGGTCTGTTTGAATAAGTATATGTTCCAGTGTTTACAATCACAGAAGCAGAGACAAAGTGAAGAAAGCCAGGACAACAAAGGAAAGAAAATAAAAGTTATCATAAGGACCAAACAATCTCTAAACAGAAGAAGATGAAAATGTTGATGATGAAGACAAGTGACAACAAATTTAAGAGCAAGAGAGAGAGAAGTGAGACTATGTCATCATCATTTTCCAAAAGCCGGTTTGGTTTTTGACATGAAAACACAAGGGTGGAATTTTGAAATTTTCCCATTCTGGGACACGTGAACAGAAAGTCGAAAAGACTAACTCAAATCCTGCTCATTAGGGATGTTTTGTATTCTTGGGTTCTTGTCAGATTTTTGATTATATAATAGTCTTGCAATGTATTATAATAATATTTTTCATGTAATATCATGAGTTACAAGGTGATAATATGGATCTAAAACGCTCAGCAAGAGCAAAACATCGACATTGATGTTATCACCGGGTTTATGATTTATTAAATGTGATGAAACAATATGAATGTCAGATATTCTGGCTGACAAAGTTGGACGTCTGCCTCCCACTTGATCAGAAACAGACCTTCACACTCAGCTGTCCTCAAATCAGAGTCTCCTGCTTCCAACTACACTCTGTGACACTTTGTTTTTGAAAAGTTTACAGTCCCTTCTGACGACTGAGCTGCTTCAGGTTGTGTGTCAGGTGATTATCACAAAGTCGTTCACTGGTGTTTGCAGTAAACTCCTCAAACATATACAATAGTACACTCTGACAACACATGGTCAGTCTTCTGCTGGTATGTGTTTTGTAGGCTGTCAACGGCTCTACACGGTCACACACTTCTCTGTTTGTTGCCAAAGCACAACACAATTTTAAAAGTGTTTTCTTTTACTTTTTTTGCAATTTGTGTGTCCACAGTAGTCCACATAACATGTCTGCCAAATGACCCAAACGGCCTGGGGGACACTGAGCATCTAGACTGGTCAAGAGGTTTTCCCTAAAACTCTTTGTGAAATAACAGCTGTTCAAAAGGGGGAAAAAAAAAACAATATTTGTGATGATATTTAACAGAATTTCAAAATAAAGGCATGTGATATATATAGTTTACAATGAAAATGTTTTTATGATGCAAAATTAATCTTAATATTTAACAAAAGACAAAAAATAACTAATTATGTTATAATGATTAAGTTTGGGGCCACATGAAATCAATTGCATGTGGTCCCAGGGACAAAGGTTTGAGCCCTCTGCATGACTCTGTGTAATGGTTAGATGTGAATCCAATCTAAATAATGTTTCCCAACTGAAAATTGAAGTCTGTGTTTGTAGTGTAGTAATGAAGTCTGTGTCACTTTGTAAACCACCACCAAAGTCCATAGAGAAAATCAGCAATTGTACATCATAGCACTCAGGAGTTTTTGATCCACTGCTGCTTCCATCAGAACATTCATATGTATCATTTTGTGACTTTTGTAGTTGAAAACCTTTGTTTGACTACAGTTAAGCCACACAAACGGACCAAATGAGGCAGCAGAGGACGAGCAGCTTCTGTGTCCCCATGAGCTACAAATGCTGAATTTCTCTATGGACTTTGGTGGCGGTTTGCAAAGTGAAACAGACTTCTGTTTTCAGTATTAAAAAGAATTTCTAATGGCAAGATAAAGTTTATTAGCTTATTTTAAATAAACTTAGTGCTTGAAAATTCACATCGCAGTCAGTGTGTGAGTGCACAAGTATGCACCACACAGGTGGAATGGGGGGGTGGTGTTAGGCAATATACTCACTACAATACATCACAATATAGTATAGCATTTTTCATTATATAGTATAGTAGTTTCATATTTACAATAGTTAATAAAAACTGAATAAAGTCTGCCTTGCCATTAATTTAGTTTATTGTGTGTTTATATGCTGCCATATTTACACCAAAATGATACAATTTACTGCTTTTCATAAAGAGTTAAAATGAATATTGAGCAGAATTTAGTTCGGCCCATTTTTCCGGCCCTCCACAATTTTTTATGTTTCTCATGGGACCCCTTGTGGAAAATAATTACCCACTCCTGACAGAGAGTAATGCAGAGGTCGCAAAACTGTGGCCCGCCACAATTTTTATTTTTGAACACATGGGCTTTTATTTTGAAATTCTGTGGAATATCATCAGGGTCAGCATTTTACAAAGCCCAAATAAAGTCGGACAATAAAGTATATTGTATAGCATCATAGTGCACAGTATCCTGATATAGTAAATAAAACTTTGTGTTTAATGGTGCACACACTTTGAATGACCTCTGCTGAAGTCCATGTGGACTTATTACACACATTTGGCTTTTTACTAAAAGTGGGAAACCGTTGCAAGACGTTGAGGTCATTAAATCTAAGTAGAAACACACACCCTTCAGCCTGAGCGTCTGGATGTGTGTGCGTGTGTGTGTGTGTGTGTGTGTGTGTGTGACCCAGACCCTCCATGAACAACTCAGCTCTTTCCAATCACACTCAAATCTGTGTTGGTCTGCTGGCTTTAACACAAGTGGCTGTAACAACAGTTCAACTTATCCCTCTAAAGATCACAGGCATTATGTCTAGTTTATTGAATTGTGGAGATTTGTATCAGAGAAGCGAACAAAGACGCACGGTTATGAAACCAAACACTGAACTGTTTTTCAACTTGTGGTCCAAGTAAACTGCTTCTTATTTGGAAAGTATTTTTAAATAAACCCTCCATGGTCGCCCACTTGTTTAAATGTAATTAGGGCTGGATAATATTGTGTGATAGGATCATGCAATTACTGGCCACTTTATTAGGTACACCTCTTTGACGGCGTGTTCACACAAATGTCTAATCAGTCAAACACATCATGGCAGCAAATTAGTGAACTTAGCCATGTAGATGTGGTCAAGTCAAGCCACCGAAGTCCAAACTGAGCAGCAGAATGAGAAAAACAGGTGATTTAAGTGATGTTGAATGTGCTTTTAATTGGAGTATTTTTCAAAATACTGCTGATCTAATGGGATTTTTATGCATAATCATCTTTAATTTTTACAGAAAATGATACAAATAAATTGAGAAAATATCCATTGAGCAGCAGATCCGTGGGAGAAAATGCCTTCTTGATGTCAGGCGTTAAAGAAGAATGACCAGACTAGTTCAAGATGATATGACCATCTCTAAGATCAAAGCATGTCAAACCCTGAAGTGACTCTACCTAATAAAGTGACTACGATAATAGCTCTATTATTATCTCATTTTTTTCAATCTTTTCTTTTTAAATTTATTAACATGCTACTTGTACTAGACTAACTATTATTTATTTTGATTTTTATTTATAACTTTGCTTCTGGTGATTCCTTGTTTGCAAAATTACAAACCCTTTGTACAGCTCCTTTGTTGAATTTGTTGAATTGAACATGTCTTTCATATCTAATGATGTGTGTGAGTGTGTGTTGCATTCTTTGTGTATGAAAAGTCCTATAGAAGTAAAGTTTGACTGATGATTCCAACAAATTTGACTCAAAGCATTTCGATTAGATTTTTTTGCCAGTGGATTTGCATTTGCCACTTTGTGATATGACAATATTATTGCAGTTTTACCTAAAAATATTCAAAGTTAATCATATAATATTCCCACATGTGAGCCTCCAGGATTTTTCCATAACTTATTCATTCATTTCGGTGAATGAGAACCAGATTAGTGTCACATTCCTGGCTGCTTCTCCACTCTGACCTGCAACAAGTGGGAAAAACACATTCTGGTGTTCTCCTGCGAAATTCCATTATATTCCGCAAAGTCCCACATAAAACATACTCCATGTTTGCCAGCCTGGCACACATTTGTCTGCACAGAATTCATAAATGTGTGATTGTTGTTGATCTGACCCCCTTGTCCCCCCCCCCCCCCCCCAGCTCCATTAAGAACAATGATAACAAAGAGAAAAGCACCAAACACTTACTTTCAGTGAGTAAAACTCCGCACAGCTGCCAGCTCTGCTCCTGGCAGCGTCCACCCGCTCGTCCTGCATCTCCACCAGCTCCTCCACGTCTGAAAACCTCTGTCCTCCTGCTGGCATCGTACAGGAGTGTGTGTGTGTGTGTGTGTGTGTGTGTGTGTGTGTGTGTGTGTGTGTGTGTGTGTGGATCAGTTGACATCAGTTTCTTACTTTGCCTGCTTCAAATTTCTGTGTATTCTTTCTAGATCCTTCTGCTCTTCCTCAGCTTCCAGGTGCACAGACGTCCTTCCTTCACACCTGCAGTGATGGAGATGAGTGAGATGAGACAACAGGTGGAGGAGTTTCGTTCAGATTGAAATTACATGACGACTACTCTCTGTCTCTTCTGTGTGTCTGTCTTTCTGCCTGAAAGAGTGTTTGGTCATCCCCTCACTCCCCCTTCGATCTCTGCCTGGACAAGCCTGCCTGGTCTCATTGGCTGGTCAGGTGGAAGAGGGAAAACAGGGGGAGGTGCTGACACCAAAGGAGGAGGAGGAGGAGGTGTTGGGGTAGATGGATGAAGAGGGGTTATAAGGAGGGCTGACAGCACGCTCCAAACTGTCACAGGGAGGAGGTGGCCACTGATCAGCGGGATTATCAGTGAAGGGAAGGAAGGAGCTGAAGGGGGTTTTACTGATTTTTTTCAACAGGAGAAGACAGAGAGAAAGAGACAGACATTAGTGCGGCCTCATCCTGGACTCTGAGAAGAAACCAAAGACACATGCAGAGGACAGGAGGTCCTCTGAAAGACAGGATACCAAAGAAAAACAGTAACTAAAACCAGACAGAAATGAATCAACCGGAAACACAAATACATTTTGTGTTTGTGTTTGTGTGTCTGAGACAGACAGATACTGGGGTTGTTAACCTCCACCCACCGCTGCCTCCATAGCCTTTACTATTCAAATGCACAGCTCTGAGATGAGAACAGGCCATTGTTTTGAGCCGTGCAGCTTTGTGTGAAACAACAAACACACACACACACACACACACACACACACACTGGTTTCCATGACTTCAGAGAACATTGCATTGACTTATATTAGTTTCCTGGAGATTTACTGCCCTGAGCCTAACCCTAACCTCAGCCTAACTTTAAAACATGTCTTCAACTTAAAATGGAGTCATTTCCGTTATGAGGACTTGATTTTTGTCCCCATAAGGAAGACAAGTCCTCATAATGTAACTGTGGAAACAGATTTAGGCCCCCACAACATAAGGAATACCAGGTACACACACAGACTGTTTTCCATAACTTCAGAGGACATTAAACTGACTTCCACCCTAACCCTGACCCTGAGGCCTAACCCTAACCTCAGCCTAACTTTGCCTAACCCCAACCCTTAACCTAACCATAATTCAAATCTAAGTCCCAAAACTTAAACCAGTTTGTCAGAAATTAGGACCAGGTTTTGGTCTCCATGAGGACTACTTGTCCAGACAAGGTCAATGTTTATGACAGTTAAAAGGTCCTAAAGATGTTTAACACTTAATTGACTGAGTGCATTCAAACATATGCACCATGTTAAACCATAGGGCCTGAGGACATTTTTGGAAAGTGAAGACATTTTGACTGGTCTTCATATTCTGTCACCTCTTGAAATGATTTGTTGAGGATTTAGACTTGGTTATAGTGTTAGAATTAGGTCTTAGGTTAAGGGTTAGGATTAGGCATTTAGTTGTGATGGTTATGGTTAGGGTAAAGAGCTAGGAAATGCATTATGTCTCTGAGTATCCTCTCCCTGCTAAACTGTTCAGAAAATCAACTCATTCCCTCCCTAAATTATTCAGACAGTATTTCTTTGTCCAGTTTCTGGCTCATGTCCCATAACCTCAAATTACAGACTCAAAGTTACACAAAAATCAAATTTTTCTTTTTAATTTTCTCCTTTCTGAGTCATTTGCCTTGATAAATTGTAGCATCAAGCCAACAGTCAGTTGGAGAGCACTTCCCACCAAGATTACTGTGAAAATATGACAGTAGATGAATGCTAGTTCTGTTAATCCTCTCCTGACCCCATGACCTCTCCCTCTGCCCCAAAATCAGCTCTCTTGTTGTAAAGAGCTGTGAACTGCAGGGGTCAGACTTTGAGATAAGATAAGACGAGATATTTTGACAACATGTGATGACTTGTTTGCACTCTGTCTCTCGTTCGGATCCTCATAACCTCCGCCGGACTCCCTCTCTCATGCTCCATTTTCCCTTGTTTATAGATGTGATGCATGTGTGTACATTTTAGGATTAAACTCTTTCTGTCTGCTCACTGGAGTGGTGTGTGCGTCACTGCTCTCCCTCTGCGTCTCTCTCGTTTCCCTCCAAACTACTTATGACTTCACTTTCCCATTTATTCACTTATTTATTCACTTTTGAAATTTCTGGTTACGCAGACAGGGGCCGAGTAAACAACATTTTGGCAGGCAGAGATACGATTGGGACCAAAATGATTTATTCTTTATCTAAATTAAAAATTTCCAATAATTTGAATTTTGTCATGTTTGCAGACAATACAGATGTATATTGTTTATGGAGTTTAGTATTAGTAAACCAAATAGTGAAATAAAATTCATTTGAAATGGAGTGCAAATTGAATTGAGTTTTTGAAACAACATTTATAGGAGTTATTTTATGGTCGATGTAGATATGTAGACTATATCAAACAAAAAATATATATCGCTATTCTGTACAAAACAAGTGATTAGTTAAATAAGAAATGTTTGTATATACTGTTCATTTGTACATGTCGTATTGTGTTGATAACAATACAAAGACAAAATTATAGACCCTATAATTGAACTTCATAAAAGAGCTGTTAAAATAATCAATAAGACCTTGACGTGTTTTATAAGGTCCTCCCTTTTAAACTTTCCACGTCTGAAAATGTTAGAAATGATTTAGAGTTGCGAACGGGAGCTGTCTACTCTGTTTTTCAAAATAAAGTTAAAGTACGAGGGGGAATAATAATTTAAGAGGTTTGTTTATATTTAAAAATTGTAAGGAGAAATGTTAAATATAGATGTTATGTGTTGAGCTAAAACTCTGTCGCTCTCTAAAATGCAAAATAATTACTCATTTAAATTAAGAGAACATGAATTAAGTATTGTTGCTGATATTCTGGGTTTGATCCAATTAATTGTTTGACCAAAATAAACCTTAAGTTTTAGCCTATTCCATTTTGAGTCATTGATTTTGAGAAACGCATGCTTAAATGAAATAATAAACAAACTGAAATTAAAAAAAAAAACACTAATTCATTCATTCACGTTCACGACCCGGTCAGAACAGGGATCCTTCTGCATTGAGTTTGCATGTTCTCTCCGTGTGCATGGGTTTTCACCGGGTTCTCCAGCTTCCTCCCACAGTCCAAAAACATGCAGATTTGGGGATTAGGCTAATTGGACACTCTAAATTGCCTATAGGTGTGAATGTGAGAGTGAATGGTTGTCTGTCTCTATGTGTCCCTGTGATGGACTGGTGACCTGTCCAGGGTGTACCCTGCCTCTCGCCCTATGTCAGCTGGAGTTAGGCACCAGCGCCCCAGAACCGGCCCACCAGAGGGTCCAATACAGCCCGCAGGATGAATTACTGAAAGTTTCACATTATTATTAGAATCTAATCATTATCCGAAATACTATATTTTTCCTGAGACCTTGAGAACAAATTGCTCTGTATGTGACCCCTGAGCTAAAACGAGTTTGACGCCCGTGCATTATGTGCAAGTGCACTCTGCTCTTGCTAGCTTTTGCCAGATGTACAGATGCTAGCTTTAAGCTAGTTGTTACATTTCAGGCAGAATAAAGTCAGCAAATTTTAAGCTGCATTCCATTCAATTCAGAAGTCAGAGTTCATCACGTTCCAGTTGGAAATACAAACTTACCGGTAACCAGCCATTGTTTGCTGTAACAGTGCTGTAACAGATATTTTGTGCTCTACAAACAGAGTAGCAACATGTCTACGATTAAAAATTCAACTGTACTATGTGTACGAATGATTTACTGTGAAACAAATACAACAGAATTTAGAGAGCTTTCCTTTGTAAGGAACGTCCCATGATCTCAGAGATTACAAGTTCCGACTACAAATGGAACGTAATATTAGCCGAGCTAATGACAGACTAGATCTCAGGTTCAGGATAGTCAGTCTCCTCTTGGGGTTCATCCCAATCTCATACAACACAGCAAGGTCTAATGGGACAACCATTACAAGCTTCACATTTGCTAAATTAGCGATTCCCAAAGTCTGGGTTGCGACGCTCAGATGGCTCAAGTGAATTTTTTGTGGTTCCCAAAAACATTTGCTGATTTCTTCCAAACATTTAGCCAAGATTTATGTTATGTTTTAAATAACGTGCATAAAGTTAAATTTTAATTAATTCACCAAACTTCTTAAATAATTGTTTTCCACTTCAAAATGACATTAGGTCACATGTTCATGTGATATTAGTTGTTGCAGGTTGTAAATTAGTCGGGTCAGTTTGCCTTCTTTAAAAAGTGGGTGAACATATAGAAAGTTCGGGGAATGGCCACACATCTACATGGAGATATCATTAAAATTCCAGTAAGAAAACTGGCAGATTTAAGAAAAGTGGCAGATTTAAACCAACAAACATTTGTATACTCAGCAGATGCATGCACATATTCACCGTATACCCACTAATCATGAGTGGGACTTGCAAATGCTGATTGCTTGTAATGAAAACATCAATTCAGGTACAGCAGCTGGTTTATTCAACTGCTGCACGAATGAGATAACATGACATCCGCCCCAGTGCTCCTCAGTGTTTGGCCAACCTTTGTTCAGCAACTGGATTTGACTAATTGGATCAAACAGACAAGTGACAAAAGAAGATGCTGCAGACGGGGAGTTTAAAGGATTCAGAGCAATACAAGACATCCAATTAGTGTCTGTGATGGTCAATGATGAAACCACAAGTCTTTTATTTAGCTTTAAATTTAATCTGTCTGATGATCTGATTCCCTACTACTTCAGCAATGAGATAATACACAGACATAAGATATAAATGTAGAAGTTTGCAATATTTTTGCAGCACAGTAAACCAAGTTAGGAGATAGTAAACATGCATTTTTGACAATAGGAAGAATAAAAACAATAGAAATAGATTAAATTGAGTGTTCACACTGCAATTCTCAATTACATTGAATCAGAAACGTATTTTCTGAATCAAAATTAAGCATCTTATTTATATATATATATATTCATATCAATGTGATTGTTTTTAGAAAAAAAACATTTTCTGGTTATGAATGTGGTTAAATTTAGGCAAGAAAAAGGTTATAGTATTTCCATAAAGCAACACAGCAGCTTTCCATATTTCCAATAGACTGTGACACAACACAAACATCAACATCCTTAAGTTTGTCAAACTGTGTTCTGCTGTGTAGCAGTATTCTCGGCGAAAATATCTTCCTTACAAATCGTATTTGGAGAATTTTGTTTCATTGAGTGGAAACACATTTTTTTTGTGAGTCAGTGTTGACTTAAGATAAGATAAGATGTACTTTTATTGATTACACCATAGGAAGAATTTATGACACCAGGTATGGGATATGTGAAAACATCTACTGCGCGTGATGTTAAAGACGGAATCCACTGCATACATGTGTTTTATGTTAAACCATGTACAAGGGTGGGCTGAAAAGTTCATAGGCTGACGAAGAAGGAGTGCTGGCAGAGCAATGAATCTTGGCGTCTAATAAATTCAACCTTTCTTGATGTTAACTGCACAGTTTCTCTCCAGATGAACTCACATTTGATAGCTAACTGAGAACTTTGAAAATTAGTACAAGACATTTTGTGAACATGGACAATATTTGGCACCATGGTTTTACCAAACATCTTCAGAAAAAGTGGTTTTAGCCCCCAAGGACATTCATGTTGACATGGTTGCTACATGAGGGGATGATGTTTCAGCTTTATCAATGGTGCAATAGTGGGCAGGTGAATTCAAGGGGGTTAGGGAGAGCTTTGAAGATGATCCAAGGTATGGATGTCCTGCTGCAGCCGAGACCCAAGAAAACATTGATGGTGTTCACCACAGGGTGACAGATGACAGATGTTTGACTGTTCCTCAGATAGTCCATGCTGCAAGCATCTCTTGTGAAGGAGAGAAGGGGGTTAGGGAGAGCTTTGAAGATGATCCAAGGTATGGATGTCCTGCTGCAGCCGAGACCCAAGAAAACATTGATGGTGTTCACCACAGGGTGACAGATGACAGATGTTTGACTGTTCCTCAGATAGTCCATGCTGCAAGCATCTCTTGTGAAGGAGAATAGCACATTTTGCAAAACAAACTTTGCATGTTGAAGGTTTCTGCTCAGTGGGTGCCACAGCTCTTGACCCCTGTCACACCAGGCTGGTCATGTTGCAGGAGAACTTGGCACACTGTGAAGCAGACCTGGCTGGTTTTCTTGAAGGTCCTGAACCAGGATGAGTGTTGGGTCTACCGCTTTGAGTCAGAGACCAAAAAGGCAGTGGAAATATCTGCTGGTGAGAACTTTTTTGACTATCCGGATAAGCGCTTATATGTTGACAAATAAACCACATTTGGTCACATTTGACCATTGCATCATGGTGAACTTTGCAGCACACTCTCGAATTACGAAATTACATCAAATGATGGTCTTTTCCATGAGGAGAATGTGATGCTATGATTCCAGCAAAACAGTTTACAGTTTGTTTGGATGGAGCATAAACAGAAGTACAAGTATCTCTTTAATTTTTGCAGCTGAAGCCAGCAGGCTGTCTGCCACAATGTGTGGTCCATTTACACGTGATTTTAAATAAAAAATCTATATTAATAAGCCAAAAGTATTTGGACACCAACAGCGACTGTAATGAACATATACAGAACTTTAATAAGGAGTTGGTCAATTTTGCAGCTCTAACAGCTTCCACTCTTCTTGGAAGACTTTCCTCAAGGTTTCTAAGTGTTTCTATGGAAATTTGTACCCATTCATTCTGTAGAGCATTGATGAGGTCAGGCTCTGATGTTGGACAAGAAGGCCTGGCTCACAATCTGTGTTCCAGTTCATCCCAAAGGTGGTAGATGGGGTTGAGGTCAGGGATCTGTGTGGGTTAATCAAGTTCTTCATCAAAAAACTCAAAGTCAAACCATGTCTTTATAGTCTTTGCTTTGTCCATTGTGACACAGTCATGTTTGAATAGAAAAGCACCTTCCTCAAACTGTTGCCATAAAGTTGGAAGTACAGCATTGACCACAATGTCCTGGTATGATGAAGAGTTAAAGATTGTCCTTCAATGGAGATAAGGGGCTTTGACCAAAGCCTGACAGAAACACCTGAATTTACTACTCAACAGGGGTGGCCAATTACTTTTGTCCTTATAGTGTAGTTTTTATACTGTGTCACTGTGTTTGATACAGAAAAAACATTTTCAAAAAATAAATCTGGAAAAACAAATGGAAAAACAAAAGAAAGGGAGATGTTTTAGTGTTTCCACACGTTAACGAACATAAATTAAGCATAAATCTCCAGGAAAAATGTGACAAGATTCCTCAGCCTGCCAAACCATTAACAGTTTTTCTTGTCAAATGTGGACAAATAATGTAAAAACTAACAGAACTATCCTTCCTTATAAAGAAACGCTCTCCAAAATGATGTACAGTATCTTTATTGCTTGTTAGTTTGTGTTTCTATCAGAGAAGCAGTCGGTGACAGCTAAAGTTTTCCTCAGGCTCCAGGTTCTGCTGAGCAGGTCTAAAGACTGACTGGACACCATGGACAAAGTGTCAGCCTGTTAATTCATCTCCAGATATTTCCACACCCTCTCTCTCCATCTTCCTCCCTCTCTCCATCTCTCACTCTGTATATATCTGTTCTTTTCATCTCTGTCTCCTCCACTAAGCGCGTTGGTCTCCAATGCTTTATGTCGACTCTAGTGAGAATTTTAAATCATAAATATGTGGGATTTGGCTTTGACTTCACTTCAAATATGACCACAACTCTGAATATTGTTTCAAATATCTGCAGTTTAAAGTGTGTGCTGTCAGCACCAAAATGACCCATTCACACACAGATACCTTTAAAGAGTTTTTCCCTTATTGTAAACCATTATCATGTTCACACACCGAGTATGTAAAAATGAAGCAGACAATGACTAAGTCGGCAGTTTACTCCTCTGCCCTGCAACATCTAGTCATTTCCAGCATTGGGAGTGTTGAATGTCGCCATTACTCAGAGTCGCATGATAATTCCTCTCTGTGGCTGAGTCAGCGTTTCTCAAATTTCAAAACGGAACTTTCAAATGGATTCTCCACAAAGAGTAAAAATGTTTGTGGGCTTTGCCTTTTCTTTCCTAACTTAAATTCATTATAGGAAGGTTTTCGCTTGTTTACATGCTCAATATGGACAAGAGACAATAATATATGGGCACTTTTCACTTTCCAATTCATTTGAAATTCAATATTATTTTGAACATGGGATGTGAAGTTCATGATCAAAACATAATAACTAGCTCAACATGGAAAGTTCCCCATGAGAACCAGCAGAGGGTGCACATAAGTTTCCCATCGTATCATATGACAAGTTTTAAGCTGTTTCCATGATGTACGGTTTGGTTTGGTACAGTACGGTACGGTTTTGACTGAGAACAGTGTCTTTACAGGGTAGGCGGGGTGTGGGCTGTGCCCGATGGCTGTATACCAGTGCAACTACAACAAATGACGCCAACAAATGACGCCAACAAATGACGACAATGAACAAATACATCAAATGAGGACAACAAATTACAACATTGAATGCGGCACAGCAGGTACTTTTTTTTATTGTACCATTTAAAATTGCCACCATCTACACCGGTTGCATGGCTCTCTAAGCTGGCTCATAAATACTTAAATACTGAGTGCTGTGTTTCATCTGTGGGTAATATTGTAAATTAAAAGAGATACACTAGATTCTTATCAGGTTGATCAGAATCTAGCGTGAGTTTCTGGCAAATAATATCAAAAATAAAGTTGGGCCATTTAACTTGACTAGCAACATAACTACATTTTAGGTAAAAACTGTTGGAGCTTCTTCCTGTTATTTTATTTATTTGTTTGTTTAAAAGGGACAGTGTGCATTCATTAACAGATTTAGCTATTAAAGATAGTTTTCATCTTTTATCAAAAAAGAGGAGCTGAGAGTTAAAATGACATGAAAAGCATGAACACTGGCAAACAGGCATTGGATTTTCCTCCAAGTGCCACCAGGGGAAGCTTGCGTACCACTCTTGGTTCACGTACCACAGTTTGAGAACCCTGGCCTTAGACAAAACAAACAGTCTTGTAAGAAGTTTGTAAAAAGATAGATAAGAAGTTAATAAAACAGCAACATATTGTTGCATCTTGTGAATACTGTCTAAATTTTGTTTTATGATTGAAACATGTTATTGTCAGTGACAAACAGCTCAGCAGGAAGATGACACATTTATGTCCATTATTGCTTCGTGCTTGTAGTTCCAGTTACTGTGGAGAGACCAAGGCCATGCGGTCACTAATGTGTCACTGTCAAAGCAGGGAGTTGTTGAGTCATACGCAGGACAAAGGGTTAAAGGTGAGTCAGCAGATAAAGGCGGACAACAGTATGGGGGGGGGGTGTTGCTAATGAAGGACGAGTAATCGATTGTGTGTGTGCATGAGTCTGTAACAATCTGTGAAAAAGTACAAAGCGAAGCAGAAGAGGGTAACGGTAAAACAGAAAAATACACAAATACCTGAAAACACAGGGAGCAGGAGCAGGAACCAGAATGTAGCAGAACAAACAGGAAATAAAATCGGGGCGGCAGCGATGATTGACCACAGGTGAATCACATCAAGGTGGAGCAGGTAATCACAGAGGAGGGAAAACAGGACAGGATACAGGAAGTCAGCAAAAAACAGAAGTACAAATATGAGTAAAAACTACAAAATAAAACCAACTAACAAGGCATGGATACAAAATAAAACAGGCCAAAATTCTTGAATTTAGTCAGTGATCAAGTTTAAGTTATCAGTCATGTAAATCATGACTCAAGTAAACAATACAGGTTGGCTGGTCAGTTGGTTGGTTGACAGGCAAACCCTTTTCTGAAGAATGATTCTTTTGAAAATCAGTCTGACCTGAGTAAGATCCATATGGGGTCAAAACCTTGTGGGTCTCATTTCTCTGTTACCATCACCTGTGTGGTTTGAGTTGCACCTGTTTCTCATTATCTCCTCACCTCACTAATTACTCTCCACTTACCCGGCTCTCCCCACCAGAAGTCTTGTTCAGATCCTGTGCTTCCTGATTTACACTTGAGGATTTCACATTTTGAATTTAGTTGATGGTCAAGTTATCAGTTCTGTAAATCACGACTCAATTTGTAAACAATCCAGTTTGGTTGGTTGACCAGAATCCAGCTACAAGCGTCAGATGAGTCTGACAGACGAACCCTGAAAATCAATCTGACCTGAGTAAGATCCACATGGGGTCAAAACAATGTGTCCTCAAATAAATCTTTAATGTAATGGAGTAGATGTACAGATGCAACCTTCGATTGGACTTTGTATTCTCCCGGTTTGGTTCTGCACCTTTTGAAGAAAAAGTTGATGTGTGTATAATTACTCTATCGATTTCCTGTTGGTTACTCAAACTTCCCATTTGAATTCCACAGACTTTACAAAAGCCACACAGGAGCCAAAACACAGATGTAATGGCTGAAGAATGTGTGTTTCATGCCAGCTGTAATTATTGTGAATCTCTTGACAAATACGAGGTAATCCTCCTGTCTAAGGCAGAGCAGCGGCAGCGGCAGCGGCAGCGGCAGCAGCAGCAGCTCTGCACAGCCTCTAACTCATTACATGTGTTTCTAAAGTGTGGAAGAAAAGGACACAGTCTTGAACGCAGGTAAAAAAAAAAAAAAGAAACTTTAATCACCAAATGCAAAGAAAGGTTTTGTCTTTTATGTGCCACTTTCTTGTACGTATTTTATTTTTAGTGTGTAGCCAACAGTGTTGTTTTAAAAAGTGTTTTATTTTTTGATGTGAAGCACTTTGTAATATACATTTATTTTTATTACCATAATTATTATGTAAGTAGTAGTGTTGCCAGTTAAAGGAGAACATCCTTGTCTGATCCAAAATCGATCCAATTTAATTCATCAGTTAATCATCAGGGACAAAAGACTTTGTCTCATTGTGACTTGTCCTTCCCATTTTAATTTTCCAATGCTCACACTTGTCATGTCCCCTGGACTCATTTATTGGTGTCTCACTTTGCAATTTTCCCTCCCTTTACTTCCTGTTTTGTTTTGTATTTGTAGTTTGTATATGAATATATACTGTACACATAACACTTTATTTACCAAAATGTACAACTATGTTCATGTAAAAATTCAAGCATATAATAAATAAATTGGACCGTGATTCACATTATCGAGGTACTGTATGTTAGTCCGACTAAGACTAGCTCTAAAATCAGACTCCAAGATGCCTGCCACTCGCTTCAAGAGTAAAAACACTTTTACAGTTAATTGCACTTCTGTCTTCTTTGTTTCACAATAATATAGAGATTAAATAGTACAGTTCAATTCCTATCCTGTTGTTACGCCGTTCTGGTTTCATAGAATGGTTTTGCTAACAGTGGCTAAGAATGGCTAGCGCAAGATACATGTTTTTTTCCGAGTTCTCAAATGGACTACGGTCATACGTCACTCCCAGCTCTGACCTTTGCTTTATTCAGCATGTGTATCAGTTGGACTTGTACAAACATGTGTATTTGCTGGTAAATACAGAGTTTTGTGCTCAGAATGAATCCAAACCTTAACCCTTGTTGTCCTGGGGCCTTTTTCGTTCACAAGAGTGACGTACAACACGTGACTGTGTTGACACAGTGATGACTGAAGAAGATATGCGGTGATGCAGTGTGTTAGTTTACAGATAGGAACAGGATTTATCAGCACTTGATCCGATTTGTGGAAAGCGGAAAGCTGGTGTTGTTCTTGGAGATGTTTTTGCTTTTAGCCTGAGCTCATTTAGACTAATCTCACACTCACATTTTTTACACGAGAGATAATCTACACGTCTCCCAAAAACAAATGTCCGTGAGCCAAAGAGCAAAAACCCCACACCTGCACACAAAATATCACATGCACACAGTTCAAGAGACCTGAATCTGACCCCAACCTATTTCTAATCCCAGGATATTTATTGCTGAGATAAAGATCTGGATTTATTTCCTCTCAGGAGGCTTTACATTAAGAGTGAGGGATGTCAGAGGTTAAATTTGAAAAATGGATTCCCAGTCAAACAAGGATAGATGAGCTGCTAACAGGAAGGATACAGTAAAAATGTCCTCACTGGAAATAATTGTCCAATCCAGTGACAGTGTCCAATCCAAGAAGTAATTCATTATTTCTCAATGAGGTGTCCCAAATAGATAGTATCTCTCAAGAAGACACCGTTAAAGGACCAAAGATTTGTGTCTGAAAATGTCCTTCTTGGACACAACCAAGGCTTGTTATGTTGTGACAGTTGGGACCCAGATCCATGCTGATACAGACAAAACCTGCACTAAGTTCACACCCACAAGTTGCCACAACCAAACTTTATGTCTTACCTACTGTGACGTAAAGTAATGGGTTCTTCCTCTCTGGCTGTTTGAAGTAGCAGAATGGCTAAATTAATCCACTGTGACTTGCTCACAATCAGCTTTGAAGTTTTGTTGCAGTATGAGAAAGATAACTTCGATGTCAGATGTTTTCCCTGCTCCAATAGACCTGATTCAAATGAATGGGTCATTATCAGACTTGTGCAGAACTGGATGAAGAGCTTGACCATTTGAAGCAGGTGTGTTGGAGCAGGGAAACATCTAAACATGGAGGACAGTGTTCCCCAAGAACCAGGGTTGGGAAACACTGACTGAGACAACTTGTCCTTTAACAACGGCCTGTTCATTGTCCTGCTGCCACTGTTACATATTAGCAATGTCTGCCATCTCCATACAAGTCTCAGCTCCGTCTGTTCAGTCTGCCGAGTCCAAGATCAAGTCCAGACCTTCACTCTATGGACTAGAAATAAGTTGTGGTTTGAGGCAGGATTTAGTTGCCTTCCAAAGTGTCATTTGGATGGATTATTACTGATAGATTAGGTTTAGGGTATTATAATGATATTTTTCACCAAATGTGTGAAATTAATCCTATATATGGAAAAGATATTCGTTATTCAAATGATTGCATTGGGGGGGAAATAACCTTTCTCAATAAACCTTCATAACAAATCAGCCACAAAATTAACTGTAATTATAACTATAATAACTGTAGTGAATCCACTGCAGAATATCAATAAACCAGGCGAAGAAATTGATTTTGTTTTCTGTTTGGTTGTCTCGTGATCTGTGCTTGTGTAACCTCACTTAGCGAACTGTCGACCTGATTTTGACAGTATTGCCAGTTATTATCAGCTTTTTTCTTTTTTTGGGGGGGAGGAAAGTATTCCATTACACTGGCCTTAACTGGGAGCTGAAGACAACAAGCAAGGCTAAATTAAAAACAAACAATGAAAGGAACAAGAATGTAAAAGATAACAAAATATAATTTTAAAAGTAAAGCTCTGTTTAGCAGTCAGTTGTTTTTGGCAGCGCTGCAGTGTTAGGCCCATGTTGGCCATTAATAAACAGCTGGTTTGTTACTGAGCTGTGTCAAAGCAAATGAGTCAGAAAATGGCTCTCTCTCTGGATGAGTGGACGCCACAGAGCTGCAGATGGGTTTTACTCCAATCGAAAAGGTGCTGCGTTGATTATTTTGTATTTTCACTTCAGCAAAAAAAAACATTCATGCTCTATTATTATATGTTACGTTTTCTTCAGTTTTTAGTTTTTATGCAAATTTCTTGTGCATGTCAGTTTTGTAAGTTTAGCAAAAATACAAATACAGAAATCTAATCCAAGTGTTACAGTTTTGAAGCTCATGACTGATGGAGAGATCAACATAAAACCCCAAAAAAATAAAAAGATAAAAACGATCCCCAAGAGGCAGCTACAATTTTCACGAGCCAGATTCTGTCTTCAAGTGTTTGCCTGTGGCCAAACCACAGTGGTTTGGACCAATCAGTGCTGTGTGAGGGAGGAAGAGGTTCACATAAATATTGGTAGAACATCAATTATATTAGAAGTGGATATTATTTTATTGCCCTAAAGGAAGAGCAATGAACACTAGAGGCTTGTTTCAATGGAACATTTTATTTTTATTTCTCTCCTGAAAGGCTGCAGCTACTGACAGTGAGAGAACTGACAGTGTTTTATGAGCTTTCCTTCCCTTTTGCTAATTTTTTTTTTTTTTTTTGGAACAAACCATCTGAAGCATGAGGGTTACCGAAGGCTGAAACTTTGCCAATTTCACACCTTTTTATTGTTAAAGCTGGTATAAATGGTTTTTTTGGCTACAACTTATCATTTTGATTTTAAACTGTCCTTTATCTTCAAGCCATTTTCATTTCCTTTCAATCAGATTGAGTCTATCAGCTTCACATGACTCTGTGGGTTCTAATTTCGTAGACCAGGCCAGGCGCAGTGCAAGTGTGCCGCGCCAAGGGGGTGTTTCCAGGCGCATTTTGCAAGTTTCATGCACAGCGCAGGGTGCGCAGCCAGGCTCAGCCAGGCACAAGTACTCCTCTGTCCCAATTCCGTCTCTCCTACCAGCAAGTAGCAAAGAGAGGGAGAGAAAGCGTGACTGGATTTAACACAGTCTTCACCAATCAAATGAGCTCCTCTCCTCACCTTTAAATGCGCCGCAGCGAAGCACAGTACAAGTTTCATTTCACCATGGACTAAGGAGACAGCAGCAGCGTCAGACGGAGGAAAATTGATGGTCTGGTCTGTGAGGTCCAAGCTTACAGTGGCCGAATATATGCAAAATATATTGCAAAATATATAGCAAAATGCGCCTGGACACTCCCCCCGGCCTGGTCTACGAAATTAGAGCCCGACCAGGTCGGAGCTGGCGAAAACGCATCTTCAGTGCAGCCTTTTGGCACGAAATTTTCACTGCGCCAAGCTGAATCTTTAAACACCTCCCCCTCTTGCGCAGCCACACCCATCTCTACTTGCCTCGGTCTAACAAATTGCCAAATTTGCTGCGCACGGTGTTGCGCTGGACGAAATTACTACGCAGGCTGCGCCACCTTGCACTGCGCCACAAAATTAGAGCCCTGTGTCTCAGTTTAGCAGTGTTTTAATATCATATCCCTTGGTGACATTCCCCCCACTGCACACAGAAAGTGATTTGTTTTACTTCAAACGTATGGCACAATAAGAGTATGGATGAAAATTTTCAAGAATCGTATGAATATATATACCGTTTTCTAGACTTGATGACCATTTACACTATAGTTTTGACATTCACTGATATATGCACACAGCACATTTATGTGGATCGCTTTGTCAGACACCCACTCATGATCTGCTGACACAGCCACCAGGAACAACTTGGGGTTAAGCGTCTTGTCCAAGGAAAGAGCAGACTAGTGGAGCTGGGAACCAAACCCTCAACTTTCCGTTTAAAAGAAGTCGAGACCCACTCTACCACCCATTTTTGCTCTTGAAACCCTGAATGTTCAGCAGTGTGTGTGGAATAAACACTGATTACAGCTGTTTAGAGGACAGATATTACACACTGGAGCAGTAAAACTGAGTGTGCTGTATAATATTGATGTACATCTTCCTCATTTATATTGGTTTACTATAAGCCTTCCTTTTCTGATGGCTATTTACTTCCAATCGGGAAAGAGTTTTCCTGGATAAACAGCAACTCAACGACACAAAGGAATTATGGTATTATGTATCCATAACAGTAAAGAAAATTGCATTCGTAATTCTTTATAGTGTGTGTATTAAGGGACAGGCACTTATGTTGCCCTTTTAATATGTTGTGTTCCATTTGTAGTCGGAACTCAGAATTTCCGATATCACAGGGCGCTCCTTCAATGGGAACAACCCCACATTAGGGAACAACAACAGATGGGAACAACAGTCAGATTTCAAACTAGGAAACTACATACGAACACTGCTTCTTTTAAATATTGTAAACTGTGTATATTTCATATAGTTGGATGGATATCCATGCAGACAACAAACTTACCACAAAGTCACTTTGTAGATTCAGTAAAGGTTAAAACTCTGCTCACAATTGGAGCTGATTCGGATAAGAGTCTGTTTTCATGACTTTCATCTGTAGTAAGCACTTTCAAATGTTATTCAGAAAGTGTTGATTTTTTTTTCTTTACACATGTCACTGATACATTTCCAAAATGTGACTAACCTTCTGTGTGACTGACATGAAATTAGTTTGGACCTGAGGCAGTTCAAGTGAAGCTGCTCATCAAAGGGAGAGTTTAGGTCAAGAAAAAGGAAATGGAATTTGATGTATGTACAGATCACACACCTGGATAACTGAATTTGCCTTCAGCAGTCTGTGTGTGTGCGTGTGTGTATCTGGTATTCCTTATGTCGTGGGGACCTAAATCTGTTTACACAGTCACATTATGGGAACTTGTCCTCCTTAAGTCCTCATAATGTAAATTACTACATTTTAAGGTGAAGACATGTTTCAAAGTCAGGCTGAGGTTAGGGTTAGGGTCAGGGTTAGGGTTAGGGTCAGGGTTAGGGTTAGGGTTAGGGCACTAGTAATTATGGTACAGGTTTGAGTAAGTTTCCAGAAAAAGAATGTAAGTCAATGCAATGGAAAGCAGTGTGTTTGTACTTGTATTTGTATTTCTCTGGCATAAACACTGACTTTGGAGACCAAAACCTGGTCCCAATGAGGCAAAACCTAGTTAAGAGTAGGTCTAAGATTTGAATTGCAGCTAAAGATGACATCACTGGACACCTTCAAGAACATCTTGAAGAATTACCTTCTTTTGTGAAAGTTTGGGTTTCAAGAAATTTCCTGAATCTCACCACAAACCTTTAGAGCTAAAGAAGACAAGTCCAGTTTTGATGTGTTTTGGATAAGGATGACCTGAATGAATGAGAATCTACACAGACATTTAAAGAGAGAGCATCCACTCCACTTGTGACCTCAAACACACTAGGCTTTGCCAGATGGTGGCTGGCAACAAAAAGTGGGTCACTGGGCCACATTGAGTGGGTTGCAGATTTTTATTTATTTTATTTTGAAGGCAAGGCAAGTTATAGCACTAGTCATACACAGGGCAACTCAAGGTGCTTTTCAAAGGCAGAGAAATACTCACAATAAAAGCAAGACATTAAAATTCCATTCAAATCAACATTAAAATTAAAATAGATATTAAAATCATGGGATGAAAGTGACATTTGCCAGTGAAAGTGTTAAGAATTTAAGAAAAACCTGCAGTAAACAATAATGTTTTCAGGCAGATAGGTTTGGTGATGTATTCATGTGTCCATCATTTTATACATCAGTGCTAAGTTGTCAACATTTGTTGTATACATGACAAGGTAAAAGTACAAAACCGACTATGTTAAATGTTGGTTTAAATCCACATTTACTAAAAGCACCATCATGCAGTGAAGACGAAATGACATTTAAAATTGAGTGGCTCAAAATATAAAGTTTCAGTGCTTTCTAGTCATTTTAATAGTTATTATTTTTCTGCCTCTGTTTTGGTCTTGCTGTGTCCTTGAAAGTCATATTGGGCTGAATCAGTATTGTGTGAACTCACCCGATTTGAACGTAACAGACATTTGTTGATAATATATTAATATAATTTCAAACCACAGTTTTAAACTTGAGTGGTTCAAATATTTGGGTAGCAATTTGATGACTTAAGACAAACGTGGATCCAAGAGATGAATCCTTTAAGGACCACTGCCTTTATTGGTTTTGGCAAACCAATAAAGAGACATATACAGTATGCGCAGTTCTTCGAGGATCTGCATATTTTTGTATTTTGTACATTGTGTATTTTCATCACAAATTAAAAGCTATTCCTCATAAAACTCCATGACAGCGTACAGTGTGTAACACGCCCAGTGAAAAATGACTTTGGGGGAATATTTCCCCCAGAGCCACAGGAAAGTGATACTTCTCTTAGATCTTATCTTCATTAAGTGACTGATTTAGACCTAATTTCAGTTAAAACAGGTTAATTTGTAGCGAGTGCCACATGCACGGAGGGACGCACACCTCTCACAAGATGAGATTTCCAAGTGCAAGGTAATTGTTTTTGTAAGACCCTCCTAAAAGCATGTGAACTTTTCCACTTTGGAAGAGAAATAATGCAGAGAGCTCAGCGGTTCTGTACATCCAGTGATATAATGCATTCAAAAACAGACGTACTATCCAAAACCAACAAATGCTTCGATGATGTATCATACGCAGACACTGTGGCCTGTAATTAAATCATATTGAGCACAGTGCTGAAATTCTATGTCTCAGACATGCTGAGATGGAACTAATTAAGGATAGTTATTGATGATGTTACTCTGATTGTTGAAATGTTGACTCAGTGATGTATTTCTCCACAGAAACCTCCAAAGAACAAACCAAAACTGTATTTATTATAGTTTATAATCAGCTCCTCGAAAAAATCCAACTCAGCCAATAATTTACTTGAAAAGCATCTGTGAAGAACCATCTAATCTTTTCTGTGTGATGTTTGCATGTTCTCCTTATGTCTGCCTGGGCTGCTTTGCAGGTAAATCCAGGCCCCTTCAACAATCCAAAATAACTAGTGGAGTATAAGAGCAATTATGTCCTCCATCCGCCCTCCATTTGCTCTGCTCATGTTACAAAAACGTGTACTTCAAATTTAATGATCGACAAATGTGCTTTATTTGTGAACTTGCTCATCCGTCAGCAAACCTGACACAGACCGGAATATAATTTTAAACAAAGTCTTACTTGAGTTGTGGGTGTATTGTATGGCATTGGTATCTGGGGCAGTCCATGGCCAAGTGGAAGGGGATTGGGCTTGTAATTGGAGGGTTGCCAGTTCTAATCCCTACCAGGTTCTGGGGTACCCCTGAACAAGGTACCCAATCCCCATGGCTCATTGTTAATTGGACTCTCTAAATTAACCAGAGCCATGGGCGGGTTGTGTAAGGAAGAGCATTCAACGTAAAAATCTCTGCCAAATTAAATTTGGAGATCATCCACTGTGGCGACCCCTAGAAATATATTCCATAAAGTATATAAAGTGTTGGAGTCTCTCAAGGGGTAGCAGTCCTTTGTTTATAGCTAGAAACATTCCTTTGTGTCGTCACTCGAGTGATTAGAATAAATGAACAATTTGTAAAATTTGTAAAAGAACAAAAATCAACTGAATTTAACTGTGAAGTTTGTATTGGGTTTTAATTCAGTTAAATTTTCAGTGTGTCACTTTGGTTGTTCTAGTGCAGCTGGAGTGTGAATGGTTGTGTTTGTCTGTTTCTTGGCCCTATGATTGGCTGGTGACTGCTCAATGTAAAGGGCCTGTTGTCCAATGTCAGCTAGGAATCGTTCCAGCTCCCTTCATGTCCCTCACAGGGACAAGCATTGTAAAGGATTCCATTAAAACTTGAGGGGATACATATGAACAAAAGTAGCCTGGCTGCATCTCAATCAGTCTGAAAAGGGAATAGTCACCTAGGACAAAATGTCTCTGTATGAAATTGGATAAACCTACAACCAATCAGACCAATGATCTGGATGACACATGCAGATTAACTGAAAACGTGTCAATAAAAATGCTTGTTATAGTTTTCTGGGATCTAGTAATGGTGACTAACATCTTTTGCCCGGTGGAGCTCCCTGGAGCAAGTAGCTTAAAATGGAATCAACAGCCGAGATGAAAGACAGCTGCTTTGTTTGACATGTACAAAAGCTGCTGGACATACAGTAGCTTCTCTGTCATTATCGTGTACAATCCGCTTCTAGTCTAGTCGCTTCTAGGGTCTAGTGGGTCTAGACCCATTTGTGATTGGTTCCCCTTTTTTAGAAGATTTTGAAGTTGGCCAGAACAGCAAAATCAAATCGCTGGCAGACTCTGCTGTGTTCACCCAGGCTACTACAGCTAAATTTGATTGAGATGTTTTTGAGATGGGTAGTGAGGCTTTTTAGGTTTGGTAACATCCAGATTTTCCAACCCATGGCTGCAGTTAGCAGTGTTCAACTCTGCTGGCAACCCGGGCGTTGAAGTTCTACAGGCTGCCTTATTGGGTAGGCAGCGATGGTTTGGAGCAAAAAGACCAAAACACTGAACCAAAACCATGTTTCCTCAATCTCTAATGACACATCATGGTCATTTTACGATTAAATATAATACATTTCTTACAATAGCCCCTTTAAATTAACTGAATGTGTGATTCAGCAGTTGGCTTTGTGGTTATACATTGTGATTTTGACTTAGACAGAGGGATTTAAAATGGCTCCACTCTGCTGAAGTGCCCTTGAGCAGGGCTTTAAAAACACTGCCAGCCAGAGAGCAAGTTCTGCTGCCACATTACATTTGTTACATTTGTTTCACATTCCTGACAGTATTTGCTTGGGTAATCATAAAACATGGTGTAAAAACTGACCGACATGCTTCGTTCCTGTGAAAAACTGTGGTTTTTTTAACTCCACACACACAAGTGAGGAAGACAATGCAGCTGTGGCCAGAATGTACTTTATAATCCGGTTTATTGAGGGAGGAGAGGGAGTCATCCTGAACCAAATATGGTCACAAACACATCACCTGGCTCGTCCGTCACAGCACTGACGGTGTGTATGTGTTTGTGTCTGCGTTATTTAGTCATATTCTCCACTTACTGGCCTGTAGAAAGAATAAAAGTCTTCACTCCCCAAAAGGTTTTTTATTTACAATAAAATCTCATTTGGAACAGTTGCTCTCTAAGCTCGTACTCATAATATCACACATATACATTACAATTTTACACTTTACACACATTTACATGTACATCCAAATTAGGATGCTGTGCCTAACGCCTGTAATTAAAGTGCATTCATTCACGCTGACTCACTCCAGATCTGTATTTCTTCAGTGAAGCATCCAGAGGGCAAACCTCACACACAGGCAATGAAAAGCACAGATCTGGACAGAATTTTAGGGGAATGAAGAGCAGACCTTCCCAGCACCAAAATGGACCAAGACAATCCCACCGGGCTTTCAGCTCAATCCCCCTGCAGTGGCATAAAGCTCTGGTTGTACTCGGCAATATTCCATGACCCATCTGCTTCAAAGCAACTCTCAGAACAAAATGCTTCGGTATCAGTCATGCTCACGATGTTCAACGCCTCCAGCTGAATAGTTACTAGCCAAAACTAGATTTTTTTTAACCAAATATTGAGGCTTACCAATGACAACATATTAAATATTTGAATAATTTAATGTGCTGTGTTTGACTCTCTTGTAGCAAACATTTAAAAATCCCCTATTTGGGGAAAACAATCTAATTCTTAATAAACTGAAAATTATCTATCTATCTATCTATCTATCTATCTATCTATCTATCTATCTATCTATCTATCTATCTATCTATCTATCTATCTCAAGCTATGTCTCAGCTTATGTATTATTTAGCTAGCTGTTGAGATAGATGGATAGATGGATGATAGCCAAGTCTACCAAACCAAAGTCCATAGAGAAAATTGAGAATTTTAAATCACAGTAGACTGGAGTTGTAGATTGTTTGAAACACTTTGTTCAGATTTACCTAAGTAACAAAAACTTACCGAATGTGGCACAAGTAGACCCAAAGCTCCTGAGTACCTGCAAGCTAAAAACACAGATTTTCTTCATGGACTTTGGTGGAGGTGAGTGAGCAGTTTTCAAATCTCAGAATCGTAGAAGATCCGGGTTCACAAGTCTGTCAGGGTTTGCATGTTCTCCACATGTGTGCGCGGAACAGATTGGTTTGTGGAATGGATGCAATACGCTCTGATCTGAAGAGTTACGCCAATTTACACTGTTTGCATCTTATGTCTGCCCTCTTCCGCGCAGCTGGATGGCTGGAGTAATTGAGTGGACCAGATGTTCACAACCAGTGTATATTGACACATTGACTAGAACATCGGATCAGAGGCGCAACACCACCGTTCCAATCTAGTGTAAATTAGGGGTTATATCTGTTCTGTTATCCATAATTGCAGAGTGCATGTTCTCTATGGCATGTTAAGCAGTTCATTCTGTCCATGCAGAAATTTGTTTTTAACTTGAACTACATTCATGTTAAAAAAAAAAAAGAAAGAAAAAAAAGAGAGAAAATGTTTTTAAAATCCATGTAATGCAAATCAAACTATAATTCCAGGATGAATTACTTCAGTTTGTCGAGCAAAGACCTCACCTTTGCTGTTTCAGGAAAATACTGGAACTGGTCCATGGAAAAATATAGGCCACATTATGTGTATGAGCATGACAACATTACAAAAACACGTTTAAGCAGAGATAACAAAGCTGTAAAGGAGGTGTCAGGTTAATATGACATTTATTGGAGGTTATTCCTGATATGCAGCTCCAAAAGAAAATACATGTTACTCACCAAGTGACTCATATGTTAAATATTTCAGGCAGCTGCATCAGGATTGACCCCCTTCTCAAACCAGTGTAGGTAAACATTATGATAGAGCTGTGCAAACATAAGCCCCAACCCTCTTACACTGATTTTATCAAGTGCACTGATTCCTAAACTGGTGGTGACATTTTCTTTACGTCAAAAAAACTTTACTTTGAGTAGAGTGACTTACGTTTCAGTTTGGCTTTAAACATTTTTGCACATTTTAACACAGGATACAAGGCAAGAAAGTAAAGGAAGGACTTCATAAAACATTACATTTCAGAAAACACTACAGCATCCCAGAAAATGCTACATTTCAGAAAACACTATAGTATTTTAAAAATCACAACACATCAGAAAACATTACAGCATTTCAAAAAACACTACAGTATTTAAGAAAATGATACATTGCAGAAAACATTACATTTCAAGAAACGCTACAGCATTTCAGGGAATGATACATTTTATAAAACAGTACAGCATTTCAGAAAATGCTAAATTTCAGAAAACATTATAGCATTTCAGAAAACACTACAGTATTTAAGAAAATGCTACATTTCATAAAATATAACATTTCAAAAAACAGAGACAAACCCATATCTATGACTGTACAGAATAAATGTGATTGGACATTTATTACAACATTGTGCTGACCTTCAGGGCCACCGTAGGGAGCAGTTCCCATCAGTGTAATAAAGCAGACTGGGGTAAAACTAGGGTGGAGCATGAGTAATAAAAAGAAACAATGTGGCTGCATTCATGATGTAGCAAGTCAACAATTTATGGGTAAATAATGAGTAGGTTTGAAGGCTATAAAATAAGTCCTTTTGTGAATCTCTTTCTAGTTTTCTAGGTCAAGTTAACTGAAACTAAGTGTTGTTGACTATGAAGGTTTTAACTTCTTCTTAGTGAAGCAATGCTATCAGAAAAGCCAGTCTGCTTTGAAAGTGGGACAGGAATGACCCAACAATAAAGTTTTTGGTAAAATAAATGAACAAAATAGACCTTACATGTATATTGGGAATTGGAAGGCGATTTTAAACAGTTAGTGTCCCTGTACTAAACTACCAGTTATATTTGAAGTTCAAAAGCAGGAATAAATACTAACTGGTGATTAGTGAATGACTGCTCATTTCTTCCACTAGCTGTTGACCAGATGTGCTGTTTTCATGCAAAGTTAAATAAGGTCAAATCAAATAAGGTGGAACAAGGCCATTAATGACTTTAAAAGCAAAGAATAAAATCAACTTTCAAACTGCTATCAAAATCACACAGATTTTTTTTACAGCTGGTGTGAAATGAGAGGCCGAAATGAGAGCACCAACATTTTTAATACAGATGTTATACAAGCTAGAACTAAACAAGATGGGCTTTATTGATTTTATTGAATAACTAGCTAATTATGTGATTTTATATCATGTATTTTATTTTATATATTTTGTTTCTGTATGCTATATGCTTGAGTGGTTGTATTTGTGCCCTAACCTATACGTACTGCTGCCTGTCTTGGCCAGGACACTGACAATCTCAGTTTTTATTGGTTAAATAGAGATTATATTAATAAAAATGCCATTACCACAGTTACAGAGCATTCAGAGCATCACTGCCACTTTCTTTCCTTCACAGGCAGGTAGATTTGTAGGTCATCTGTATAGCAGTTACTATAGCCCCAATGAAAAAAGAATAGGGCCAAGGATAGAACCCTGTGGAATTCCACAGGATTAGACGGGAGGTGAGTTGAGCTGGTGTGAGTTTGCCATTCATGACAGACAAACTTCTGTTGGCCAAATAAGAGTGAATTTTGCTCCAAATTATCCCAAATTAAAAATTATCCCCATAGAGATATTATCTTATTTTATATGGACTTTTAGGACATAAGACGTGGACTTGTTTACTCCTCTGCATTTGTCTGTCCATTCTTCTCTTTCTCGCTGCTGATCCTCACAAGTACCAATGGAAACTCGGCCCATATGGTTCTAATTTCAGAGTGGTTTCTGTTGACGTTCTCAGTTCTAAGAAAATAATAACAAAATTAGAGATAAGATGACAAACACATTTCAGATACACTGAGGAATCGACCCCGCAGAGATTTTTGTCCCACAATAAAAAAAATGAGTAAGAGTAATGGTTTCCTTTGAAAGATTCAGTCCAGTGTTGAAAGTGTTGGTCTCATCTTGCTGAAAACACAGAGGAGTTGAGTGACATCTGCAACATCTTTTCATGTCTTTATGCTTGTTATAGAAGTTAAATGTAAGTACTGTCATACAGTGGATTATTGTGATTTAACAATATATTTAAATGCTGTATTTTACTGTATTTTACAGTAGTGATGTATTAAAACATGACAGAAAACACAGTATTTCATGAAATCCCACATTTCAGAAAACACTACTGCATCTCAGAAAATGTTATATTTAATAAAACAATATAGCGACACTACATTTCAGAAAATTCTACAGCAACATTACATTTTAGAAAATAATAGAGAATTTCAGAAAACACTACATTTCATAAAATATAACATTTCAAAAAACACAGACAAAACCCTTATTTGTGACTGTACAGAATAAATGTGATTGGACATTTATTACAACATTGTGCTGACCTTCAGGGCCACCGTAGGGAGCAGTAACAGTAATACTATGTAACTTTACAGTAGTACTGTCTTACAGTAGATTATTGCAATTTAGCAGTATTTTTGTGTTTAAATAATGTACTTTACTGTATTTTACAGTAGCAATACCATGTAACTATACAGTTGTATGTCATACAATATATAATAGTGAATTAGCAGTATTTTCCTGTTTAAATGCTGCTTTTTACTGTAACATTATAGTAGCAGTGCCATACAGTGTATTACTGTTAGTAGTATTTTCCTGCTTGAATATTGTATTTTCAGTAAATTTACAGTAGTACTGTCATAAAATATATGTGTGTGCAGTATTTTCCTGTTTACTGTATTTTACTGTTACTTATACTGTTAATAGTAATCACATTAGCAGTATTTTCTTGTTTTAATACTGTATTTTACTATAGTAATATAATTATAAATTTCAGTAGTACTGTCATACAGTATGAAATTCTGATTTAGCATTATTGCCTGAATAAATACTGCATTTTACTGTTACTTAATGATAGTAATCATATTGTGTTTTTGCAGTATTTTCTTGTTTAAACGCTGTATTTTACTGTGACTTTACAGCAATGGTGTCATACAATAAATACATATAAGTATGATTTACATATAAGTATTTTTTGCCATATCTTGTTTAAATACTGTATTTTACTGTGACTATACTGTAGTACTGTCACATGTTTTAGCAGTATTTCCCTGAATAAATACTATATTAGACTATATTACTCACACTTGGTGGAGAGTCATGACTTGGACAAAGCCAACACTATGTTGTGTGAGGCCGATGGGAAACAATAAATCAATACTGTACGATGGGTTTTCTGATTTGGACATGGTCTGCACACGTCAGTCACACTGCGGTGCTACCTTCAGGCCCTAGATGTTTTTTAACAGAGCAAAGGCAGACATGAGATTTTACCACAGGAGGATACAACATGTTTATGGCCTGAGGTTGTTCTGATCCTGCAGCGATTCACATACGGTATCATTCAAGCACATCATGAAGTGACTTTTTTCTTCTGTGGATCCAATCAGTTGCAGAAACATTAGCGGTATGTTGTTTATTTTCTCTCTCTCTCTCCACCCCCGCCTTGCTGCTTCTCCAAGAAGGCCTGTATTTTGGGTGTTTCATTCATTTGGGTGTGTGTATATATATATACACACACACACACATATCTCCAAGCCACTAATCAGCAAAACCACAATCCCAGACTCCTGCAGGAAACCCAGCAGCATAAAAATAGCTGTCAGATTTTTTCTTTTTTTTTTTTTCTTTTTTTTTTAGAGATGAGTGTATCTGTCGAGTGAAACATGAGAAAATTTTTGATTTGATTCAGAAAATCATCAAAGTGGACACCCCTTCTGCTAAGAAAATTAGCCCAAAGGCAAGTTTTTTAAATAAAATCTAAATTTTGAATTTAAGTTAGTCAAGAGGGGGCCAGCCTAAAGAAAAAGGGAAGAGAAGGCCGCAGGCCATGTTTTCATTATAAAAAAATATTTAGGGCCGGCCCACATGTAATCGATTGGAAGGCCACATATGGTCGATAGGCCTCAGGTTTGAAACCTCTTTTACAGTGTCTTTATTGGAAATATTTTGTTGGTTTTAAAAGAATAAAACCAGAAACCATGTAGAAACGGCATAATGAAATAAAGAAATTCCCATGTTTATGGTTTTATGTACTGCAGCAGCACCAGCAGCAGCACCAGCAGCAGTATTAAATTCGTACCACTGATTCTGCAGCAGTGAACTGTGTCAGTGACAGAGAAGAACCCTGTGTGTTGATTTAAGCAGTGACTCATTTGGTGTGAATCACCAATGTGTCGGAGCCTCAGGGATGAGATCAGAAGCTACATCATTCAAACACAACAAAAGAGAAAAGGACAGTGTGGTACCAGGCTACACTCACTCATTCACATTATTCACTCATTATCCAAAAGTTCTTCAATCAGCAGCAACTGGACTCAGACAGTTCTTGAAGACCCTGCTGTTGGATGACAATTGGATTTTCTTGTTTTGAGTCTGATCTACAAGCAGTTTTATTTTGCTTTGCCAAGGATGCCATTTTAGGGAACTGCAGAATCCCCTAAAAAAGGGGGAACCTATCACAAACCGGTTTGTCGATTTGGCTGTTGGTTCTATTTTTAGCAACTTGCTCCACGGAGAAAGGCAGCATTATCAAGACAACTACAACAAGCACATTTGTTGACATGTTTTTCCCGTTGCTCTTCACATGTCATCCAAATCATTTGCCTTATTGATTCTATCCAACGTCCTTTCCAGACCCATACTAAAATCTCATTGAGATACAGTTTGACATGCGCCAAGCCAAGACATTAAGAAATCTATTCAATTCTATTCAATTCAATTTTATTTGTATAGCGCCAAATCACAACATTCTTTATCTCAAGGCACTGTACATAGTAAGGCCAAAACCTTTACAATATTACAGAGAGAAAAGAAACCCAACAGTTCACACAATGAGCAAACACTAGGCATCAGTGGAGAGAAAAAAAACTCCCTTTTAACAGAACCAGACTCAAAGATGTGAGGTCATCTGCCTCGACCGGTTGGGGTGAGAGGAAAATGGGGGACAGAGGAGAGAAAGAAAAAAGAGGGTGGAAGAAGAGAGAGAAATCTACAATCCAATTCTCATCCAACAGGAGTGGTCAAATGTCTTCAAGATTTCTCAGAGTCACACATTGTGAGATAGCATTACTAGATAGTCATCGCTGCTAGAAGACTATGTCTTCCTGATCATTGGGCTGATTGATTGCACGTCTATCCAACACCCTTTCCAGTCTGGTGTTAGCCAGGCTAAGACGTTTTACCCTCAAAAATCTACAATCCAATTTACATCCAACAAGAGAGCTCAAACATCTTCAAGAGTCCATTTGCTGCTGATGCAGTGACTTTTGGATAACTATGACCTGGAAGAATGACAGTCTGCGCAGATACATTTGCTGTTCATTTAGCAGCAGATTGTCAAAAATACATGCATGGACATGACATTAAAAAAAGCATCGGATTCTGTATTATATATGGTTCACGACCCAGTTGGTACAAGGGTATTTCTGCATAGACTTTGCATTTTTTCCTGTGTGTCTGTGGGTTTTTTTCTGGGTTCTTTGGTTTCCTCTGGTTAACTGGACACTCTAAATTGTTGTTTGTCTCTGTGTGCCCCTGTGATGGACTGGCGACCTGTCCAGGGTGTGACCCCACCTTTCGCTCTATGTCGGCTGGGATTGGCACTTGTGGCCCCGCAACACTCATGTGGAGAATAAAGTGGTAAATGATGAATGTATGAAGAACCTTTTTTTTTCTTGTTTACCTTTTCATTCCAGAAATTCAACATGTATTATTATTTGGTCACTGTGAAAAATAAGGACACAGGTACTTTCCCACAGATGTGATTTTGTTGTTGGCGTCACTGGGTTTCCAATATAATGCATCGCAAAATTTTTAACAAATGATTCAGTAAAATAATGACCTATATCTACAGCCAGTCACTTACAACTTTCGCTAAAATAAAAAGCACCACCATAACTTCCAACTAGGGAAAGTTTGAAATTGTAAGGTAACATTAGCAATGAAAATTTCTGATACTGTCGCCAGGGCTGGACTGGGATAAAAAATCGGCCCAGGCATTTTGAACTGAAACCGGCCCACCATACATACATACATACCATACATGAGTCTCAACACAGCAGACAACAACACAGTTGTGTAACAATTGTGTAAAAAAAAAAACATGTATATTAAATGTCATTAATATATTTATATATCTGAAATGAAACTGTGCAGTAGTTTAAACGTCTATATCGATCTTATATGAAGGACCAGGCGGAGCAGAGGGACTGTTCTGTCGCCGCATCGATGCAGAATCGTCCATGTCCGCATCACTATGCATTTCAAAAAGGATTAAATTCAACACCCCTACTATCACTAGTAAAACATCACAGAAACCACCCAGCAGTAGAGAAACCCCGCCATGCTAGCTAGCATGCACAGCTAGCTAAATTGTTAAATGGCCTATTTGTAACTACTGACTGTGTTAAGAGTTAGCAAGTGCAACGAAAACTTGATTCGTATGTGACCCAGGTAGACTGCAGTTCATCACTTCTTACCTGAGGTTCAGAATTCCCCTTCACTCGCACCGGCGGCGGGTCTCTCCTCCTCCTGCCTCCCCTTCCCTTCATCCACCTCCGCCATCGTTACCTGCGGCTGAAGTTGAAGCTCCGCCATAGCCACCAGCAAACATCTGTGTTATTTTAACACACTTCGCAGCGTCTGCCTGAAGGGCTTGTCGCTTTTTTCCTCTCTAATTTTCTCCGTTTCTTGCTATTCTCCATCTTCTTGATCTCATCTCTCTCTAAATGATAGATTGATTGACAGCCGAGGC
>JAFBJR010000603.1:130539-153981 GCA_016785285.1 Brachirus orientalis
TTACCAGCCTAACAGATCACTTCGGTCCCAAAACGCAGGTTTACTTGTAGTTCCCAGAGTCCTTTTTAAAACCTTCCTTTTTGATAAAGCTTATAGTTAGAGCTGGCTCAGGGAAACCTGAACCAGCTCAAACTGTTATGTACAGTGCCTTGAGATAATGTATGTTGTGATTTGGCGCTATACAAATAAAATTGAATTGAATTGAATTGATCAGCTTGCTACTGTGTTTGTCTCTATCTTCCACCTGTCTCTAGCTCACTTCACTGTCCCTGTTTGCTTCAAAAGGTCTATCATCATCCCTGTCCCAAAGAAGACCAGCCCTGTGAAATCAAATGATTACCACCCTGTAGCACTCACCTCTGTGGTGTTGCGCTTAATTGCCCAGAACATTCAACCCCCTTCAAAATGCACATCGTCAAAATAGGAGCATGGATGACGCCATCAATCACATCCTCCACTCCACCCTCAGCCATCTACATGGCAGGAAAGGGAATTATGTGTATATGTCTTCTTCTTTTTACATGATACAGCTTTAACTTGTATTTGAGGATTGAACGGTCAACTGTGCTCACAGACAGTGATTTCTGGAAGTGTTCCTGAGCCCATGCAGTGACTTCTAATAAAGAATCATGTCTGTTTTTAATGCAGTGCTGCCTCAGGGCCTGAAGATCATCAGGATCTAGTTTTGACCTTTGACCTTGTCCCTTGCACACAGAGATTCCTCCTGATTCTCTCAATCTTTTGATGATATTATTTAATGTACATGGTGAGATCTTCAATGTCTTCACAATTTTACATTGAGAAACATTTTTCTGAAATTGGTGCACAAATCATAGACACAGTGTCGCATACTGGTGAACCTCTGCCCATCTAAAATTCTCATTTCATACCCAATGTTACTGATCTTTTGCTAATTAACCTCATTAATTGTCAGATGTCCCTCCACTTGTTTCTGATTTATGCCATTGACTTTTCCAGCCTTTTGTTCTCTGTTCCAACTTGAGGTGCCAAATGTTTTCTATTGGTGAAAGGTCTGAATTGGCAGGTCAGTTTGCACTCAGATTCTTCTCCTGTGAAGCCATGCTGTTGTGATCGATGCTTTCCAGATGTGTAAGTTGCCCACACCATAGGCACTAATGAAACTCCATACCCTCAGAGATGCAGGCTTTTAAACTGCCCACCAGTATTAAGCTGGATGGTCCCTGTCCAGTTTATTCTGCAAGACACAGCTTCCATGGTTTCCAAAAAGAAGCTTTTGGCCCAGAGTAGATGGCAGCATGTCTGGATCATGTTCACATATGTCTTCTTCTTTACATGATACAGCTTTAACTCGTATTTGTGGATTGAACTGTGAACAGTGATTTCTGGAAGTTTTTCTGAGCCCATGCAGTGATTTCCAGTAGAGAATCATTCCTGTTTTTAATGCAGTGCTGCCTCAGGGCGTGAAGATCATCAGCATCCAGTTTTGACCTTTGACCTTGTCTCTTACACACAGAGATTCCTTCTGACTCTCTGAATCTTTCGATATTAATATACACTGTGGTGGGATCTTCAAAAAACCCTAACCATTTTATACCGTTATGTTATTGAATTAACCTAATTCATTGTCAAATGTTCCTCCATTTGTTTTCTGTGCCATTTACTTTTCCAGCCTTTTCTTGTCTCTGTTCCAACTTCTTTGAGATGTTTGTCATGAGCCTCCTCCACTTCCCCCTCCCTTCTCCGCTGTGTCTCCGCAATCTACACACCTGCGCTGGTGCACACCTGCCAGCGATCTACTGATCTGCGCTCCCGCACTTAAGCAGCTGACTTCCTGGGATTCATCGCCAGTTCGTTGTCTACCTTCCCCGTGGTAACATGTATCGTCTTGGCTCTAGTTCATGTCTTGTTGCTTGTTGTCTTCCAGCCTAACTGTTGTCTCCCTCTTCTCAGGACCTAAGGTTTTCACTGTCACTGCTTCACACCAAGGTTTGCCACTGCCACTGTTCGACTGTTTCACCATTTTGGATTGTGCCCACCACCGCATGGACCCTGACCCCCCCCCCCCCCCCCCCCCCCCCCCGGCAATATCCTCTTTGTGCTTATCAATAAACTGTTTAAACTCCTTAGCCTCCTGCCCTTGCCTGCATCTGGGTTCAGCTCCCCTGAGTGCAACGTGACAGTACGAACTGGCCGAAAAGAACATGGACCCAGCAGGCACGGATCCAGTTCGTCAGGCACTGGCCTCAACAACACGACGACAACTTGAAACACATCATGGATTCTGTTCACGCCCTACATCAGACTGTCTCCCAGCTGGGCGCTCAGTTCCACCAGATCTCCTCAACCCTCTCTGCCTCCTCTTCTCCTCCGACCACCAGTCAGCCGCCCCTTCCTACGCCCGACAGGTATGCTAAGGGAAATGGGGGCTTGTGGCCGGTTTTTGCTCCAGTGCTCCTTAATCTTTAGCTCACAACCCTTAACATACGCCACAGATCAAACTCGAATTGCTTATATGATCAGCCTGTTAACCGGGGATGCAGCTAAATGGGCTACTGCCCTTTGGGAGAGAAATTCTCTCTTCTCTCTCTCTCTCTTCTCTTATGAACTGTTCACTTCTGAGTTAAGAAAGGTTTTTGATCACCCTGTTAAAGGCAAAGTTGCTTCAGCTCAGCTCATGTCAATTCATCAGGGGTCTCGTTCAGTAGCGGAATATGCACTGGCCTTCCTCATTTTAGCCGTTGAAAGTGGGTGGGACAACCTAGCTCTGCAGGGGGCGTATACGCACGGGCTTTCTGACCGGCTCAAAGATGAATTAGCCACACGAGATGAACCTCCTGACCTAGACTCCTTAATCTCCCTATCCATTACACTTGATAACCGCCTACGTCAGCGCACCAACAAACAAAGAACCGACGCAAGCCTCCTCCCTTCACTCACCCCACGCTACCTCTCCCTCCGTCACCTCGCCTCCTTCGTCTTCTGATTCGGATGAACCAATGCAAGTTGGCCGGTCTCGTCTTTCGGTTACCGAATGACAGCGCCACATTCAATCCGGTCTCTGCCTGTACTGCGGTCAATCCGGTCATTTCCGTGTTTCATGCCCCGTGCTGTTAAAAGCCGGGGCTTGCCAGTGAGGGGGAGGTCACTGGTGAGCTGTGCTGCTTCTTCTCCCTCCAGTACAGTCCCTCACATGACAATCCCAGCTACTCTCGTGTGGGAGAAACACTTGATCCCCCTCTCTGCGGTCATTGACTACGGTGCGGATGGGAACTTTATTGATTCTAATTTGGTAAAACAACATAACATTCCTCTCACTTCACTATCCGTCCCTCAAGATGTTAATGCTTTAGACGGTCACCTTCTTTTCCGCATCACTCACCAAACGTCTTAGGTTGTCCCTGGTTTAGCATCCATAACCCTCATTTTGACTGGACTAATGGCTCTATCTCTAGTTGGAGTCTCCACTGTCACTCGCGCTGCCTTAAATCCGCTCACGCCTCTCCTTCCACCTCCCTCTCAGCACCTCCGGAACCCCCTGATCTCTCCTCCGTTCCCCAAGAGTACCACGACCTTGGTGAAGTCTTTAGTAAAAATAAAGCCCTTTCGCTGCCCCCCCACCGTCCCTATGACTGCGCAATAGATTTACTCCCAGGTGCTCCGTTACCATCCACTCGCCTTTATAATCTCTCGCGCTCAGAATACGAGGCGATGGAGACCTACATAAATGATTCACTTGCTTCTGGACTTATTCGCCCCTCCTCGTCTCCCGTAGGGGCAGGTTTTTCTTCGTTAAAAAGAAAGATCAGTCCCTCCGTCCGTGTATCAATTATCCTGGTCTGAATAACATCACCATCAAAAATAAATCCCTTCCCTTAATCGACCCCGCTTTTGAACCACTTAATCACGCTTCCATATTCACCAAACTCGACCTTCGCAATGCTTACCATCTCATCCGCATCTCAGAGAGGGGATGAGTGGAAAACTGCATTTAAGACACCTATAGGGCACTTTGAATACTTATCAATGCCCTTTGGCCTTACGAAAGCCCCCGCAGTTTTCCAAGCCTTGGTTAATGATATTCTTCGCGACATGCTGAATAAATTTATCTTCGTTTATCTTGATGACATTCTAATATTCTCTCAGAATCTTGAACAACACCATCTTCATGTTCGTATGGTCTTACATCGCCTCCTAGAGAACCGTCTTTTTGTTAAGGCCGAAAAATGCGAATTCCACCTCCCATCAATCAGTTTCCTGGGCTTTATTATTGAGAAGGGTCAGGTTCAGGCTGACCCCGTAAAAATTCAAGCTGTTGCTGATTGGCCAATCCTATCCACAAGGAAGCAACTACAACTCTTCCTCGGGTTCGCGAATTTCTACCGTCACTTTATTAGAGATTACAGTAAGGTGGCGGCTCCCCTCACCCAACTCACCTCACCTAAGATCCCCTTCACCTGGTCTTCTCTTGCCGATACGGCTTTCTCCCAGCTGAAGCACCTGTTCATCTCTGCACCTGTCCTGCTTCATCCGGATCCTGCGCTACAGTTTATTGTGGAGGTTGACGCCTCCAACACTGGACTTGGGGCAGTCCTCTCTCAGCAATCCCCCCTTGACCAGAAACTCCACCCCTGTGCATTCTTCTCCCGATGCTTAACCCCCGCTGAGAGGAATTATGACGAGGGGAATCGGGAGCTACTGGCGGTGGTCTCTGCCCTCCATGAGTGGCATCACTGGTTGGAGGGGGCTGCTCAACCTTTTATTGTGTGGAATGACCACAAGATCCTTGAATATCTCCGGTCAGCGAAGCGGCTCAGTCCAGGTGGGCTCTCTTTCTGGGCCGCTTCATGTTCACCATTACCTATCGATCCGGCTCACGGAACGTAAAACCAGATGCTCTCTCACACCAAAGTGACCCGGAGAGATCGGACTCCGCCCCCGACGCTATTCTGCCCCCCTCTTGCATCCTTGGAGCAGCTATCTGGGAGATCGAGTCGCTGGTCACTCGTGCCCAACAGAATCAGCCGGATCCAGGCTCTGGTCCCCCCGATCGCCTATTCGTCCCGGACCAAGTCAGGTCCCAAGTGCTTCAGTGGAGGCACGCCTCCAAGCTTGCCTGTCATCCCGGAACGCAACACACGCTGGATTTCATCCAACGACGATTTTGGTGGCCCTCCATGATGACCAACGTCCGCGCCTTTGTTAGTGCCTGCTCCGTCTGCGCCCGCAGTAAGGCGTCTCGCCAACCTCCTGCTGGCTTCCTTAATCCCCTGCCGACGCCTTCCAGACCCTGGTCTCACATCGCTGTGGACTTCGTCACCGGCCTGCCTCCCTCAGAAGGTAATCCTGTCATTCTGTAGACCGATTCTCCAAAGCCATTCATTTCGTCGCCCTGCCTAAATTACCCTCTGCCCTAGAGACTGCCGATCTCCTGGTTCGTCACGTTTTCAGACTCCATGGAATCCCACGTAACATCGTCTCTGACCGAGGTCCACAGTTCGCTTCCCAGGTCTGGAAGGCTTTTTTGTCAGGCGGTGGGCGCCAACCCAAGTCTCTCCTCCGGATACCACCCCCAATCCAACGGCCAGATGGAGCGGGCTAATCAAGACCTGGAGGCAGCGCTCAGATGTATTACCTTCCGTAACCCATCCTCCTGGTCGTCACAGCTGGCCTGGGTGGAATATGCCCACAACTCCCTGACCTCATCCGCCACAGGTATGACTCCTTTCATGGCCAGCTGTGGCTTCCATCCCCCTTGTTTCTCTCAAAGGAGGAGGAGTTAGTGGTCCCGTCAGTCCAGCATCTGTTGCCGGGTCTGGAGGGAGGCTCGCACTGCCCTATTGCACACCGCCGCTAGGAACCAACGCATCGCTGATCGCTACCGCTCCCCGGCCCTCACCTACATTCCCGGACAGAAGGTTTGGCTTTCCTCATGGGACCTTCCCCTTCAAGTTGAATCCTGGAAGCTGGCTCCGCGATACATCGGCTCCTTTGAGATAGACCGCGTCATTAATCCTACTGCGGTAAGGCTCAAACTCCCTTCTTCACTCAAGATCCATCCCACATTTCATGTATCACTCCTCAAGCCAGCCTTGTGCCCTCCAGCCGAATCCCCACCAGGTGCCCGACTCATCGATGGACACCCTGCTTACACGGTCAGTCAGATCTTGGATGTTCGCCGCCGGGGCTTCCAATATGACAGTGTTGCTGCCATCAAATTCAAAATGAGCTAATATTTTTCATGAAATTGTAAAATGTCTGTTTCAACATATGATATGTTGTTTATGTTCCACTGGGAATAAAATATTGGTTTATGAGATTTGCAAATCATAGGATTCTGTTTTTATTTACCTGTTACATGTAAATGTATGCCTAGTGTTTGCTCATTGTGTGAATTGTTGGGTTTTTGTTCTTTCAGTAATACTGTAAAGGTTTTGACCTTACTATGTAAAGTGCCTGGAGATGATGTATGTTGTGATTTGGCGCAATACAAAAAAATTAAATTGAATTAAAAATGAAATAAAAATGTTGTAATTGTTTTTGTACCAAAAAGTTATGTAAACTTATGAACACGACTGTATATCTAGTCAGAACCTCTCAACCTCAAGCACCAGCTTAAGCTCCTTCCCTGCCACGTCCCTAGAACCAGCTTCTGTAGCTGAGGGCCGGACCGCCAAGGTCCCCACCGTCAGTCAACACCCAACTCACATTGCAACCAACCTCCTTGGTCCTTCCTACAGGTGTTGAACCCATGGAAAGAGGTCATTATACTTTAGATGACATCACCATGGCGTCCAGTTCCAGTGTAAGGAATCTTGGAGTCATTTTTGACTAGAATGTGTCATTTGATTCACATATTAAACTAACTTTCAGAACAGCCTTCTTCCAACTGCAGAACATTATGAAAATTAGAAACACTAGTTTCTGAATTAGTTACATCTAGATGGGATTACTGCAATGCCTTAAGATTTGGATGTACCAGTAAGTCTATTAAAATCCTCTCTATGTATTTAAGTTTAGACTTAAAACCTTCCTTTTTGATAAAGCTTATAGTTAGAACTGGCTCAGGGAAACCTGAACCTTCTTACTTATGCCAGTTTTTCGGACCAGTTTTTCAAAACTACCCACTTTTCTATAAACAATCCAGAAAAGTGGCAAGAGCTACAACTCTTTATTTGGGTAGACAAAGAAAGTACAGCATTTTCATGCTACACACAGACACACATGCTGTAACACAGTAACACAAGCAGAGAGATACAACTGTAGTCTAACTCTAACTTACATCTATTTAACACAAACTAATATGATTTTATAAAGTAACATTCAGTTTTACATTCAATTTAGAAAACAGTTTAATGTCAAGTTTTATGAAATTATATATATCAACACCTACCTCTTTCATGAGGTGAACCATGCGACTGTCATGTGTAAATGCAATCACCACTCGAGCTGTAGATTTCCTCATCACATCCACTATTCTCCTTAGTTCATCAGGGTCATAAACACGGGGCAAAATCTCTGTGTAAGCCAGACAACCTCCACCAGCTGGACCCAGATCAGAGTGAAAGGATCGGGCAGCGTTTACTCCATAATCATTATCACTGATGAGCAGACCTGCCCAAGTCCAACCAAAGTGTTTTAGAATCTGAATCATAGCATTCACCTATGTGGACACAGAGCAGAGGGATTAGTGCACAGGCTGGAATCATCTTTCACTAGAAAGATAAACTGGTTCATCAAAGACCCAGTATAAGATGTCAATTTTTCATTGTAGTCTATAGACAAACGCTCTTGCACACAATTTATTTACATATTTTGATATCGCAAATAGATTTTCACCTGAAAAGCATCACTTGGGATCGTCCTAAAAAAAGATGGAAACTTTTTTCGATCACTCAGGCAGGAACATGTGGCAAAATAACTCACCTGCAAAACAACAGGCTATGTTTAAAAAAGGAAAATGTTTTCTGTTTCTTTTTTTTTTTGAGAATGTCAAATCTTAATTACTCAATGGTCACACCTTCATTAATTTAAAAGTATAAGAAAATCAATTATGTTGTTAAAACACATAAAAACTTACCAGAGGGACTCTGTACAAACCTAAGACTGCAGATACAGCAATTGTACCTGTGGAGTAAGAATCACCCACAATTCCTAGGAGTGGAGGAGTTCCTACACAGTTCTTCTCTAATGTAACTTGCTCCTCTTGACCACTGACTAAGGTCAGTGATGCACCAATTCCTATTATGACTTGGACACAGTTATCATACAGACTGTATCCCAGAGTCACATTAGGCAGCAGGTTGGAGTTTCTGTTGATCTCATCAATAGCAAAGGCCATGGTCTGAGCCTCTCTGAATCCTAATATACTAAAACTGACACAAATATACAAGTGTTTACTACTTAAAATACATCATCATACAGTCACTGTACAAAGCTACACATATTCAGATAACTTCACAAAACTGAAAGTAACAAGGTCAGCATCAGCATCAAAACCCACAATAAAATTTAAATGCCTCACACAAGTTAGATATAATGTTGTTATTTCATATTTATAACAATATTCAAGCAGCTTACCCATGACAGGTAGGCTGTTTTGGCTCTGAGGTAAAAGATACATCAGGATAAACAGGAAAGAAGTGAAGTCTGAAAAGTCCACCGAGAATCACATCTCCAGGTTTGTGCATCCCATTTAGATCAAACTGTCCCTGTAACTGACAAGAAGAGGGATAAAGAGAGGAGGACACAGCAGAGGAGGAGCAGGAGAACAACATTAGCAAGAGGAGACTGGTGTCTAAAAATAACCTCATAACTTTGCTCTGGTTCATCCCTGTCTAAGTGCAGGCTCATCACAATGTCACCACATTTTATGTATTTGCAGTGTTGTTTATTTTTGCACACCACCCATCAGGGCAGAGGAAGAAGCTGTTAGGGCAGGGCCTAAATCATATCTCATCTGACAATGATTTATTTACTATATATATTTTTTTAACTTTAACAAAGTTTGTGATTTCTACCAGCAGGGGTCTCTCAATCACAACAACAATACCAAAAGACCTAGTTAGATGTCATGAAGCAACTTGCGATCGTGGTAATTGTTGTCCGGGAACAACTTCAGCAGCTGAAGAAACAGCAAACAGCAATGAGTAGTTCTGTTCCATTAGTAAGAAAAAAAATCACACAATAAAATGAAAAAGTGAAGACAACATACTTGCTAACTAATCCATCCATTCATCCATCCATCCATCATCTGTCGCTAATTTGAGGTTGGGTCCAGGGGCAGCAGCTTAAGCAGAGAAGCCCAGACTTCCCTCTGCCCAGCTACTTTGTTTAGTTCTTCTGGGGGGGATCCCGAGGCGTTCCCTGGTGAGTCCTGGGTCTCCCCTGGGGGCTTCTCCTAGTAGGACATGGCCAGAACACCTCACCAGGGAGGCGTCCAGGAGGCATCTTAAGTACCCCATACTCCCAGAGCACTCCCCAAAGGACTCCTCGAGGGACACGGTCGAACGCCTTCTCAAAGTCAACGGAGCACATGTAGACTGGTTGGGCAAACTCCCATGCACCCTCCATGACCCTGCTGAGACTGTAGAGCTGGTCTACCATTCCCCGAACAGGACAAAAACTACACTGCTCTTCCTTAATCCGAGATTCAACTATCCAATGGACCCTCCTCTCCAGAACCCCCAAACAGACCTTACCAGGGATGCTGAAGAGTGTGATTTCCCTGTAGTTGGAACACACCCTCTGGTCCCCTTTCTTAAAAAGGGGGACCATCACCCCAGTCTGCCAATCCAGAGGCACTGTCCCCAATGTCTATGCGATGCTGCAGAGATGTGTCAGCCAAGACAGCCCTACAACATCCAGAGCCTTAAGGAACTCCAGGCAGCTCGCATCCACCCCCCTGGGGCCCTGCCACCAGGGAGTTTTTTAACCACCTCGGCAGCCTCAGCCCCACCTCCAAGTCCCCAGACTCTGCTTCCTCGTAGGAAGGCATGTTCGTAGGCTTGAGGAGGTCTTCAAAGTACTCATGCCACTGACCCACAACATCCTGAGTTGAGATCAGCAGCACCCCATCACTGTACACAGTGTTGAAGGTGCACTGCTTCCCCCTTCCTGAGCTGCCAAATGGTTGACCAGAATCTCCTTGAAGCCATCCGGAAATCGTTCTCCGTGGTCTCACCGAACTCCTCCCACATACGAGTGTTTACCTCAGCGACTACCGAAGGCACTTATCAGCTGCCTCCACAGTCCCAGAACTGCCATTCGGTGCATAGACACAAACAACAGTCAGGACCCATTTGACGCTCCCAAAGGTGGAGGAAAGCTACCCTCTCATCCACAGAGGTGAACCCCACAGTACAGGCCCCAAATTGGGGGGCATTAAGAATGCCCACATCAACTTGGCGCCTCTCACCAGGGGTAACTCCAGAGTCGAAGAGACTCCAACCCCTTATGAGGAGAGTGGTTCCAGAGCCCAAGCTTTGTGTCAAAGTGAGTCAGTTGGAAACTCTTAACCTCATGCACCAGTTGAGACTCCTTCCTCACCAGAAAGGTGATGTTCCACGTCCTTAGAGCCAGCTTCTGCAGCCGAGTGTCGGACCACCAAGGTTCCCGGCTTCGGCCCCCATCCAACTCACACTGCACCCGACTTCCTTGGCCCCTCCCACAGGTGGTGAGCCCATGTTGCCTCTTATTATGCTGTCATATAAAATGTTACATTCAGCCTTTTTTCATTTGTGAGAGTGTCTCACTCTCTGTACTCACCCTGCAGGTACCTGTGACTCCAGGGCTGAAGGATCCAGATCATGGTGCAAATGAATTATTATTAGTTATTAGAGTTATTATGATTAAAATTTAGATCTTTTTACCTACAAGCTACAGCCAACAGTCCAAGGATTGGATTGTCAAAGGGACATATTGTCGCTCCCAGACTGGACAAACATGCAGAAACAAGGGTTATTCATTCACTAAGCACTACATACCTGTCAGAGACTTCAGTCTTCAGAGCGTTTATAACAAAAAAAACAAAAGCTTAAACAGACTCTATTTCCACCAGGACTTTAGACTGACTGTCACCACCATCACACCTGACATTACATCCATGCTCAGAGGTTTGCAAGCACAGGCACAGAGTAGAAAATAAATGACATGTTCATTGTTATTGTAATGATTAGACATAAACATGTGAAAAGCTCTGTCAGAGCCTGTGCTGACATGATGTGCACATGGATATGCAACAGACCTCCACTGTTTCAGTTACAGTAACTGTTTGAAGGAGATCTATGACTGAGCTGTAAAGCCAAAGGTACTGACACATCGAGGTACTGATCAAGGAAAACATGTTAAAGTTGAATGTTTAATCCACACAAAAATAGACATAGTTAAATGTCATTGCATTTTTGTTTCTGCAATGTTTTTTTATTATAGCATTTATCCTTATCCAATAGGAACAAAACCTCACAACTGCTCTTTGATCAAATAAAAGATTTGGGCAGGGAGGCATGGCTTCTGTTAAAACAGTTACATCGGGATCAGTTTGCAGAATTAAACATTACTGTTGCTTGTATCTACACTCTTGGGGATACAATGAACTGGAAGACAGATAACCTGTACAGATGTCACATGAACAAACTGAGCCAATGCTTTGTTGATTTCTGCTTTAACTTGCTCCATATCTCAATTAAAAAAAAGTCAGAAAATGAATGATGAAAATGACAACAACTGGAATCTCTTGTGGATTTGGACTTCCTGGACAGTAGTACAAGTCTGGCCTAAAATATGCCAATCAGATTTTATTAATCTTGATTAAATGTAGATTTTTGGGACAAATTACATTTCTTATTACCATATTTTTTAGCCTTTTTCCTTACAACATATTATCATTATCAACAAATTCTTCTGTAACGGAACATTTGAATTATGAAAAAATATAATGTCCTCTGCTGCTTTTATGATCCAATACCTCGGCCTATGATGGCTTTCTTTGTGTTTCTCTCTGGTCTCAACAGGATTATGTAACATTTGGGTCCAAACAGTGCCACCAAGAGGCCAAAACTGGAGGCCAGGATGGCAAATACCTCCACTGCATCTGCATATTTGCCTGGTGAGCTGATGTAAGCAGGGACAAAGGCCACCCACACTGCACAGAAGATCAGCATGCTGAAAGTGATGAGTTTGGCCTCATTGAAAGTGTCTGGAAGATTCCTTGCTAGAAAAGCTAACAAACAACTGAGGACGGCCAGTAAACCAATATAACCAAGTAAAACTGCAAAACCCACTGTGGACCCAACTGCACACTCATAAACTATCTTGTCACTATGATACTGGCTGTTTTTATGAGGCACTGGTGAAGCAGAGACAAGCCAGACAGTGCAGATTGCTGCTTGAACACAAGTCAGAACCAGAACTGACCCTCTCTGCTGCACAGCACCAAACCACTTCAGACTGGACTCACCTCCTGGTTTGGAGGCCCTGAACACAGCCAGAACCACCATGGTTTTCACCAGGATACATGAGACACAAAGCACAAAGCTGATGCCAAATGCTGCATGTCTTAGTTGACAAGTCCATAATCTGGGTCGTCCAATGAAGAGCAACGAACACAAGAAACACAATTTGAGAGACACCAAGAGAAGAAAACTGAGTTCTGAATTGTTGGCACGAACTATAGGTGTTTGGTGAAGACGGATGAAGATGCCCAGAACAACAACACAGATAAATGTGCCCAACAGTGAGGTGGTTGTCAAGCAGATACCCAGAGGCTCATGGTAGGAGAGGAACTCTGTTTTCTTAGGAACACAGTGGTCACGCTGGGGGCTGGACCAGAAATCTTCTGGACAACTGGTGCACTCCATGGAGTCTGAGAAAAGAGGGAAAGTGATGAGATACATGTTTATACAACATCTCTGAAGTGTGGTGTTTCAAACTTTACACTCACCAGTTGTATTGCTGATCTTTCCCTCAGAACAAGGGACACAGTCAAAACAACACTCAGGTTCCCCCTTCTTTCTGGCCATGCGGGAACCTGGAGGACAGCTCTCACTGCACACTGACCGAGGAGGCTGTGTGGAGGAAAATCAATATCTGTTAGACTAATCTATAATGATAAAGGTAAAGAAATGGTAGTCTGAACAAGTAAGTAGTAACCTGTTTGGATTCAAAGTTCCAGAAGATTTTGTCTTCATCCAGTGTGAGTTCTTCACCTTTGAAGGCTGACCTCTTAAACTCACCCACTCTCTGAACTTTAGTTCTTCCATCAGGGAGCCACACCCAGTTCATGATGTCATATATTGGTAAGGGGTCACCATTTTCATCAAATGACACTTGATCACCAAATGTTGTGGTGAAGTTGACTTTTTCCAAGTAATGCATAATCTATGGAAATCCAGATTCAGGGCAAAAGGAAAACTGAAAATGAAAATGGTTACTAGTTTGTTCAGGATAACTGCTGACTCATAACGTATGATTATGTGTGATGACTATTATCACATATGAACGTAAACTAATATTTAAATAATTAGTTTATAACCAATCATTATAATTTGACTGAATTCTATACACTAAATTTCATTCTATATTCAAGCTCAGGTGAGACCACTGCCTGACACACCTCCTGTGGTGCCATTGGACTGGCTGCAGGGTTGTCAGCCAGAAGTCACTCAATGTAATACTGATACATAACAGCACATGATATTGAATGTATGATTTATTCTATTTATTTACACTTCACACTAAGATACAAAGCATTAAATGAAATGAAGAGTTGAGTGTAAACTGATATCTCACCTGCCATGGCTCCAGTCTTTGTAAATGAGCACAGGTGTTGTTGCTGAAAGGTCCTCTCCCTGGCTCACACTGCAGCATGTCATCAAGAGCATATGCCAGAGCGTACACAGCCTTATACACATTATATTCTACCCTGAGGTTGGAAACATCCAAGAGCTCAGTCTTCACATTCTCTAGAACTTCCTGTCCAGTGCATAATTCTCCTCCAGCTTCCACCCAACCTGCTGGAGGTGGTGCAAATCTACACTGAAATGTGTGTTCCCAAAACTGATTTGCCTGGAAAAAGATTGGGTTGTTGAAATTACACTATTTTATTAGTGGTAGTTCCATATCCGTTTGAAACATTTAATTCTCACCATGCTCTTTCCATGTTTGGTGTTGTGATGTAGATCAGGACGTATTTGTAACAGGAAGTCCCTGAGCCCTGGTATTTCTCCTCGACGGATGGAGATGCCCAGTGTTCCACCCAGGTACGGGATGAGGTCAGGAGTCTGGAGCACAGCAGATGATGACCAGGCTTCACTGGCGATCCACTGCAGGCCTGTTACATTCTGTCTTATTACCTGTGAATTATATAATAAGTATATAATTTTACTTTCATATCAATAATCTCAAACATTATACCCATTTTTCACCAACATGTAACATGTCCAACCAGAGGTATGAACATGCTGGACCACTGTTATACCCAACTTAAGGACAGCTACAAAGCCACATTGCTAGTGGCTTTTAGGAAGCAGATCATGCTTCAAGGTGAAGGCAGCTAAACGGTGGTACATGGACAGAATGGAGGCTTCACTGAGCAATCAGGATAGCAGACGCATGTGGCAGGGACTTTGGAACATCACAGATTATACAAGACGTAAGGACTCGCAGCTGATATGGATCCTTCACTGGCAGAAGAGCTGAACGCTTTTTTTGTATGCCACAAGATTGCTAGCGTAGCTGCTAACATGGAGGTACCCAGCACCAACACCAGTGAGTGTTGCACACTGTCCTCAGAGCATGACGTGAGGAGAACTCTAAGATGTGTGAACAGCAGGAAAGCTGCTGGACCTGACGGCATCACTGGGTGAGATCATGCGCTGATCAGCTTGCTACTGTGTTTGTCTCTATCTTCCACCTGTCTCTAGCTCACTTCACTGTCCCTGTTTGCTTCAAAAGGTCTATCATCATCCCTGTCCCAAAGAAGACCAGCCCTGTGAAATCAAATGATTACCACCCTGTAGCACTCACCTCTGTGGTGTTGCGCTTAATTGCCCAGAACATTCAACCCCCTTCAAAATGCACATCGTCAAAATAGGAGCATGGATGACGCCATCAATCACATCCTCCACTCCACCCTCAGCCATCTACATGGCAGGAAAGGGAATTATGTTTGGCTATTGTTTAACTATAGCTCTGCATTCAACACAGTTGTTTCCCAGAGGCTCATCTCCAAACTCAGGGATCTGGGAGTGAACCTCTCACTCTGTTCCTGGGTCCTGAGCTTTTTGGAAAAAAGATCACAGGTGGAAGTGCAATGTCCCAGTTCCACTGCCCAGGACATCTACAGGACATCTACACCAGGTGATGTTAAGTTTATATTTTTGTGTATAGTGTTATTCTTTTATTCTTATTTATTTTTGGGTATAGTTTTCTCTTCTAATCTAATTTACTTTTTATTTTATTTACCTTTATTTCTCTCTTTAAATTTAACTTAAAATTTTTATCTCACTTTTAGCACAGTAGAGGCATGTTGCAATTTTAATTTCTCTGACAATGTATCTTGTACATTCCTGTTTGACAAATAAACAATAAACAGTGTAATCTAGTTTCTACAGTAGATGCCACACAAGCATACAACATAAAAAAGAGAAGGACTTGACTGCAGACAAAATGTTAAACCTCTGTATCTCCACACCACAACTGGAAGTTGGTCTGTGTTTAAAGACAACAAACCCTAATTCTACTCTTAATGTCCAGAAGTAACAAATTATTATTGCTCAAGCTAACTTTGGTAATGAAGACTAACTTCCATCATGGAGATGCAGAGGTCAACTATATATAGTCTGCACTAAGATACTTGCAAAGGAATTTCAAGAATCCTGGAAAGACAGTTTTGTAACATACAACCCGAATGTAAATGTAAATAAAAACAGAATGTCTCTTCCTTTATCAACTGTCTGTAAACATCTAGAAAGGAATGTTGTCCCATTCTTGTCTGATGCAGGATTCTAGCTGCTCAACAGTCCTGGACCTTTGTTGATGTATTTTTCATGAGGTGCCAAATGTTTTCTATTGGTGAAAGGTCTGAATTGGCAGGTCAGTTTGCACTCAGATTCTTCTCCTGTGAAGCCATGCTGTTGTGATCGATGCTTTCCAGATGTGTAAGTTGCCCACACCATAGGCACTAATGAAACTCCATACCATCAGAGATGCAGGCTTTTAAACTGCCCACCAGTATTAAGCTGGATGGTCCCTGTCCACTTTATTTTGCAAGACACAGCTTCCATGGTTTCCAAAAAGAAGCTTTTGGCCCAGAGTAGATGGCAGCATGTCTGGATCATGTTCACATATGTCTTCTTCTTTACATGATACAGCTTTAACTCGTATTTGTGGATTGAACCGTGAACTGTGTTCACTGACAGTGATTTCTGGAAGCTTTCCTGAGCCCATGCAGTGATTTCCAGTAAAGAATCATTCCTGTTTTTAATGCAGTGCTGCCTCTGGGCGTGAAGATCATCAGCATCTAGTTTTGACCTTTGACATTGTCTCTTACACACAGAGATTCCTTCTGACTCTCTGAATCTTTTGATAATAATATACACTGTAGATGGTAGGATCTTCAAAAACCCCCTAACCATTTTATACCGTTATGTTATTGAATTAACCTAATTCATTGTCAAATGTTCCTCCACTTGTTTCTGATTTGTGTCATTTACTTTTCCAGCCTTTTGTTCTCTGTTCCAACTTTTTTGAGATGTGTTGCTGCCATCAAATTCAATAATATTTTTCATGAAATGGTAAAATGACTGTTTCAACATCTGATATGTTCGACTGAGAATAAAATATTGGTTTATGAGATTTGCAAATCATAGCATTCTGTTTTTATTTACATGTTACATGTAAATGTATGCCTAGTGTTTGCTCATTGTGTGAACTGTTGGGTTTTTGTTCTTTCAGTAATACTGTAAAGGTTTTGACCTTACTATGTAAAGTGCCTGGAGATGATGTATGTTGTGATTTGGCGCAATACAAATAAATTGAATTGAATTAAAAATGAAATAAAAATGTAATTGGGGTTGTACAAAAACGCCTGGATGAACTGGATATGTACCCAAGCTTTTAAAGTTGCAGTTATAAAACCCCTTCTCAAAAAAGCTACAGTCGACCCAAGTGTTTTAACAAGTGACAGACCTGTATCCAGTCTTCCCTTCATTTCTAAAATCCTAGAAAAGGCAGTTGGAAATTGGTTATGTGAGTATCTGCCAAGTAACAGCCTGTTTGAAGATTTCCAGTCAGGGTATGTAAACTTTTGATCATGGTCATTTGGGTAGTTTCTGATGTCATGATGATTTACAAAAAGCAAACAGAATTTGATGATAAACGGCTTCACCCAACCACTAACCATGAGAGATAGAAAAGTTTTTGTATTATCATTCAGATTCTCTGAAAAATTGCCAAAAACTTTCTGCCAGGTTATGTAAACTTATGAACACAAGTGTATATCTAGTCAGAACCTCTCAACCTCAAGCACCAGCTTAAGCTCCTTCCCTGCCACGTCCCTAGAACCAGCTTCTGTAGCTGAGGGCCGGACCGCCAAGGTCCCCACCGTCAGTCAACACCCAACTCACATTGCAACCAACCTCCTTGGTCCTTCCTACAGGTGGTGAACCCATGGAAAGAGGTCATTATACTTTAGGTGACATCACCATGGCGTCCAGTTCCAGTGTAAGGAATCTTGGAGTCATTTTTGACCAGAATATGTCATTTGATTCACATATTAAACTAACTTTCAGAACAGCCTTCTTCCACCTTCAGCAGTTTCTGAATTTGTTACATCTAGATTGGATTACTGCAGTGCCTTACGATTTGGATGTACCAAATAATCTGTTAAAATCCTCTCTCTGTACTTAAAGTTACACTTAAAACCTTCCTTTTTGATAAAGCCTATAGTTAGAACTGGCTCCTTTCTCTCACTCTGTCTCTGTCCTCAGTCTGCAGGTACCTGCGTTTCCTGATCCAGCTGTGAGGCTACATTAATCAGTAGTAGTTTTGTCATCATTATTATGTTATGTCATATGATGTTATTAAAATTGATGGCAGTATATTTAAATAAATTATTATTATTATAAAAAAAATATCACGACAGATTCATAACTATCCTGATTTTTATAAGATTTTTAAAGATAAAGACTGGTGAGATTAAACCCAGTAAAATGTATTTTTTTTTACAATTTTTTTTTACAATTTTTCTTTTTTTTAAGTAATACTTTTTTCTACATCGTCTTTTTGTTTGGGGAGAGTAAAACCTGAATCATTTATTTTTTGGAATTATATATCACCAAGTCTTGGTTCCCAACCCCTGGGTCAGGACCAGTTTTCCAAAACTACCCACTTTTCTATAAACAATTCGGAAATGAGGCAAGAACTACAACTCTGCATTTGGGTGGACAAAGAAAGTACAACATTTTCATGCTACACACAGACATGCTGTCACAGTAACACAAGCAGAGAGATAGAACTGTAACTTGTCACAGTGAGCAGTCTAACTCTAAAATGCTCTGAGCAAAACCTGTAACATCATCACTTACATATATTTGACACAAACTAATATTACAAAATAACATTTAGTTTTACACAAAAAAACAGTTTTATGAAATTATATCAACACCTACCTCTTTCATGAGGTTAACCATGCGACTCTCATGTGCAAACACAATCACCACTCGAGCTGTAGATTTCCTCATCACATCCACTATTCTCCTAAGTTCAACAGGGTCATAAACACGGGGCAAAATCTCTGTGTAAGCCAGACAACCTCCACCAGCTGGACCCAGATCAGAGTGAAAGGATCGGGCAGCGTTTACTCCATAATCATCACTACTGATGAGCAGACCTGCCCAAGTCCAACCAAAGTGTTTTAGAATCTGAATCATAGCATTCACCTATGTGGACACAGAGCAGAGGGATTAGTGCACAGGCTGGAATCATCTTTCACTAGAAATCCTGCTAAACTGCTTCATCAAAGACCCAGTACAGGATGTCAATTTTGTAATTGTAGTATATACACAAACTTTATTTTACATATTTTGCTATCGCAAATAGATTTTCACCTGAAAAGCATCACTTGGGATCGTCCTAAAAAAAGATGGGAATTTTTGTCGATCACTCAGGCAGGAACATGTGGCAAAATAACTCACCTGCAAAACAACAGGTTATGTTTAAAATTTGAAAAAAAAAGCATTTAACATTTTGTGAGAATATTAAATGCTGATTACTCAATGGTCACATCTTCATTAAATTAAAAGTATAAGTAAATCATAATTTTGATGTTAAAGGACAAAAACTTACCAGAGGGACTCTGTACAAACTTAAGACTGTAGATACGGCAATTGTACCTGTGGAGTAAGTATCACCCAGAATTCCTAGGAGTGGAGGAGTTCCTACACACTTCTCCTCTAATGTAACTTGTTCCTCTTGACCACTGAGTAAGGTCAGTGATGCACCAATTCCGATTACGACTTGGACACAGTTATCATACAGACTGTATCCCAGAGTCACATTAGGCAGCAGGTTGGAGTTTCTGTTGATCTCATCAATAGCAAAGACCATGGTCTGAGATAGCCTGTATCCTATAACATCAAAACTGACACAAATATACAAGTATTTACTACTTAAAATACAACATCATACAGTCACTGTACAAATCTACATATATTCAGATAACTTCACAAAACTGAAAGTAACAAGGTCAGCATCAGCATCAAAACCCACAATAAAATTTATGCTTCTCACCCTATCTCTAAGGGAGAGCCCAGACACCCTGCAGAGGAAACTCATTTTGGCCGCTTGTATCCGCAGACCGAGCTCTGACACCGGTTGTACAGGGACCGAATGACCCTTATCAAGGAGATGGTACCCCATACTCCCAGAGCACTCCCCAAAGGACTCCTCGAGGGACACGGTCGAACGTCTTCTCAAAGTCAACGGAGCACATGTAGACTGGTTGGGCAAACTCCCATGCACCCTCCATGACCCTGCTGAGACTGTAGAGCTGGTCTACCATTCCCCGAACAGGACAAAAACTACACTGCTCTTCCTTAATCCGAGATTCAACTATCCAATGGACCCTCCTCTCCAGAACCCCCAAACAGACCTTACCAGGGATGCTGAAGAGTGTGATTTCCCTGTAGTTGGAACACACCCTCTGGTCCCTTTTCTTAAAAAGGGGGACCATCACCCCAGTCTGCCAACCCAGAGACAATGTCCCCAATGTCTATGCGATGCTGCAGACCTCAGCAGCCTCAGCCCCACCTCCAAGTCCCCAGACTCTGCTTCCTCATAGGAAGGCATGTTCGTAGGCTTGAGGAGGTCTTCAAAGTACTCATGCCACTGACCCACAACATCCTGAGTTGAGATCAGCAGCACCCCATCACTGTACACAGTGTTGAAGGTGCACTGCTTCCCCCTTCCTGAGCTGCCAAATGGTTGACCAGAATCTCCTTGAAGCCATCCGGAAATCGTTCTCCGTGGTCTCACCGAACTCCTCCCACATACGAGTGTTTACCTCAGCGACTACCGAAGGCACTTATCAGCTGCCTCCTCAGTCCCACAGGCCGAAAAGGCCTGATAGGGCTCCTTCTCACTGTCATTGCCCATGTGAACATTGAAGTCCCCCAGCAAAACATGGGAATCCCCGGTAGGAGCACTTTCTAGTACCTCCTCCAGGGACTCCAACAAGGGTGAGTACTCTGAACTGCCATTCGGTGCATAGGCACAAACAACAGTCAGAACCCATTTGACCCACCCAAAGGTGGAGGAAGGCTACCCTCTCATCCACAGAGGTGAATCTCACTGTACAGGACCCAAACTGGGGGGCATTAAGAATGCCCACACCAGCTCGGCGCCTCTCACCAGGGGCAACTCCAAAGTCAAAGATCTCTCCAACTCCTCTCGAGGAGAGTGGTTCCAGAGCCCAAGCTGTGTGTCAGAATCAGATTATATCTAGTTGTAAACTCTTAACCTTTCCTCACCAGAAAGGTGACATTCCAAGTCCTTAGAGCCAGCTTCTGCAGCCGAGCATCGGACCACCAAGGTTCCCGCCTTAGGCCCCCATCCAACTCACACTGCACCCGGCCTCCTTGGCCCCTCCCACAGGTGGTGAGCCCATGTTGCCTCTTATTATGCTGTCATATAAAATGTTACATTCAGCCTTTTCTCATTTGTAAGACTGTTTCGCTCTCTGTAATCGCTCTGCAGGTGAAGGATCCAGGTCCAGGTACAAAGGAATTATTATTAGTTATTGGAGTATTGTCATCCTTATTGTGATATTATGATTAAAATTAATATCTTTGTAATTTTACCTACAAGCTACTGCCAACAGGAGGATACAATGAACTAGATGACAGATAACCTGTACAGATGTCACATGAACAAACTGAGTCAATGCTTTGTTGATTTCTGTTTTAACTTGCTCCATATCTCAATTTAAAAAAAGGCAGAAAATGAATGATGAAAATTACTTTATTAAGACATTCATACAGAAACCTGTATCAGGACTAAAACCAAAAACAAAGGTCCCCCTCACTCCATCTGTCTGTATCAAGATCATATTCACAGATAAAGAAACTCACTCAAAGATTTAAAAAAAAACAAAAAAACTGGAATCTCTTCTGGATTTGGACTTCATGGACAGTAGTACAAGTCTTGCCTTAAATATCAATTTTTATTAATCGTGATTAAATGTAGGTCACTCTATGGTTTTTGGGACAAATTACATTTCTTTTTACCATATTATGTAGCCTTTTTCCTTACAACATAGTATTAATATTATTGTTAACATATTCTTCTTTAACTGGAACATTGAATTATGAAAAAATATAAAGTCCTCTGTTTTTATGATTCATTGCCTCGACCCATGATGGCTTTCTTTGTGTTTCTCTCCGGTCTTAACAGGATTATATAACATTTGGGTCCTAACAGTGCCACCAAGAGGCCAAAACTGGAGGCCAGGATGGCAAAGCCATCCGGAAATCGTTCTCCGTGGTCTCACCGAACTCCTCCCACATACGAGTGTTTACCTCAGCGACTACCGAAGGCACTTATCAGCTGCCTCCACAGTCCCACAGGCCGAAAAGGCCTGATAGGGCTCCTTCTCACTGTCATTGCCCATGTGAACATTGAAGTCCCCCAGCAAAACATGGGAATCCCCGGTAGGAGCACTTTCTAGTACCTCCTCCAGGGACTCCAACAAGGGTGAGTACTCTGAACTGCCATTCGGTGCATAGGCACAAACAACAGTCAGAACCCATTTGACCCACCCAAAGGTGGAGGAAGGCTACCCTCTCATCCACAGAGGTGAATCTCACTGTACAGGACCCAAACTGGGGGGCATTAAGAATGCCCATACCAGCTCGGCGCCTCTCACCAGGGGCAACTCCAAAGTCAAAGATCTCTCCAACTCCTCTCGAGGAGAGTGGTTCCAGAGCCCAAGCTGTGTGTCAGAATCAGATTATATCTAGTTGTAAACTCTTAACCTTTCCTCACCAGAAAGGTGACATTCCAAGTCCTTAGAGCCAGCTTCTGCAGCCGAGCATCGGACCACCAAGGTTCCCGCCTTAGGCCCCCATCCAACTCACACTGCAACTGACCCTCTTGGCCCCTCCCACAGGTGGTGAGCCCATGTTGCCTCTTATTATGCTGTCATATAAAATTTTACATTCAGCCTTTTCTCATTTGTGAGAGTGTCTCACTCTCTGTACTCACCCTGCAGGTACCTGTGACTCCAGGGCTGAAGGATCCAGATCATGGTGCAAATGAATTATTAGTTATTAGAGTATTGTCATCCTTATAATGATATTATGATTAAAATTAATATCTTTGTAATTTTACCTACAAGCTACTGCCAACAGGAGGATACAATGAAATAGATGACAGATAACCTGTACAGATGTCACATGAACAAACTGAGTCAATGCTTTGTTGATTTCTGCTTTAACTTGCTCCATATCTCAATTTAAAAAAAGGCAGAAAATGAATGATGAAAATTACTTTATTAAGACATTCATACAGAAACCTGTATCAGGACTAAAACCAAAAACAAAGGTCCCCCTCACTCCATCTGTCTGTATCAAGATCATATTCACAGATAAAGAAACTCACACAAATATTTAAAAAAAAACAAAAAACAACTGGAATCTCTTCTGGATTTGGACTTCATGGACAGTAGTACAAGTCTGGCCTTAAATATCCAATTTTATTAATCGTGATTAAATGTAGGTCACTCTATGATTTTTGGGAAAAATTACATTTCTTATGACCATATTATGTAGCCTTTTTCCTTACAACATAGTATTAATATTATTGTTAACATATTCTTCTTTAACTGGAACATTGAATTATGAAAAAATATAAAGTCCTCTTTTTTTATGATTCATTGCCTCGACCCATGATGGCTTTCTTTGTGTTTCT
>JAFBJR010000610.1:0-25660 GCA_016785285.1 Brachirus orientalis
CAAATAAAATTGAATTGAATTGAATTGAATTGAATTGAATTGAATTGATAAGGACCATCTTTATCACGGTTCGTTAAACCATAAAGAGGGGAATGGACCAAAAGAGTGGAAACGAGGTAAAAAAAGGATAACAAAATTTAGTTACAAAAAATCCAAACAGAAAATCACCAGTCAAGACTAAACAAAAACTCTGAAGCTGGCTGGCTGGTGACGCAGAGCTCAGGAACTTCCAGGAACAAACTAAAAGAGAACAAAAGGCGAGCATTAGAAAAAGGTGGTAAAAAAAGAGAAGCAGACTATGCACACGAGGTTAAGAAAGGTTTGACAAGGTGACATGACATGGGTTACCAGACTAAACTGGAAAGACGTGCTGACAAGGAGGAGCAGGAAGTCTGGGTTTATATACAGGAAGGTCGATTGGGGAAATGAAGACAGATAACCCGCCTCACCTGTCAACCAGCCTCCTAAAAAACAAGCAGAACACACTCTCCAGGAAGTAAGGTTCAACAACACAATAAAACAGGAAGTCAAAAACTCAAGGCAGGGGAGGCAACTCAGACCAGATATGACAACCTTCTACCAATCAGTATGTTATCAGTCACTGTATACTTTTTGACACAGTTATAGTTAATAACTCAACTGACAGAAAAAAAAAAATTGTTAATAGAGCTAGAGTCATTTCAGAATCACATTCTGATGTGTGATCAAATACTTTGTCTGCAGTCCCCCAGTTTATGAGATTAGAATTCTTATTACTGCAGAACTACAATGTCCACTGTAACAGACCAGTGCTGAAAACCAGAGGTTAGGAGATGTGTTGCTTTACATTTGAAATATTCCCTCGATTGCTAGACACGTCCAATATATAAATGTTTTCTATCCAATTTATATTTGTTATAATGGCGCTGGTGTTAGGTTGATGTGTCTGTTCTGGACCCAAGTGCAGGCAGGCTAGGAGACAAGAGCAGCTTACAGATTTATTAAATTCACAAAACAGCGGTGAGGCAAATAATTCAAAGTTCATGGGGATGAGGATGATCTTCTCACAACCATAGTGAGGGGAAATGGAGAGGATGAGGAGATCCAGTGGTGAGGGACAGTGAAGATGGTGTGCAGCTCCAGGCAGTGGTAGAAAACAGTAAATACAATGAGGAGTTCCAATTTGTACAGGCAGCGTATGACTCCAACCAGGAAAAACAGTGAAGACAGCATTTAGATTTAAACAAAAGCAGCAAGGAACATTAGTGGCAGAAGGCAAACAATGACAAGACTCTAACACATGAAAGCACAGGGGTTAATCCAAATGTACATGGACAGAGAACAAACTTAGAAAAATGAAGATAGTTTAGAGGAGATGTGATGTTAGTATCGGAAACAAACTGACGATAAGTGTCTGCAATCCCAGGGTATAGGAAATTAGGTGATTAGAGTTTGATTGCGGACCAGAGTGGGAAACAGGAGGAGGCAAGGTGGATCATGACAACTAGGAACCATTTGAACCGTATATAGATGGATAGATGTATGTTAGAAAAGTATGAAGTGATCATTTAATCCCCAGCTCAGAACGTGTGTGTCCTAGGTTCCCGAATGTACAGTAACGTGATACCATTGATAGTTGTGGGTTGTGGGTTGTAGTTGCGTGTTTGGGCTTGTTTCACATCTTTTTATATATATACATGTTAAATTGTGGTCATTGTGCTGATTTTTATTTATTATTTATTTATTTGGAAACATAGAGAGAGAGAAGTCACTTGTTCTCATAGGCCCGGTTGCTTGTTTCTCTTGTAAGATCTGGAAAAACTGGCAGTGCAACGTTTTGAGATTTTCCCACTCTGGGAGGTGTTTTCAAACAATACTGTTTCAGGTTTCCAAAAATGCGGTTTTCATGTGGATGCAAGGTCAACACAATAAAAAAAAGTACAAGTATTCATCTACACAAGTTTCTGCATGGACAGCCCCTTACTTTGTGGAACCATGTTACCACAGTTACAGTATATTTGATACTTTTTTTCACCCAACATTGTATAATAATTTAGGTAATAGATATTGAATTTATATTTATGTAATTACAGATTCAGAAGGCTGTACAAGAAAAACCCCAGCAAGTCAGTTTCTGTGCCCCAACAAACCATGCTGCCAAAAGGTCTTGACAATACTTTGTACAGTGTCTTGAGATAATGTATGTTATGTTGGTAATACATAAATTAGATTGAAATGAAAAGATGAAATATCTACAGGCATCATAAATTCTCAGTTGTCATCTCCAGGTACCCAAGTTTCTCCTAACACGGTAAGATCCTGCACAAAAACCTTCTTCAAGGCAGAACTGGAAGAAGTGTAGGCTTACACAGTTGGAACCTGGCCTCAATATTTCCTCTTCTGGTTTGAAGGCATGTCCCTACATTTGGCACAAGAACACCACTATACCTCTGACACACCAGCAGAAGGTGGGTATTCATCCCTGCACTGATGCATCAGGTGAGGTATAAAAGATAGACCTGTTTGTCTCTTTAGCAGCTGTGCTGTTAGACATCTGTGCTCCTTCAGCGTCATCTCCACCACATTTCTATGTACATAAAACAGAAAAGGTTGTTTGAAAAGTTTGTTTGATTGATGTTTGGTAGATAAAATAACAATGGACTGCATGTTACGGTTTGCAGGCTATTCAGTATCACAATAACATAAAAGCATGAAACATAATTGTTCAATACATAAATAAAAAAATTAAAAAGAGAAAGGGAGAATGAATATAAGAAATTAAAGGATAGTTATCTGGATTTGGCAAAATAATAAGTGTACAAGGGGAACTGTTTTCACTAGTATGTTTGTGTATGAATTTTAATTGTTCATTCATTTAATTAATTCAACAAGTGACTGAACAGTTCACACTAATACAATGACTGAGTGCAACAAGGATGCAAAGCTCTGTATGGAGGGTAAAGAGTGAGAGAGCATGAGGTGTGAATGAAGTGTGGAGGATTGTGTGTTTGTGTACAGGGAGGGCAAAAAAATACCTACATTTGGCTGTATGCAGGATATAAAACTCATGTTTGACATTACCATTCCCCCATGATTTTTTGGATTGAAATGGCCAGTCACCTCCCTGTCAAGGTTGATTCCATAATCTTTTTGAAAGCCAGTGGTTCCATGGTTAGACCTTATGTTTGAAAATTATTTATCACAATTTTCAAAATAGAAAGTGAAAAAAATAACTATTATAATTATTATTCTGCTGCTATTTATTTTTTTCTTAACTGCACTAGTTCTGTATAGGGTATCTTCTTTGTCATCTACCATAAAGGTGTAGTGGCAGTATTTTGCACTGAATTTGCACGTGTCACATCGTCCATCACCCATCTATATTGGCTGTGAGTAATGTTAGATGTTAACACACACTAAAAATGGCCATCGTGTGAAGGTATTCACAAGTATTTTCTTTGACTTCTTAAACTAACATGAATAAAAACATTTAAACATTAAAAACATTAAATAATGCTCAAAAACAAAACTGTTACTTTGCTAACAGCTAAGATATAGACAACTTACATATCTATCAAACGTTACTTTCACTGCACAGAGAAAATAAATTAGTAATTTACAATTCTGTAAAGTATTAGCTTACCAATTCATGAGGGATTTGTGTTTGCACAACTAGCACCCTGACAACATTCAGTAAGCAGTGTTACCAGCCCTCAGTAAGGAAAGTAGCTATTGGTGGTCCTAAAAGTTGCTCAATGATGCCATCAACTAATTTGCATAATTGACCATGTGTATGTAATTGTAATAGATGCTGTAGAAATTAGTAAAAACACCAAAAATATTTTCAGAAAAAGTTGTGAGATGTGAAAAAGAGTCACTAGAGGGGTCAAAATATTCCCTAAATATTGTCACAATATTTATATAGTGTTGCTGTTGGTAACACTGTCGGTATGCAGTGGATGTGGCCTATGGCAGTATTAGGAATGGTCTTGGAGGGCAGCGAATGCAGTGCATTCTGGGAGTCGTCTTTCATCCACATGAGCCAAAAATACATTGTCTGCCTTTTCTTGGTCAAGAAGGCACCGATTTCAAACATAATTTCACGTTTCTACTACATACAGTTGCAATAAACATTCATCTTTCCAGCTGCAAAATACTTAACTTACGGTAATAACTCAACATTAGCGTTAACAGCATGGCTGCATATATGCTACATGAAGCAATTTTACTTTGATGTGAAAAGTTCAGGTGTTTTTCAGTGTATTTGTATACTGACACATAGTAAGTAGTGAGTGCATTGTGTGCACCCTGGTACTGGGAACAGGTTTGAGACACCAACACTCACTCTCACTCAAAATATGCTGCCAGATGGGACAGAAGCTAAAACTGATTTTAGATAACTGAAAAAAGTCTTACCTAAAATCTATGCCTGCTGAGTGTCTATGGGGTGATGAGGGATCAGTAGTAGAGCAAGGGATTTTTCATCTAGAAGGTTGTGGGTTTGACTCCTGGCTCTGTTAGTCTACAGTACGTGCCAATGTGTCCATGGGCAGGATACTTAACCCCATTACACCTGACAACTGTGCACTTTGCATTGAGGAAGAGGTGTAGGTGAATGGACAGGTTTGACAAAGTATGTGAAATTGCTCTTTACTTCCTGTTTTAAACCGACAATAAGTGTTGTGTCATTTAACTGGGGAAAAGAATAGATAATATAATAAATAATGTTTGAATTGTGTGAAAACAACACTTTCTCAGAACAGAATGTATCTGGGCAGAAACGTTTTACACCACTCATTCCTTGTTGTGAGGAATGTCAGACCTGGCAGTCTAATTTTTCACATTTCCCAGGTACTTACTGGAAATCTGCACTGTACTTGTGCCCATGGAGCAGGAATACACTGAAGGTTTGCAACAACATAAATGTTTCCGTGGCTAGGTCACATCCAAGGATGCACAGGAGCAGGAGTTATTCAGAGGGTTAGTTCTGAATTTTTTAAGTGTGGTTGTGTGAGGTACAGACACAAAGTCAGTATTGACAGTGCTGTGAGCAACCCAGACTCACCCCCTGTACTGGGAACCAGTTTGAGACACGGTCGCTCACTCTCACTTTAAGGAAAATATGATTTTAGCCTCTTAACAAAGGGTCACCCAATAAAATCTATGACCACTGAGCCCCTTTTCAAGTGTTGTTGTTACAGCTTTTCCAAATGTTTACTGGTTTGTAAAGCTTTGTAAACCTTTGTAAACTAAGACTCATTTGAGATTGCATATGAATCTGGAACGGTGTAGTCACCTCGACGTCCTAGAGGCGTGACCATCAGACATCTGCCTCTATATGCAATTGGATGGACCTACATCCGATAAGACCAATGATGTGGATGATGTATGCAGAGACAACTCACTCAAAATGGAAGCAAAGCCCACCTTTAACACACCAGGTGAAGAAAGATGTTTTTGAGTGGTTTCTTTTGGGAGATTCTGAACTTGGCCAAAACAGGATCCTTGCCAGACGTGTTCATCCATCCATCCATCTTCTGCCGCGACCCGACCTCGGTTAAGCAGCCTTACGTGTTTGCAGAGTGAAATCAAATTGCTGGCTAGCTCAACTTGGTTGATCCAGCTGTTTCCTGACGTGGGGGTGCACTTATGATAATAATCCCTGACTATGTGTCAATACCTAAAAAACACTCAGGATAATATTTTTGAATAGTTGGTATGCTGCACAGTACAGAACAGACTGATGCCTCTGCTGTGTATGAAGGCCAAGTTATTAAATAATAAACCTTACTTTTTTATATCTGTTTTCAGTGGAGAGTTTCAAAGAAGTGAAAATCCAAGGACATCGTATCTTACATCACAGACTGGCTGACCGCAGAGCAAACAAACATTGGTGAACTCACAGATGGAGTTCAGTCCATCAACACTGCAGTCTCCATAGCTGCACACCAAGGAGAACAATGCCTACACACACAGTTAATCTGTAGATTGAGGACATGTGGAGGAGGCTGAACACCTGCAGCGTGAGTGTGGAGGCAGCAAGATTGAGGTCGTGTCCATCAATACTTTTATATGTGCGTGTGCATGTGTGTGTCTGAGAAAGAGAGAGAATTTATGTTTCGTTTGTTGGCCATCAGGCCTTAGTCACACTGGATGTGCAGCATACACCCACATCCCTGATCTGCTGTGTCACACACAAGTCTGGTCTACATTCAGGGAGCATGTCTGCTGCTATCTTTTACATAGTTTGGCTTTAAAATTGGCCATAAATATAATTTTCAATATGCCTATGTGCATATCTACAGAGTACCGTCACGACAGTGAAGGGCACTGCAAAAAATAGGACCAGTGCTCGATTTCACTGCACACTTTAAATCCATGGAGACTGATATACAGTACATACAGTATCTGAAAACTTGAAAGAGTGAATATATCTGATCCCCATACTGCCCACCAGCTTTTTATGAGTAAATAGGTGGAGATGATATTATTCCAGAGCTGCAGTATCCTGACACCTTCCTTTAATTTCCTGATAAATTCCCTTCATCCCACTCCTGAGAGTCATTAAAAGTTTACAACAACCTGGACGCAATATGGCTTTTTGACAAAAATTTAACTTTGATTGACTAGCCCTTGCCTCCTCCCTAAACCCTTTCCATTTCGCATATTGGTCCAACCGTTCAGCATTCAACACAATCATCCCCAGCATCTAATTAAAACCTGGACCAGGGGCTTAACAACGCTGTGCAACTGGCTGCTGGACTTCCTGACTGGGAGACCGCAGGTAGCACGGGTCGACTGCAACACCTCCAGCACCATCACTCACAGGGTGAGCAGCACCTGGGTGTGCACATCTCTGAAGATCTGTCATGGAGGAACAACAACGCATCACTGGCCAGGAAAGCCCAACAACACCTGTACTTCCTCCATAAAATAAGGAGAGCCAGAAACCCAGCCTCCCTCATGTGCACCATCTACAGAGGCACCATTGAAAGCATCCTGTAAAGCTGCATCACTGTGTGGTACAGCACCTGCACTGTGTCCTGCCCTGCAGCACATAGAGCAGGTGAGAATATCACTGGTGCCTCTCTCCCCTCCTTTCAGGACATTTATAACACCCACCTCACCTACAAAGCCCTCTGCATTGCAGGTGACCCCACCCACCCATCTCACAGCTTCCTCCAACCTGCTTCCATCAGGAAGGAGATGGCAGAGCCTCCAGGCCAAAACCAGCAGGCTAAAGGACAGCTTTATTCACCAGGCTTTCATGAATAATTTAGTACAGCCCTCAAAGGATATTAAATTTAAAAAAAGGCCAATCAGCATAGAAATGTTCTCTTTGGATTGCTGCATTTCAGCTTCCAAGTGGACATGAAGGTTGGAGTTATATCACTCATGATCAGAGAGTAATGCTCTGAGCCACCGATGTCCTGCTCCATTCACAGCGTTTCTACATTAACATACTCCCATGCACTGCAGTAGGCCCAGAGCATGTGCTATCACAGACAATCAAAGTGAAAACAGCTACATGCTGACCTGAGAGACCTGTTTCAGGAGCACCTGCTCTGGTTGCCAAACAACCCATGAGATCTCCTGTTGATCAATAACCATCTTTCACTCTATTTCTCTTTCCTGCTATGGCTCATCATCAACTTCTCCTTGCATCTTTTCAACAGTATTACCAAATTCTCATGAGTGCCACAAATCAATTATTCTGTATTATCTGATGATAGCAAGAATGAAAAAACTGACATCCAAAAACAAATTTCTGACATGTCAAAATATGCATGTTAATGTTCATTAAAGTGTTGATAAACCCCTATACCACTTGTTTTCAGGTGCAAACCAGTTTAAATGGGTACCCAGTAAGGGTATTTGTTGATTCTGGTGCAAATCTTCACAGTTTTTAGTAAAAATCAACATATCTGATGGTAAATTTTCTATATTTACTATCTAGCACTTTTCTAGTCTTGATGACCACTCAAAGCTATTTTCTAACCATCCTAACCATTCACTCACACTGTCATAGAGGGCATATATGTACAGTGTGTTTCTTGCCCAAGGACACAGTGGCATGTAGACTAGTGGAGCTGCAGTATCCAACCCATAACCTGCAAATTGAATGAAGACCTGCTCAACCGCTGAGATATAGTCACCCCGTGATACTAGCTACTGCATTCAGATTTTACCTTTGGCTATTTTAGTCCACTTTTTGTCTAATCAGTGCAAAGTTTGTTGCCCCTTTTCCATTCTGTGCCCAGGGGTCCACTCCTCCTCTCCCTCACCCAACTCTCAGCCCACTTCTTTGCAAGTTTGGCATTGGGCGATGTTAGCTGCAGATGAGTGGATTAAGTTGCACTTGAAAACCGCTAATACAATATACTGCACACATGTATAGTATTTATTAGGGGTGCAACGGTTCAACAAGCCCACAGTTCAGTTTGTAGTGCAGTTTTGGGTCACTGTTTTTGGTTTTGTTTTGTTTTCATTTTTAGCACATTAAGGAGAAAAATATTGGAAATGTTCACAGTCTTAGTATTTTGTTTTGTACAAGTTTGACATGTTCTATTCAGACATGCTGACTCGGGAATACTTCTATCGGTTTTCAGAACATAAAAAGCAAAATAAATTTGGCCACTAGTGGCATTACATGTAAATAATTGTTTATGGTTCCATACCAAACAAAATACTACACCACCACTGACCTTAAAGCACAAGAAAAGTGGACTCCAATTTGCTCAAAACTATATAAATAAGAAAAAGAGGTTTGGGGATTCTGGTCACTGGAGCCATGAAACAAAACTAGAACTTTTCAGGTCTATGGATCAGCGGTATGTCTGGAGGAGGAAGAATTAAGCATACACGGACAAGAACACCCTGCCTACAGTGAAGCATGGCAGTAGCTCTGTGATGCTCTGGAGCTGCTTCGCTTCCTCTGGTACTCTGGCACTGAAGCTTGGGCGTCATTGGAGAATGATCCAAGCATACTTCAGACTCCACTAAGGCTTGATTTCAAAAGTCGAGGCAGATGACCGCTCATCTTTGAGTCTGGTTCTGTCAGAGATTTCTTCCTGTTAAAAGGGAGTTTTTTTTGTCTCTCCACTGCCCCCTAGTGTTTGCTCATTGTGAAAACTGTTTCTTTTCTCTCTGTAAGATTTTGGCCTTACTATGTACAGTGCCTTGAGATAATGTATTTTGTTATTTGGCACTATACAAATAAAACTGAATTGAATAAAGTATATCCTATGATACAATTCAAATTGCTATAACCATAACACTAGTAGCTGTGTATTCTAAATAATAATATGTTCATTAATGACTAAATGTTGTGGTTAATGTGATAAAACCTGTTTATAATTCCTATGATATAAGAAGTAGAGCTGAGCAGCAGCCAGATCAACCAACCAACAGCGTAGATCACAACTGTTGTGTACAGCAAAACAAATTATGGATCTCATAACGGAAGTACAAGCACTTAAAAAGCGGAATATGGAAAAGACAAAATAAATACTCTGCTGGAAAAGAGTAGACGGCCTGGAACAATATTCCCAAATGAATGACCTCATCATTAGTGGTTTGAAAAACAGGCATCAGTCATACGCAGGTGTGGTGGCGGCAACTACGAAAACCACTGGCAGGAGAGGGGCTGAGGAGACCGAGGCTGGGAATCACTTAAGCACCAGTTAGCAAGCTTTCTGGACAGTAAGGGCATTTTCATTGATTTGTAATGACATCGAGGCTTGTCACACACAGCCAAATAAAAACAAAAATACATCACCAGTAGTAATCATCTGCTTCGCAAACAGATGATAAAACAAAAAAACAGGCACTATTTAAAAAAATGAACAATACTTAAACCGACATAAACGTCAACAAGCACCATTCAACAACCAAGAACGGTGACATTTCCAGAAAAGCTAGCATGTTGAAAAGACATAAACGGATTCACGCAACACAGACATGTAACTGCATTTTTACCAAGCTAAATGGATCACCAAAGGAAGCAAAAGTACATATCATCAGGGACATCAGTAAACTGTACAGGTAAAATGTATTCTTTCAAGGAAAAATTCACAAAGAATGAAATAGCACAAGAAAACTGAAAATCCTAAATGCAGTTTATTGAACACACTGAATACCCCAATACCCCATGTTCATTTGAGTACCAACAATTGGACTTGGAAACTTTCAGGTACATAAATAACAGGAGAAGGAGAATGACATTGACCCAGAGAATAACTTTTATAATAACAATCACAGTGATTGTAACTATACTGAAGAACAGTTTATTAAAAGAAATATTAACAAAGATGAAACAATATCAATAATACACATCAATAATAGAAGCCTAAAACTTCTCACTCATCATTGCTTAAGAAAACTGGACAATGTTGACGGCCACAGCAATATCAGAAACTTGGTTAAATGATGAACAACTGATACTGTTTAGAAGAACTTATCTGAATTATGACAACATAAATATAATGAAACAGCTTTGTTTTGTTTTTTTGTTTTTTTTATCTGTGGGAATTTTAAGATTGATTTGTTAAATACACATGAACACAATACAACTACAGAATTCATCAATTCCATGTACAGTTACATAGCTCCATGCTTAACGACAATATACTGACTAATGTTATTGATAGGAAAATATAAAGTGCAGTAATAATGAATGATACAAGTGATCAACAACCAAATTATTGCCAATATAGTTGTCCCCCAATGCACTGCAGCCAGTGCCAAGTGTTAACTAATGATTGGGTGAAATTTAGCACATTATGACCTAGGGATGCAATGATTTACTCTGTGTTGGTACAAGAGAGTGATGTAAAACCGAGTCAAATTCCTCGTATGTGAAAACTTACCTGGCCAATTAAGCTGATTCTGATTCTGATTTTGATATGAGAATTTCATACAATGTATTAGTGACCTGACAAAATTATCAGGGTTATCAAAATACCATGGCATAAAATATGTTCAAAATGTTGAAAAAACTTTGATACACTGATTACTAACTTTCACAAAGATTTATATTCAAATATATTAATTGTATTACAAAAGAATCAAAAGCTTAACCAACCTTAACAAAACACTGGAAAATAAACATTATATACAGTAAAAAATACAAATGCAAAATAACCATTAATTACAGATTAAATAAGACATCAAAACTGTACAATGTGTAACAGTAGAAATGGGGAATTGCCCTTTAAGACTTTAAGACATCATTAGATGGTGCAGTGTTGTGTGTGCATGTGTATTCCTGCTATGGACTCACAAAGTCCATTTGACCTCTCGTTATACTAGTAACGTTTGGGCAGGCATGGATTGGCCACTTGGCATACTGGTCATTTCCTGGTGGGCCGACACACATTTTTGGGCCCTTGCTATCATAATTTATCCAAAATATATCATAAACACATAAACGCAGCCGCGGCAGTCTTTAAAGAATGGAAAGCAGCCCATTGGTTCATTTTCTAGAGCGACATTGGATTAGCCCAGTGATATCTCTCAACCACCCCGCACTCGTTCGAGTCAGCATTCGCACTCCTATCAGAGGAGTGCGAATATAACTGATATGAAATACTGTATGAAATTCTCATATCAGAATCCATATAACGTGTTTGGCACTCCGCTTCCGTTATGTACCAAAATGAATAAACGGACAAATCGTAAGGGAGGCGCTGAAAAATTAGGAGATAAAAGGCTGAGGAACCTGCAGGTGGATGCAGCAAAATGAGCAAAATTGCTCATATGTTTGCAGCTGGACAAAGTCACTCACAACAAACATCGACAAAAAGTGCACAAGCACCAACATGAATGTGCAGGGAAGCTGGCAGAGAGGAGGAATCAGAAAAGCTACAGAGAGATGTGGCACTGGGACAGAAACAGGAGGTCAGAGTAGCTACTCCCAGCCTGGTAAGAAGTACTGTTGAAATTATGCTACAGAGTGAACTTACTTGGTGTCCAACTATTATTGTTATTCTAGCTGTCCATGCAGTTTAGTGAGTTTACAGGTATATTTGTCTATATGATATTAGCTAAACATTACTTTGCCAAAATTGGTCAAATTCTTCATTGGTCACCTGGGCATATCCACTGAAATAACAACACTAGCACATTTATTATTTCTGTCACATCTCTCTGTGTGTGCCTAGTGAAGCCAGACTATTGAGATAGAAGTGGAGTGCAGGGGAGATCAGACATGGGTAGACTATTTTACCTGTCCTCATCCCACTAAGAGGCAGGATTTTGTTAGAATTCTTCCAAAACAAGATGCCACTAACCTTGTTGTCAGGAGGGTCTTCAATAGAACAGACATGGTGGGCCTCCATGACCAAAAATGCCAGGGCCATTTTTTTGTTCCAGTCCAGCCCTGCATTTGGGTTACATTTTGTTCATGTATGATAAAAATTTGGAATGACATCAAATCCTTAGCAATGAAAAAGGAAATGCATTTAGGCCACATTTAGGTCATTGGATTTTGTGATGAGGGCAAATAAGAATCTTTTGTTTCCTTTAGTGTTTGCATTACAGAGGTTGAATGTGATGGACCAGTGGACACTGGTGGAAAAATCTCCTGAGGGCAGCTGCTCTCACATCCTCTCTCTTTCTTCACTACATAACAAATGACAAGCACAATGCTGCAGGCACAGTGTGCAGGGCGCATATCTTGTGAGTTTTTAACACATGGTTATTGGCCATGGTTACCATGGTATTTTAAACTAATACGGTAACTAGTGTCAGGAATTTTACCGTAGCTTACTATGACACCATTAACCATCCCTATTATGGCTATAAGTTCCTAAATGCAAGACAGATAATTGGTACAATGTGAACAAGAAATGAAGTATTTCAATGGAGATGCAGTGTAGTGACAGAGGAAGAGGGATAGCTATACCAGCTTAAGCAGCCTTTAGATCCCTTAAAGCTAAAGGCTCTAACCCTTTAAATGGAGAGCTGGTCAGGTCACCTGTAAGTTGTATAACCTGGGGTTTTACAATATGTTCATGTAACATCAATACTACATGAAAAATGCAACTGACTAAGGGTGGATTATGAGAGATCAGTAAACACAAGCAAACACGGCACTCTACCTTCCTCAAAGATCCAAGCTTTACTGTCGAGCAATGATGAAGAGTCTCCTCTACTGTACACAATGAGTCACTTTTCACCATGGAAACTTTTTCCTAAGATTCTCCTGAGAGCTGTGTCCTCCTTTAGATGAAGAGTGGTTTCACCAAACGCTCGTCAGATCATAATAATGATTCCCTTTGTTGTGTGTGTGTGTGTCTCTGCTGTCGGCCATTAGCAGCACCAGGGATTCAACTCCCAGAGAGATTCACAAGCAAAGGAGAAATCAAATGAAGCCAGTTGTGTTTTAAATCAATTTAGTTACTGTATAAGTCAAGCAAAACTATACATTTCAATGTAATTTGGACCACAGCATAATTCAGTTCTCTCTCACACATGTTACCAGACAAAGTAATGCCATCTACTATGAAAATGTTAGATTTGCTTTGATTAAAACCATTAAAAAACAATAAGTGCCAGATTTATTATTATGTATTATAACACAGTGACTGCAAGTATTTAAATGATATGCTGCACCTCCATGTTTGTTTTTTAGATTAGATAGCTGCCAGGATATTAAACTCAGCATCAATGAGAGCACCACCTGCTTCTCATACGCACATGACAGACAGCCCTGTGCTCTTTTTCTGTCTATGAGGCTGTTCCACCCTAGTATTAAAGAGGACATTCACTGGAAAATCTAATTTCTAATGTTTTTTGGTGTTTTTTCACTGTGCTCGGTTTATTAACAGCAGCACCGACATACATGACACTTCCTTATGTAACTAACTGGCTGACTTCCTCTCCTCGCCTAATCTAAAGGTAGTACCCCCTATGGGTGAAACCTATAATGACCTCCACAGGTTATCCCCTGTCATTACATCTCTCCCACAAAGATGTTGCACTCCACTATTAACCTAAACTTCAGTGTAAACTTCACACACCTTAACTACTTTATGTGAACAATATTTCCTATTATAACAACCTGTCTTAAACTCCACTTGAGGAAGGATCTCATCCCCAACCCGGAGAGGGCACTCCACCCTTTTCCGGCTCAAGACCATGGTCTCGGATTTGGAGGTGCTGATTCTCATCCTGGCCACTTCACATCCGGTTGCGAACCCCTCCAGTGAGAGCTGAAGATCACGACCCAATAAAGCAAACAGGAACACATCGTCTGCAAAAATCATTAAGAGGAGCCAGATGAGGTGGCTCGGCCATCTGGTCAGGATGCCTCCTGGATGCCTCCGTGGTGAGGTGTTCTGGGCACGTCCCACTGGGAGGAGGCCCCGGGGACGACCCAGGACTCGCTGGAGAGACAATGTCTCTCGGCTGGCCTGGGAACGCCTCGGGATCCCCCAGAAGAACTAGAAGAAGTGGCCGGGGAGAGGGAAGTCTGGGCTTCTCTGCTTAAGCTGCGGCCCCCGCGACCCGACCTCGGATAAGTGGCAGAAAATAGATGGATGGATGGATGGAGCCATTGATTTCAGCCTTGCTACCACCTGCTTGCTGGTAGTTGTGGGTAGATTCAGAATCTCAAGATATCTAGAGTAGTAGTCAGAAACTACTAAATAGTTCTGTTTCTTAAACTCACATAGGTCTATAGCAACTTTCTGCCAGGGCCTAGATGGGAGCTCACTGGGCATCAATGGCTCCTTTCTCTGTGTGTTTTTGTGTTCCTTACAGAATGCACACCGCTGTACTATTGTTCCTATTTCTTCTGACATCCTGGGCCACCATACAGACTGGTTTGCTCTTTATCTACATTTAACTAGACCCTGATGTCCTCTAATTTCTGTGGGAATTACGATGCAGCTGCCCCTAACAACTAATCCATCTATCTCTGACAGTTCTCCCCTCACCTGATAGAAATCCCTGACTGTCTCAGGTACCTTCTTCAAATACTCAGGCCACCCTTTCCTGATGAAGTTTATAACTATCTGGAGCTGTGGTGTGGCTGGAACCTGGCTCATGACAGTGGTGATGTGAGCTGCCACCTCCTCATGACAGACCCCATCCCCATAACACTGCTCTGGGCTCCTAGAGAGCACATCAGCTACTGCTAATGTCTTGCCTGGTGCATGCTCTGCTATTGCGTTAAAACGCATGATTTTCATCAGTAACCTCTGGCACCTGATTGGCACCTGATCAGTAACTAGCCTAAAGCTATCAATTGCTTCCATTGGTCCTGGTACTGCTGTAACAGCACACCACCCAACCCGTAGCTGTTGGCAACGGTTGACACCATGGGGGGCTTGCTGGCGTCGTAGAAGGTGAGTACTGGAGCTGTGGCTAGTGCAGTTTTTATACTACGCAGCTCAAATAGTGGGTGTGCCATTGCCAACAGCTCTGGAACAAATTTGGCTAAATAATTAACCATTCCTAAGAATCTTTTGAGTTCGGTCATATTTTGTGGTTGTGGAAAGTTCTCTATCCCGGTCACTTTGTCTGGGTCAGCCCTAACCCCTGTCTTGTCAATAATGTGACCCAGGAAACAGACCTGTCTGCTTAAACTTGCACTTTGCCTTTTTCAGTTTGAGACCAGCTGCCTCGATGACCCTAAGCACCTCTGCTAGGCGTTGGTCATGGATCTCTTCTGTCTCCCCATGGATCAGGATATCATCCATGAATATCTCCACTCCCTCCAAGCCTGTTAAAGCCATTTTCCTCTGGAAAATTTCAGGTGCGCTTGTAATTCCGAATGGGAGGCGGCAGCAGCGTATCTCCCAAAGGGAGTGATGAAAGTAGTGAGCATTCTGCTTTGCACATGGAGAGGATTATGGTAGAGTCCACTGGCTGTGTCCAGTGATGTAAACACCTTTGATCCGAGCCTAGGTAGAATCTCCTCCATGGGCATGACATACTTTTCTCTTCTCACCGCTTTATTCAGGTTCCTGAGATCTGCACAGATGCGGACCTCTCTTTTGTTAGGTTTCAGCACCGGCACCATGTCGGCACACCATTCTGTTGGTTGCGTTTTCTTTTTGATTATGCCCTTGCTCTCCATGCACTGCAGTTCCCTTTTTACCAGCGGCACCAGTGGCAGTGGTATCCGCCTGGTGGCGTGTACTGCATATGGCTGAGTGTCTGCCATTTTGACAGGTTCTGTTTTCAGTAGGCCACTAGATCCAAACACGCCACTGAACTCATCCTCTTCACGATGCCCATTTTCACTGCTTCATTGCAGCCTAACAAGCAGCTCGTCCCCTCTATCACATACACTTTAAAGGAATACTTTTCCTCTTATAGCTAGTGGTACAGGAGATCATGCCTAGGCATCTGAGATCACCCCCCTGGGCATACGAAACATGTGTCTGGAGCCCCTAACTCCACTTTAAGGCTCATCTTTTCAAATGTCCTCTGATCGATCACAGTAGCATCTGCTCCCATGTCGATCTTAAAGGTTACAGTCATATTATTTATCGGCAGAGCTACAGTCCATGTGTCCTCATCATTTTGCCTATTGATTGCATCCAAAAAGTATTGTTCAGGCGGCTCACCAATGCCTTCTCTCACTAACCCTAGTACGACATTTACATTCCCAATGTCCTTTCTTTTGGCATTTATTACATTTATCCTTTAGAGCGGGGCACTGTCTTTCATTAGAGTGCTGTGGTTTTCCACACCTACCACACTCCTCCTTTGATTGGACTCACTGGCCCCTGTACTCTTGTCGCTGTACCTTTTTCCTTATACTGTCCTCCCTTCCTTCTGACAGCCTGAACGTTGGCCAGCTGAGCATCAGGTGGGTTGGCTTGAAGATTTATGTGACCCATTACTTCCTCTGCTTGACGCACTTGTTCAATCACATGCCCCAGTGTCAGGTATGCTTTGAGCTGAAGCTGGCAGGGAAGGTCCTTGTCTGCAACGCCTACCACCAGACAGTCCCTTATATGTTCGTCCCTTTTATCTTCAAGTTCTGCCATCTCGTACAGTGTTCTTATATACATCTCTGCCGTTTCCCCAGCTTGCTGGCAACGTTGGTAAAAACATGCCCGTTCATGTATGATGTTACGTCTTGGAATAAAGTATTCATCAAACTTTTTCATGACGACGTCTTCCTATGAGCTTCTTCCGCAAACTCAAATGAAGTAAATATCTTTTCTGTCTCACTGCCCATCGCATAGATCAACGAATCTCGCCATCTTCTTTGTTTAGCTTTGTGACCAACCAATAGCGGCAAAATCGTTGTTTCCACTCTGGCCATTCTGATGGGCTCACAAACTTAAATTCACTTGGCGGGTTGAACTTTGACATAACTGCTTTCTCTCACCGACACACAGGCTCTTCTGACACCATGTAATGTCTGTTACTGTCTCATACAGACATAAAGTACTGTCACATCCATGTGAGTTCACTGTGCTCGGTTTATTAACAGCAGCACCAACATACATAACACTTCCTTATGTAACTAACTGGCTGTCTTCCTCTTGTGTTCTCCTCCACGCCTAATCTCAAAGTAGTACCCCCTATGGGTGAAACCTATAATGACCTCCACAGGTTATCCCCTGTCATTACACCACCCGTATCTAAACATCACTACAGTGTCACAATAAACACTTCAGCCACTTTTGAGAAAAAAGGGCTTCACTGTTTACCTGTGCTGAAGCAAGCGGTTTTGAAAAGTCGAGTTTAGTTACGCAACTAGTACATTTGCCGTGCATTGAACTCTCCCCCAACAGCTATTTATTGCTGTTTGTTTGTAGCAGTCACTTTGAAGTGAAGAGTTATACAAACTTTGGCCAATACAAAGCTGGACTCAGCTCAAAACTTCATCTCAAGTAGGGAGCAGTTCCAACAATCTGTAATGGATTTCCTGAAGTCAATGTAAGTATTTCCAAATGAAGTAATAATGTCTTTGTGGCTTGACTGCTTCTTGTCTTGAATAGCAATAGCTAATGACAGCTAATTGCTAATTGCAGAACACTGCACGACTTGTGCGGAAATGTGTGTATTTTTGTGTCGGCTTGTGAGTGTCTCGGGTTAGCACGTATGCTAACTACTGACTGCGGCAGGCAGAGATTGTGTGTGCTTTCTGTTTGTCTTGGCTCGCTGTTTTAAAACTGAACCGCTGCATGAGCTGTGAGAAACCGTGTGCATAGGGAACAACTTATATTAAAATTGTTTATTTTACATGTAAATTAAACCACACAGGCACTCAAACTGACACTCCTGCAGTTTGGGGGGTGAAGCACTGCGCAGTTAGTCCACTCGTAGCTGGCCGATCACAAGCGAGTGGGAATGCACTTGATAGCTGGCCAATCGCAAGAGACTCGGTGTTCTAGCTCCGAAACAGAGTGCCTGTTCAAATGCTGGCAGAGATGAGCAATAAACTGGCTTAATCTGAAGAGACTATGAGGCTTTTGACCATAAATATTATTTAGTTTATCTAAGTAGACATCAGTAATCTCGATTTTTGGTTCAAAAAGACCATTCTATGTCTCCTTTAACAGGCATTTTAAGAAAATGTTTGCCATATTGCCATTATTTCATACCAAAATAAAAACACCACTGTAAATGAGTAAACCAGCATGTATTCGTATAAGCCAGGGGTGGGCAAACTTTTTGACTCGAGGGCCACAATGAGTTCTAAAATTTGACAGAGGGGCCGAGCCAAGAACAGATGGATGGAGTGTTATATAAATTACATACAGGATTTGACCTATTAATGATTAATTTAATTACATTTCAGTTGAATAAACACAGCAGGAAAACTCACCATCAGTTTCAGTGGGAACAGTGTTGTTGATCTCCCTGTTTTGTCAGTGCATCAAAGTCTGGAGTAAGTTTTGTTGTAGCGATTCTCAGGATAGATCCGAGGTGTTGGTCAGTTATCCTGGATCTGTGACGGGATTTGTTCATGTTCATAACACTGAATGTCTGCTCACATACATAGGTTGAGCCAAACAAGGCCAGCATCTTCTGTGCCGTCCTTCGTAGGTTTGGAAAGGTGGCTTCGTTCAGTGAAGCATAAAAGTCATTAAGTTTAAGAGTGTTGAACTTTTCCTTCAAGGTGGCGTCAGACTGAAGATCGATCAGTTCCAATTGCACCTGATGTGGTACTGTTTCAGGGTCTTGTGAGAAGGGACAAGACACGAGCTGGTGACTCTTCAATGTTTTCAAAATCAGAGAACCGGCGACTGAATTCTCTGTGCAGGTCATCCAGTGATTTGCTGTATTTCTTTGCATATCGCGTCGCCTCTTTCTGAGTGTCAAGTGTGGCGAAATGAGTGAAGGATGCGTTCGCAACTTGTCTGGAGAATAAAAAGAGCTTAGATTTGAACGCTGTAACATGTTTGTACATGTCGTGCACAAACTGATCTTTCCCCTGCAGTTTCACATTCAGCTCATTCAAATGTGAAAATACGTCCACAGCAAACGCAAAATCACAAAGCCAGTTCTGGTCTCGTAGCTCAGGAAATTCGTCAGATTTCTCATTGAACTCTAAAAATGCGCCGATCTCTTCTTTCAGGTCCCAAATGCGTTGAAACACTTTGCCCAAACTTAACCACCGGACACGAGAGTGGTAAAGTAAGTCCTGATGATCCGCATCAATTTCCTCCAGGAACGTGATGAACTGACGATGCTGGAGTCCCCTTGCGCGTATAAAGTTCACAAGTTTTACGACTGGATTCACAACATGGTTAAGCTGCAATACAGACTTGCAAAGTGATTCCTGATGAATGATACAGTGAAGAAAAATAACATCCTGTTCAGGATTTTCCTCTTTTACTTTATCCTGGATTCGTTTCAGCCCAACGTTTTTTCCTGTTAAATTTGGTGATCCATCCGTCGTGACATTGGCAAGTTTTCTCCAAGGTAGTTTATGTTTCTCGATGGCAGCAGACACCTTGTCATACAAATCCTCTCCCCGCGTTGTTCCCTTCAAAGACTCCATGGTCAAAAACTCCTCCGTTATCTCAAAGCTGTCATTTATTCCTCAAACACAAAAAAAATCAGTGACAAACTGATTTTTTCAAACTTGCCTTGACTTTCCGGACACAGAACACCTGCAGCCTCCACCATGCAGTCTTTCAAAAACTCACCTTCGGAGAAAGGCTTGCTAGCTGCTGCTAATTTGAATGCCAGCAAAAAGCTTGCCTTGGTAGTTGACTCCTGGAGCGCAGTTTGTCGGTGAAAAAAATTTTGCTGGGACAGTAAATTGGCTGCCATCCTCTCAGCCGTAGCTGCCCGTTCTTGCGCCGACAGCTTGCTGGCATAATTGGCATGCTTCGTAGCAAAGTGATGGCTAATATTGTACTCCTTAAAAACCGCGACACTTTCTTGGCATATCAAGCATACAGCCTTTGATCGGACTTCTTTGAAAAAATATTTTGTTGTCCATTCTGTTTTAAACACTCGGCACTCACTGTCGAATTTTCTTTTCTTTGATAAACTCATGTTTGTTTTTAGAAGGGGGAAAGCTTTACCGCAGAAACCGAGAAGGAGAGTGCTTCTTCTGGGAAAAGCTTAACCGCGAAGAAGAGGGGGCAAATGCTCAAGCGCGCCATCTATTGGGAAAATGTGGGCATTACCGGGGAAAGTAAATGAACAAGGTTCGCCGGTATATTTTGATATAACTGGGAGATGTTTGGCGGGCCGGATTAAAAAGACCAACGGGCCGTATATGGCCCGCGGGCCGTAGTATGCCCATGTCTGGTATAAGCTCACCTGCAGCAAATTTTTCAGCTTCAGAAATTGATGTGGCATTGGCAAAGAATGTGCTGATATCAGATTTACCTTTACCTTGTGTTTTCTTCTTATGCATCTCTGTGGCAGGATGCTGTTTCAAATTGTTTGCGCCACCGTAACTGGTCAAAAAAATCCAGCCAACACAATGTGCAGAAGGCTCAGCGTGAATCACCACTAATGGGTTTAACACAATAAAACTTTTGTTCCCACTCTTTAATGTAGGAACACTGTCTTTACTTATTTGTAGGGCCACCAGATGACATCCCAAGTCCACGTCATTCCTACTCATGTTTATCACAGTGCTAATCTGTTCAATAAACTCCCACCAACTTGGCTGTGCAATGAGCACTTAGTCTCACGAGTTCAGAAACAGTGAGCTCAGAACATAAAAAGAGCATAAACAGATTCAAGACAGGCCAAACCATCAGATTCTGAATTCATGCTTATTATTACTTGTGCTTTCCTTGTGTTTTTCAGTTTTATTTTCATCTCCTATTAAGTTCTGTGATTTTTGTCCTGCACTCTAATGTGTTTCACCTGTGTCTTGTTGTCCCTCCCTCCTCTTTGTGCAAATATAACATCCAGACGACAAATCTACACTCCTGAGGTCGTCTGGATGTTGTAAAAACCCACTGGGGTTGCTCTCATAGTAGCATTCCATCAGACACCAATTCTCTGTTCTAGTCCAGCTATGGTGTGTTCCAGTAGCCCATTTCTCATCAGGTTGCCCTGGTTCCTCAACACTTGACGCGGACAGGTGATGACCCATAATGATGACCCACTAAGTGAATGCCTGGTGCAACTGAAACCCAGCAGAGAGGAGGAGCCAGAGGGGCAAACATGGAAGGACAATCCCCTACATGGCAGGTTCCTTCGTCAAATTGAAAAAAGGTGCACAGGGCCAGGGGCTATCGCCGCGGGGATGCCGCACTGTCCATGGCGCGGGTCCCGCCGGTGTCTGGGGGGCCGTGCTCATCGGGGGCCCTCCCTCCCCTGTGGACTGGGGGGGGTCTTGCTCTTTCACTGCGGGGGAATGTGGGGCTGCCAGTCAGGAACCTGGCACCCTACCCGGGTGGTCGCTCCTTCTCACCCCCTATGTAGCCACCCAGGACTGGTACATTCCCACACATATACACGAGGCATTGGGGGAGGCGCGGTCGGGCCTCTGGGGGGGTTGGGGGTGGGGGCACCACATGGTGGCTTCACTCCCCACCTCCTCCCCTGTTGGGCGGCTGCTATCCCTCAATTTTTATTGCACAATAGACAGTAGGGCATGGGGGGCGGGACGTGGCATGTCGACAGCTCCACTGTCTGCCAGCGGTGGAGGGTCTGTGCCACAATCTCTAACCCCCACTTTTAATTGCACATTAGACATAACATAACATACACACCTCACACATGACACACACATGCACACACAGACACGCACCACCAGGCCCTGATGGGTGATGGCAGGGGGGTGGGCGGGAGCATTCACCCGGACCCCCGCCTCCTCCCTGACCCTCGGCTGGGTGGGGGTGGGCGGTCTGGGGGGCGACGTCCCAACCCGGGGACGTCGGCCCCGGGTTGGGACGTTGCTGCTGGCTGTGGGGGGGTCTGGCCCTCCCTCACTCTATCGGGGGGTGACCAGGGTGGGTGTGGCCGTTGCCCACCTTGAAGCGGCTCTCCAGGAGTGCTGCGATGGGTGGCGACCTGCCCACTCGGCGGACGTCATGGGTGCTTGGGCCCCTGGATGCGGGTGGGATCTGTGCCTGGACACCGCGGGGTCGGACGTGGCGGGCCTTTGGACCCTTGGCCCTTCCCGGTACTTGGGGGTCTGGCCATGGGCCGGTCTACGGATCTGCCCGTCTCCTGTCCCCTTTGGGGCCCCTCGGTTGGGGGTCCTCCGTAGGCCTCCGCCTGTTCTTCCCTGGGGGGCGGGAGGGCATGGCCGGCCTTGGGGTGGCCGTGTGGGTGGCCGGGGTGGGTTCTGCCTCGCTCCCTGGGTGGGCGCCCTTGGGGGGGGGATCTGCTCCTGCTGGTGGCAGGCTGGCCCCTGGCTGGGGGCCTGCGTGGGTGCTGGATGCGGGGATCTTGTGCCCCCGGGCTCTGCCCGGGTGTGGGGTGGCCCGGTCCGTGTCCGTGGCCCTGTTGCCTCCTGCCACTGGGGCCGGCTCTGGGTGGGGGGGCCTTTGCCCAGTGTCCTCCCGTCCGGCCGTCTGCTATCCCTGGGGCTGTGGCCGTGGGTCCCCGCTGCCCCGTGTGGCCGCTGGGCGCTCTATGCGTCTGAGCCCCCATCGGCCTGCTGCTGGGGAGCTGGCCGGGCATGGGCGCATTCCCCCACTCAGATTCCACCACCCATCCAATGACAACCCTCACACATATACACTGTTGCGCGTGCTCTCACACACCAACGGACATATACCTTGCTTCTTAAGACTCTAACTCAAACTGATATAGCTGTTGTGGACTCGGTCAGCTTCTCTCCATGTGGTTGTTAACAATCACTGCATTTACTACTCACATGTATACTATTAAATGTAATATCATTACTGTTACAATGTAATGATATTACGTTTTTCATATTATGGTAGCCTGTACTGGGCTACCACTGTATGTCATGTTATGCAATGTTATGCAATGTTATGCAATGTTATGCAATATTATGTTATGTTATGTTATTATGTTACGCTATGTTATGCTGTTATGTCATGTCATGTCATGTCATGTCATGTCATGTCATGTTATGTTATGCTATGCTATGCTATGTTATTATGTTATGCTATGTTATGTCATGTCATGTCATGTTATGTGTGTTATGTTTGGTTGTGTTAGTCTGTACTGTATTGTTCGTCCTCCCCCCCCACCCCCCAATCCGTCTACCCACCCACCCTGTCCGGTCCGGTTAAGCAAACGAATAAGAATAAAAACAATAATAAATTCATAGATAAATAACAGGACGAGTATAAACAGACTCTTCCTGTGCAAAGCAAACCTGTTCAACACCACCTGACATGTAGACAACCATACTAAAAAAAAAAAAAAAAAAAAAAAAAGGTGCACATGGAATGAGAAAAAACACATTTTTACTGGGACTGGGAAATTCCAACATAAATTCCTACAGTAGTACTAACAGTGAATGTAACACTTTGCATCGCATTGTTGTGTGACTAGCAGCTATGGTAGCATACTGTCAAACATCTGTCTTCATCAATACAGAAACAATGACTCTCATTTCACACATTTCACTTAGTTCACACGCTCACCTGTGAACTTATTAAAGTGTAAGTTTTAAGGTTTGAAGAGTAAAGAGTATGAACTTAACGTTTGCCTTTTTATTTATTTACTGTTCGTATGATCTATTTGGATTTAAAGATGTCAGGAAAGAAGCAGAAAACTATCCCCAACTCTTGAATTGAGTCATAGCTAGTGTCTGCTCCTCATTCTTTTCCAGATCTTCTGTGTCTTGTTTTTGCTTGTTTTTTGACCTGCCAGTTTTGGATTGTTTGCTGATTGACAGTGTCAGATTTTTGAGTATAGCTGTTGAACTGATTTCCTACCTCAAGTCTACCTTCTCAGACATTTTGAATCTGAACATAAGAGCTTCCACCAGCAACAGAACTGAGTATGAACAAATCAAAAAAATGGGCCTTAAATCATTTGTTGGGGTAATTTCAACGGGTGGAACTCACAGTAGATTCCACATACAAGTAGATAACGACTGCCACATGTCTCATCCCTGGTCCTCTGCAGTAAAATGAACAAGGAACTACATTATGACAACAATAGTAACAAAGATCTGAAATTAAACCAAACCAAAATGGAAACTAGTTTGTTTCAAGGGCCCACTCTCCAATTAGTGGGAAGAAATGCAACAAGTATCCACCAGGGAGTAAAAGAGTTTAGGAAGAAGATATTGATGTTGGTGATATTCTGATCAAATTTGATAACTTTTTTAACCACACATTACACATAGTACTGACTGCACAGTGAGTGTCTCCTGCACTGTTAGACAGCCTTTAATATATAAAAAGTCAAGTTTGCAGGGTTAGGGTAGTATCCTGCACCAAAGAACAACAGATAGAGTAGTACATATCCTATATATGCTATAATATCGAACACTCCTTGAAAACAGAGCTCATTTGACATTGTCAGCTATTCACCGGGGCCAAAAAAAAAAAAAAAAAAAAAAACTAAGGGAAAGCGGTGGGAAAAGAAAGGGCAGAAGTATAGGGGGGCAGTCATCTGTTCAGCAAAATATTGGGTTACAGGTTTCCATCTCTGCAAAAAGGTTTTTGTTTGTTTTTTTTTTGTTATTGTGCAGTCAGTTCTTCCCTCAAGTACATCTGTTTTTCTTAGTCCACTGTTCCATGATGGAGTCATGGATTTTCAATTTTCAATAGTCTCTTTAAAATACATGTAAACATGTTAGGGCATCAGAAACACGTTTGGACTGATGATTATTCAGATTGTATGCTCTATCTGTAACAGGTCATGCTTGACTTAAGTTTTGTTTTCTGTTCATATATATTTTTAGTTATTTCCTGTTTTATTTTGTACTCATAATTATCTCTACTTTCAGGTCACTTCACCCCTTCTGTCTGTCTCTGTCTTTCCCAACTGTCTTATAAATATTAAAGCACATCACATTCACATGTTCAGGGAAACATATTCAACAAAGTGAAACAAAGTGTACTGTTGTCAGGAAAACCTGACATAAATATTGAACTTAAATAACCAATATAATCTGAATTTTCAAATCAATTCAATTCAATTTTATTTGTATAGCGCCAAATCACAACATACATTATCTCAATGTATGTTGAGATAATGTATGTTGTACATAATAAGGCCAAAACCTTTACAATATTACAGAGAGAAGAGAAACCCAACGGTTCACACAATGAGCAAGCACTAGGCATCAGTGGAGAGA
>JAFBJR010000610.1:40320-51903 GCA_016785285.1 Brachirus orientalis
CAACTGTTGTATATTTGCTCCTGGTCTCTCTCTTCTGTCTCTCCCTCACCTCCCTCTTTTTCTTTCTCTTCCCTCTTTCTGTCCCCCACCTCTCCTCTGTCCCCCATTTTCCTCTCACCCCAACCGGTCGAGGCAGATGACCGCACATCTTTGAGTCTGGTTCTGTCAGAGATTTCTTCCTGTTAAAAGGGAGTTTTTTCTCTCCACTGCCCCCTAGTGTTTGCTCATTGTGTGAACTGTTGGGTTTCTTTTCTCTCTGTAATATTGTAAAGGTTTTGGCCTTATTATGTACAGTGCCGTGAGATAATGTATGTTGTGATTTGGCGCTATACAAATAAAATTGAATTGAATTGAAAAGGTGCAGACAGTGCAGACGAGGGTAAACAGTGGAAATAACATATGCGTTGGAACGGCAGCAGTGAAGAAAATAGGAAACAATGAAAGGCAATGATGAGCAGGCTCTAGCACAAGGGAAACACAAATTAGTTCAAAACATACACAGTAAACAACACACTAGCTACGAGGAGAGTGATACAGGGTTACCACTGTAGAGCAGACAACAACCTTGTGACGAGTCTTTACAAACCAGGAGAATAAATAGGGTGTGGCTGATGAAGTGATTGAGTGCAGGTGAGTTGATTGCAGAGATAGAGTGAGAGGCACAGGAGGAGGCATGGGAGGGGCAGAGGAGGATCATGACCTTCACCCTTCCATCAATCATACTCGGCACCAAAACTGAACCTGTTCTTCTACCATGTACAAAGGTGTGATTTTGGGTTTTTTTTCTCAAACACATATATACTGTATAAGGTGTTCCAGGATGTCCAGGATGTAGAGGACAACGGTTGCTTTCTTGTCCCTATAACTTAAGGACTCTAGACCCTGTATGATCAGTGGATTTTTGTATGTTCTTTAATATGTGTGTGCACACGATGGTCTTTAAATATGCTTGAAACACGTCTCAGTAGAGCAGTTTCTCAGTTCTGTTAAATATAAATGTAGGAGAGAGATTTTTAGATTTTGATTTTTAAAAAGAAACTTTATTTACACAATCCATAAATCAAATGACATCATTGGTCCAAAAAAAGAAGCTGTGAATAGAACAATCAGTCCAGATATACTGATCAGAAAAAATTAGTTCTTGCAGTTGAACAGAACAGAGAACATCAGAGTAGGTCCACATCTGACTGAACTGCTCTAGGTCCTTCATCCCTCTGTAATAGAGGAAGTTAATCTACACCTTGGCTTTGATCATCCTGCTTGTTAGTGGGGTCACCTCAGTGTCCATATTGTTCTCTACTTTCCTCTTCCTGCTTATGTATTTGTGGAAATTTCAGGGTCTATGGAAATAAAACCAGTATCTATGCTCAAAGAGCCAGAGATGTCAAATCATGCCGAATCAGAGTGCTATTATCACTGATTAACCTGCCAGGCACACAGTAAGTCTCTGAGTCTCAACACCAATGCCTTAAACGGAATCTTATGGGCCCCACAGAGCAGAGGGACTGGCCTCCAGTTCTCAGGTTGTGCCTTTCTTTGGGAGCAAGGTGACGACTGATCTCCTGCAGTTCAGTGGTAACCATCCTCTGATAAAACTGTCCTTAAAAAACCTTTAACATGTCCTCAGCCATCCTTGGCCAGAAGGACTTATAAAAGTTAACGGGGAGGCCATCTATGCCCTGAGCCTTCCTGTTAGCCAGAGTCATGAGGGCCTTATGCAGTTCTTTCACAGATAACTCAATGTCCAGCTGAAAGTTTGACGGCGGCTCCACCTGCAGGAGGTCAGTAAAGAAGGACGCAGTCAGCTCTGGATCCTCCATGAGTTCTGATGTAAACAGTTCTTTATTGAACTGTGTGGTATATCTGTGGCTCTCAGGAGCATCGGTGTACAAGGACCCATCAACAGAAACTAGACAGTGGATCAGTTTCCTCTGGTCATTCCTGGCTAAAGTAACCTTTTCACTTTTAAGGGCTTCAACATGCCCTTGATCTCCTGTACAGCCTAAGAGATTGTATACCTGAGTCTGCAGGTCCTGAAGGGATCTGGCAATGTGCCTGGTGACATTGCAACTATAGTGTTGGAAAAACTGTTTAATTAAAATCTTCCCACAATCCCACCATTGCTGTAGACTTATTTTCTCTGTAAAACTAAAAACTAAAACCTCCCAAAAAAGAGTGATCTGATAAAAGAGCTATGTTAAAATGCCATTAAGCGCTGGATGTTTTACCATTTTGGATGTGAAAGGAGCACTAAACCAGAGAGTGATCAGACAAACTGACAGGGAGAATACGACAGCTTTAAAAATACTACAATGATGTTTAAAACAATAAAGAGGTCTAGTCTACAGTTCTGCTGGCTTTAACACCACTATCTTCTTTCTCATTAGTGTTTTTGTTTTACTTGATTTTCCTGATAGACATTTCTCATCTAACAGATCTTCTATCAGAACATCATTAATGACAGAGTCAGCACTGCTGCACACTTATTTCCTTCACTGTCTGTTTCTTTTCCACTGATTTTTCAGCACTCAAATTCATACATTGTTCTGTGTTTTTAAATACATTCATCACACTCTCAGCTGTTTTCGCTGTGCTCTGCTGTGGGTTAGGTGATGCAGATTCTCTCGTGGACGCAGATTCCACTTCCTCAGCAGGTTGGCCTGAGCCTGACCTGCCAGCATCATCATCAATCGATTGGCCCGAGCCTGGACCACTGGCACCACCATTTAGACGGCCCAAACCCGAGCCGCCATTCGAGCCCCACAACCAAAACACTTCAAAATATCAGATGTGACAAAAACAATATAATTAAATCAGGTTTAAATGATTGTCTGCATCTCTACAGATCATGAAGACCTGTCTTTTGGACAAACAACGTGCTTTGACTTGAGATCCTTACAACATCATCTTGATGGGGACACCAGATGTCCATACCTGAGACAGAGTCTTATACAAATCATTTTTAATGAAGGTGGGGGCATTTGAGATGGTGATTTTCTTGGCTGGGTTCACCAGAAGAAAATGTGAAAAAAAGTGTATGTGTCTCTGATGACCACATCAATCTCCACCACCCACTCCACTTTGTCTACCTGATCCAGAAAGATAACCACAGCACTGTTCATTTTAGAGGCTGATTTTTAGTGGTGTTTCAGCTTCTCCAGCTCCTCCTGACCACTGACCACTGATAGTGTTCAAATCAATAAAGGGCAAAGGGGTGGTTGAGGGTCCAGGTCTGGTTGAGTCTGCAGCTCCGACAAGCAAGGTAGTCTCCTCTCTTTCTTTCTCTCTCTCCCTCTCTCTCTCTCTCTCTCTCTCACAGATAAGAGATAAACAGAATGATAAAATGGCCTCAACAATCTGTGGCCTTGCCTGAAAATTAATGGGGAGAAAAGTCAGAGATGAAACAAAGAGAGAGAAACTCCTGCAGCAGCCCCTGCAGGACAAATACAGAACTGGGTGTTGCAGTTATTCCTCATGTTGTGGGAACCTAAATCTGTTTACATCACATTATGGGGACAAACATTCATCACCAGCTGTGTAAAAAAGCTATAAAATCCAACACTATAAACAGAAGACTGTGAGATGACTGTTCAGTTGTAGCTACAGCCATAAGCAAACAAGCTTTTATAAACTGAGAAGTTCATTCCTATAAAAGATAAATTGATTGTATAGATACTACAAAGTGAAAAATATGCTTATATGGCTCATTTTCATTCTACACTTCTCAGCAGTCAATTAGATTATAGTGTTCAGTCATTATTGTCAGTGTCAATCCACTGTCTACCAATTTATCCTCCGTGAGGGTCACAAGGGCCACTGTGGCCAATCACAGGTGACATACAGCAAAAGACAGGGTCACACCCTAGACAGGTCACCATTCCATCAAAGGGCCAACACACAGAGACAAATAACCATTTACTCTCACATTCAGAGTGTCCAGTTAACTTCTGCATGTTTTTGGACTGTTGGAGGAAACTGGAGAACCCAAAGAAAACCAACGCACACATGGGAAGAACATGTCAACTCCACACAGAAAGGTCCAGACCAGGGCCTGAACCAGCAACTAATGTCTGTTTGCACCTACAATATCTGCGATGAAAGACAGTTTTAAATGAGAATATTTTCTAATTTTCTTTTCTCCTCTAGGACATAGAAACCCGAAAATACGAATGTTGGTTTGTGTACAAGATATAATTCAATGACATAATCATTTTGAGGTTCAGAAAACCTCAGTTAACACTTTAATTGATTCATTGATAAAATAAAATAATTGACAGATTAATGGATATTGGAAAAATAATCATTAGTTACAGCCTTACAGGGATGTTCACAGAATCAAGGCTTCACCAGAGGTTTAATCACAACCAGGAGAGCAGCAGACAGATCTGTATTCAGTACAGGTATACTGTCTCTGTGTGTGTGTGTGTGTGTGTGTGTGTGTGTGTGTGTGTGTGTGTGTGTGTGTGTGTGTGTGTGTTTGTGTGCGTGTTTGTGTGTGTGTGTGTTAGCATGTGCCCCTCTCTCTCTCTCTCTCTCCTTGGGGTGTTGCACGGCCATGCTGTGGGGACGGAATCTTTTATCTTAGTTGACGACCCAATCCATCAGCCAGACACTGATGGAGACGCAGGGTGCCTGCACACTCCAAACACACACACACATACACACACAGTCTGTTTTCCATGACTTCACAGGACATTACGTGGACATACATTAATTTCCTGGAGACTTACTCTAACCTTTACCTCATCCTAACCAATAGCATGTCTTCTCCTTAAAATGTATTCATTAATTATGTTTTTGTCCCCATCAGGGACACAAGTCCCCATAATTTGACTGTGTAAACACATTTAGGTCCCCACGACATGAGTAATACCTGGAACACAAACACAAACACACACAAACATCTGAAGCTTGTACCTCATTCCAGTTTCTTGCTGAACAGCAGACTCTTTGTTCATGTGGTTAGCAGGAAGGTCTTTGTCAGGACTGGATTTTGTGTCTGTGGTCTTACCGATAACACACACATAGTCAGTCAGTAGATTAACATCACCTTAGAGAAAACAAATTTTTTTTTTCCGATTCGAACCAGACTTTTAAAATATTGATATAATACTTATAGAAACTGATTACTCCAAGTTTGCCATTAATAGCACTTCTGCTGTATTTGTTTCACAGTAAATCAGTCATACATATAGTATTGTTTAATTTAAACTGTAGACATGTTTCTACAGTGTTTGTGTGTGCTAAATAAAATGTAGACCGTTGTTATAGAAGATAAGTATTGATTTTTTCCTGGCTTCTCAACTGGAATGTGATAAACTTGGAGGTGACATCAGCCCCAATTCAGAGTTCAGAGCTCTGGTGTAAATTGAACTCAGAGAACACACTTCACACGCACACAGTTGGGAAAGTGCTTTGATTCTGAGACAAGGACAGTGGTTCAGTAGATCAGACATAGTATTAGCATATAGAAAACATACTGACTGTATGATTATGACCTATATACAGAGCCCTTCATGGTTTTGTTTGTCAACATTTCTGTGAAAACAATACGGTAACCCCACATGGACAGTAAACACCAGTTTCAGATTAAATGACAACTTCTGTTCTGTTTTTGTCTGTTCTGTTTTTTTTAGCTTTTATTACTAGATGGGACAAAGATGCATGAAAAAGGGGGAGACACATAGCAAAGGTGTAATGGAGATGTAGAAATGGAGGACCCATATACAGTTTAAAAAATAACCAACAAAAACAGTCTTAAAAACTAAAAAAAAGGCAAGAAGGTAAAACTCAACCAGCATACCAGAAACACATAAAAAGTAGTGATGGGATGTTCTGTGCTGACGCTTCAAAGAATGTGTTCACCTAACCTAACCTAACCTTGCCCGATGCCTTCGGACTACTTGGTCTCATTCAACGCACATAAACTTTATCACAAAAATATCCATTTGTAAGACAAAAACAATGTAAAGTGTAAATGGTAAAATAAAATACCAAAAATGGATTTCAAACAAAAAAAAGAGGTTCCCATTATTTACTTTCACTCATATTATTTTTCTTTTCTTCTCTTTTCCTCCATCACTAGGTTTGTACAAGCTACATTTCTTGAGCGAAAATGTCTTCCGAACCTTTTCAGAAACTCACAAGGATTTTCTTTGACCTTCTAAAAAGTCACCACCACTTGTTTTACGTTACGAGATCCCCTAGTAACACGAACACCCCGCGCTACACCAAACAGATTGAGGATTGGCTAAGTACGGCTATTAAACCGGCACGTACTACAGTCGACACTGCCACTGAACTGAAATTTAACAGCGTCAACTGGGCCCACTCGTCCCTTCAGATCCTTCAAAAGCACTATGAAAAATTAATCTCTGACAACAAAACCAAAATAGCACCCCTAACACACAAAAACACACAAACAGCCTGGAAAGTGGCAACACGCTGGTTTGAATGTAGATATCCACAGAGAAATAACAAAACTCTCCTTAAAACAACTGACGCCCTCCTAAATCAATGGGGAATAAAAATTGAACTCCTAGAAACAACCCAAACTGAAAAAACCAACAAACAACCCACAAAAAGGAAACATTCAAAGAAACCCTCCAATCAAAATACCCCAACAATCTTTTCAAAACAAACACCACTCCCAATTAACACGACCCCGACAAACTACATGCAAACAAACTATACAAACACCACAACAGCTCAAAACACCCCGTCAATCCTACCAAATGAAATACCAATGTGAATAGATACAGCTCCAAATAACCAAATACAGATTAACAACACCAACCATACACTCCCGCAAAACCCAACAGAAGAAACTCCCGCTGTGAGGATATGGTGGGTGTATGTAATAATGTAATGTAATATGTAATAAAAGCACAACACGGAGATAATACTAGAGGCAGGAAACCAGATCCTGACAGTACCCCCCCCCCCAACGGGCACCTCCTGGGGACCTGCTGGGTTTATCCGGGTACTTACGGTAAAAGTCCCTGAGCCATACCCCTCCCAGTCGACCAGGTACTGATAGCCTCTGCCCCGCTGCCGAACATCTAGAATCTCCCTCACGGAGTAGGCCGGGTGTCCATCGATGAGGCGAGGTGGAGGGGGAGGGTCCGAAGGCGGTGCCAGACTGCTAGAGGCCACAGGCTTCAAGAGGGAGACGTGGAAAGTGGGGTGGATGTTGAGAGACGGAGGGAGACTGAGCCGCACTGCCACTGGATTGATTATCCGGTCCACCTTGAAGGGACCAATGTACCTCGGCGCCAGCTTCCTAGAGTCCACCTGCAGGGGGAGATCTTGGGTGGAGAGCCAGACCTCGTCTCCAGGCTTGTAGGACGGAGCTGGCGTGCGGTGTCTATCAGCCAAGCGACGATTGTGCGCGGCCGACCTGGCGAGAGCAGCTCTGGTGGACCTCCAGACAGACCGACAGCGAGACAGATGAACCCGGACAGACGGGACGGCCACCTCTTACTCTTGGGAGGAAAACAGGGGAGGCTGGTAGCCATAGCACGCAGTGAAGGGTGTCATTCCGGTCTGGGCGTATTCGATCCAGACCAGATGCGTGCTCCATGACGCCGGGTCCTGTGCAGCCACACAGCGGAGCGCGGACTCCAAGTCCTGATTGGCTCTCTCGGTTTGGCCAGAAGGCCCGCCACACTTGGGATGCGAACTGGGGGCCGCGGTTGGACACAATGTCTGTGGGGAGTCCATGGATGCGAAACACATGATTAATTAACAGATCTGCAGTTTCCAGAGCGGAGGGTAACTTGGGTAAGGCGAGGTAATGAACACACTTAGAAAACCTGCACCTGCAGGGGGAGATCTTGGGTGGAGAGCCAGACCTCGTCTCCAGGCTTGTAGGACGGAGCTGGCGTGCGGTGTCTATCAGCCAAGCGACGATTGTGCACGGCCGACCTGGCGAGAGCAGCTCTGGTGGACCTCCAGACAGACCGACAGCGAGACAGATGAACCCGGACAGACGGGACGGCCACCTCTTACTCTTGGGAGGAAAACAGGGGAGGCTGGTAGCCATAGCACGCAGTGAAGGGTGTCATTCCGGTCTGGGCGTATTCGATCCAGACCAGATGCGTGCTCCATGATGCCGGGTCCTGTGCAGCCACACAGCGGAGCGCGGACTCCAAGTCCTGATTGGCTCTCTCGGTTTGGCCAGAAGGCCCGCCACACTTGGGATGCGAACTGGGGGCCGCGGTTGGACACAATGTCTGTGGGGAGTCCATGGATGCGAAACACATGATTAATTAACAGATCTGCAGTTTCCAGAGCGGAGGGTAACTTGGGTAAGGCGAGGTAATGAACACACTTAGAAAACCTGTCCACAATAGTAAGGATTACGGTATTACCATTAGAGGGGGGGAGTCCAGTGATAAAGTCGACTGCAATATGGGACCAGGGTCGACTCGGGATGGGGAGGAGGCGAAGCAGGCCAGCGGGAGCGCGGTGAAGGGTCTTCCCTCGAGCACAAACTGGGCAGGCGGCGACGAACTCCTGGACATCAGCGGCCATGGATGGCCACCAGAACCTCCCCTGAAGGAAATGGAGGTGCTTGTTGAAGACTTCACCCAGGTCGTGATAACAGGGAGGTACCGAGGATAAATCAGGCTGAGTACTAACGAGCGGTGAGGGGTGTGCCACCGGTTGTGCTGAACGCAAACAGTGTGAATGACAAAATGTGCTCCAACTGCTTACCGTAGAGGTGAGCCAGTCGATATGAGGATTGTGTAATCTAAGCCAGGGGAGCCCTAAAACTATGGGTGAGGCTATGACGAACAGAGAAATTAATTCACGGTGATTACCAGATAGCAGCAGATAGTGTCGTCTGGAATGTGATAGGGGGTAGTGGAGAACCGTCTATAGCGCACACTGTCCGGGGTGGAGTCACGGATGTCAGGGGCAGGTCCAACTGTCGTGCGAAGTCAAAGTCAATGAAATTGTCATCAGCACCGGAATCAATTAACACCTGTAGTGAATGTGGAGACCCCTGGTGAAAAAACGCGTCTTACGTGTCCCAGTTGTCCGCAGTACAGGCACAGTCCAAGTCGGAGTCTCCTCTGCCGCTCGTCGGGGGTGAGTCGTGTTCGACCCAGCTCTATGGGCTCTCCCAGGTCCGCAGATGGATCAGGAAACGGTGGAGTCAGGACCGGAGCCACCGGAGATTGCATCGTAGATCCAGAGGTGAGTATCCAGGCAGCAGGATTACGGACCGAGCTCCGTCTAATACCCCTACTCTCCCTCCTTCTCTCTCTCATCCTATAGTCTATGCGTACAGCCACACTAATCAGCACCTCAAGAGACTGACACTCGTCTCGAGTGGCTAATTCGTCTTTCACTTCATCATTTAGCCCCCTTAAAAAAGCTACCGAGTGTAGCCCCTGCTTAAGGTTCAAAAGTCTGGAAGCTGAATGATTATCCTGAAAGGGAGAGTCAAATACATTAATCATCTCTTCAGAAAAAATTTCAAAGGAGTTCAGAACAAAGGAATTGGCCTCCCAGAGAGAATTTATCCACGCTAGTGCCTTTCCCCTCGTAGGTTAAACACAAAGGCTATGCGGGAGCTATCAGAGTGATAGTGGCTGGGCTGTAGTTGAAAAACTAACCTGCATTGTCTCAGGAACCGTCTGCACGCCCCTACCTCCCCTCTGTAGTAGTCCGGTGTGGGGATGGAAGTCTCGCGAGACGGCACGGGAGTGGGAGGCGGAGGTCCAGGCACCGGAGCAGGAGCAGAAGCGGCATCAGGCGGCCTCATCATGAGCTGCGAGACGCTGGCGGTGAGGTCGCGGACAGCGTCCATGACGTCCCCCAGCAGCCGCTCGTGAGCAGCGAGAGTCTGTCTCAGAGTCGCGGAATCCGCGGGATCCATAATCTCTTGTTTTTGGTCAGCGCGTACTGTGAGGATATGGTGGGTGTATGGACCCGAAATGAGCGGAGTTCCGGACGACAGATTCGTTTAACGAGTTTATTACTGGGGGGAAACTAAAAGGGGCTGGCCGAGGCAACAAAAAACGAGGAGACCGGCTGGCAGCTTAGCGGAAGCCTCCCGAGGTAACTCTGAGGGGGAGAGGAAAAAAGACCAGGTTAGGGAAAGCTCTGAACAGGTTAACTTATATGAACGTGGATCGAGGTGTGTTTGCTGGCATCGAATACCGCTTCACTGGGGTTTACGCGCTGACACCTGCCGTTGTCCAAACCAGCATATAAGAAGGGACTCCAGACGATCAGGGAATTGCCGGCAGGTGCGAGGCTGGAGACTCCGCCCGGCCGACCAGACAAGTCTCCTGAAATGGTGAGGGTGGAAACAGCCAGAAACCAAAAAATAAAAGCACAACACGGAGATAATACTAGAGGCAGGAAACCAGATCCTGACACCCGCATTAAACCAGGAACTTAATCCCCATACACCACCATCAAATATCTCAACGACTACCTCGCCAATTACGACTGAAAATGAAATAACACACATTCTGAACCCCAATACCCACAATAACATTTTAAATTAAACAAACCAAAACCAACCACCCAAACAAACCCCCATAAACTTCAACTCCATCCTAAAAACCAAACCTTACATACACTTGAAACCATCCATCCATCCATCCACAGCCGCTTATCCGAGGTTGGGTCGCTGGGGCAGCAGCCAGACACCCTCATTTCAGCCGCTTGTATTCGCGATCTCGTTCTTTTGGTCATTACCCACAGCTCATGACCATAGGTGAGGGTAGGAACGTAGTTCGACCGGGCCGATACAGAGCCCGCATTACTGCGGATGCCGCACCGATCCGCCTGTCGATCTCCCACTTCATTCTTCCCTCACTCGTGAACAAGACCCCGAGATTATTAAACTCCTCCACTTCAAGGAAGGATCTCATCCCCAACCCGGAGAGGGCACTCCACCCTTTTTCCGGCTCAAGACCATGGTCTCAGATTTGGAGGTGCTGATTCTCATCCCGACTGCTTCACATCCGGTTGCGAACCGCTCCAGTGAGAGCTGAAGATCACGACCCGATGAAGCAAACAGGACCACGTCGTCTGCAAAAAAGCATTGACCTAATCCTGGGCCCACCGAATCGGACCCCTTCAACGCCCTGGCTGCATCTAGAAATCCTGTCCATAAAGTTATGAACAAAGGTGACAAAGGGCAGCCCTGGCGAAGTCCAACCCTCACCGGGAAAGGATCCGACTTACTGCTGGCAATGCGGACCAGGCTCTGACACCGGTCGTAGAGGGACCGAATGGCCCTTATCAAAGGGTCCGGTACCCCATACAGCAGATTTCAGATTTTCACCAAAAGCCTGCTCTCTGCCAACGTCTTCTTCAAGTGACAGAAGGTGTGCAGCACAGGTGGACCGGTATGGGCGGTAAGAATGGAGACTTGAGTTTTGATCTCCCAAATGTAAAATTCAATTAAAACTCAATTCCTGAAAATTTCTGTTGTCAAGAAGTGACACAGTCATATTTTGAAATCCCAGCTTTTTGTGTTGAGCGCCTTTAAAATTATATCACAATATTCCATCATCATATAGTATATTTGTGATGAAAGTTTATATAATTTCAAAA
>JAFBJR010000610.1:60998-87775 GCA_016785285.1 Brachirus orientalis
TGTGGTCCGCACCGGCTACAGGGGACTGGCTAACTGATGTAGCTTCTATGGTGCGGAGCCGGGTTTCTACCACGCTAAGTCTCGTCTCCATCCTGGCGAACAAGCTACACTCTTATTACAAGTACTGTTATTGCTAAAGGAGGCAGAGGAGTAACTAAACATGTGGCACACAACACAGGAGAGAGCAGGAGAGGGAGAAGGAGAGAGAGAAGCCATTGCTGCTAAGCTAACTGTTAAGCTAGGAAGACCACAGAGTGTGAATCTACGTGAGAGACAGAGTTAAGCGAAGGTGTCGCTAACAGAAGCTTAAGGCAATAAACGATTAACAGAACAAATGCTAGTTCAGAGACTAGATTGTGACTTTAGATTAAGTTTTCCAGCAGTAGAGAGCAGGAGAAACACAGCGTAACACCAGTGGAAACAGGAAGTGACACAATACCTTACGTGAACCGTCTCAACTACTTGTGTTCAACGCGGTGGTAGCAGAAGTGTGTGAGGCACTGCCTCCCCACCTAAGACTCTTTGCAAGAGACCAAACCCTGTCTGACCAATGGAGTGATGGCATTGAGTATAGTTTCCTTACTCTGTCATGTAGTGGGGAGTGGCGGGAGGGAGAGGGTCAGCTGCTGTCTCTCACAACACCACAACTGGACAAGGTTAAGGATGCGGGAAAAATGGAATTGTACCAGACCTGTGTGAAAATCCTTCACACAGTGAGGCCGGAGTCAGGGTGGACTGAGTTCTTTGTCCTGGACATTTCTCCGAAAGAAGCTGGACGTCCTTTTTATTATTATTATTTTGTTTAGTTTTGTTTTATTCAATTTTGTTTTGAACTAATTTTACATAAATATTTGTATTTCCTTGAAGTGACCCAATAAAGGGACTTTGAAAACCTCTCCTCTCCTCCAGCCTGGAATGAATTTGCCCAGTCATGTAGAGCCGTGTCAGAACGATGCAAAGCTGGCAATCCATCACTCTGCACTGTGTGCCTGTCACTGCTCCTCTACTGTTTGTCTGTTTGTTTGGATGTGTGCGTGTGCATGTGCATGTGCGTGTGCGTGCGTAAATGTGCAGCTCAGCTGTTTGCCTGCTGTCAGAGCTCCTCACCACCATGTGTACCTCCATCCCCTCAGGACCTCCAGTAAAGACTGAAAGCAGCCCTTCGCTCTCTTCCCCTGCTCTGACAGCTCCCTGTGGATGCCTGGATGGATGGAAGGAACTGAAATGGCGAAGGAAGGGTGAGGCAGGAGGTGGTGGGGGAGAAGGATCCAATTATCCCAGAAAGCAGCAGTGGGTGGTGTTTGAATCCAGCGATGTGACCCCTGACCTCAGTAGTTGATTTGTGGGAGAGCGAGGAGCTTCGTTGAGAGGTAGGAGCAATCATAGCAAGGAAAGCTAATAGAGCTCAGTTTTAGTGCTGCTTGTTCAGAGCTCAGCAGCCCCTGTGGCGCTGCACAGATTAGTCATTGCCCCCACCCTAGTAAATGCACTGCAGATCCCACTGAAGCTGTCTCTCAAAACCATTAAGACTCATGAAATCTCCTGCAGAGAGTGGCGGAGACGGGACACACACACACTCAGCAGCTGCTGGGCCCATTTGAAGCCCCATTAGGGAGCACAGCGCTGCAAAAGCACTGCTTCACTGAGTGGATGGAGCCACTTTACTGGTAATACACAGAACTGCAGGGGAAAATGAGTTTACAGACAATTTAGTGTCACTTTTCTGCTCAGCCACTCTCGCTGGAAGGACACAGGACATGATGAGAACAAATGACTGAGAAGCTAATGTCTGGCATGAACCAAAACAGGTGTGTGTGTGGGTGTGTGTGTGTGTGTGTGTGTGTGCGTGTGTGTGTGTGGGTGTGTGTGTGTGAATGCTTTACAAAGCAAAACAATAGAAGATACACTCACAAGTTTTCAGCTCTCAGTTCAGGTCTGAACATGAGAGTGTTCTCTCTCTGGGACACACAGGGTCACATGTCTCTGCTGATGTAATTGAGTGTCAAAGTCTCAAATGTTTAATTCATTTTTACAATGAAATCTTTGCATATTTTTCCAATAGATAAATAATACCAGTGTTTCTTGAACTCGTCATTAGACAGCCTTTTCCAAATAGAACGTGAAGTTTTGTTGTTTTCTAAGCAGCTTACTCTCCCAAATTAAAGTCCATAAAGAAAAGGAATGATTGTGCCGCAGCACACAGGAGCAGTTGATCACTTCTTTCTAACTAAAGTTCATTTAAAATCTTCTGTGTCCTCGTTGGCAGCCACGTGTCAGTGCTGACTACAGTCCCATTTATATTACATATATGACGTAAAGACATTGAAAAAATAAACTGAACTATGGATTTGATAATACAGAGATATGTCTTTGTCTTTTTTACATGCAGCAGCTAACAGCAGCCTGTAGCCACTTATGGGTTATTGTTTAAGAATTTATGTGAGTCCAGTGGAAGAATTCTCTACCTAAAATGCCACCTTAATGTAAAAAGCATGTTGTGTCCTATAAAAGATGATGATCAAGCAAAAGGAAAGAAAAAAAAACACCATGAAACACAAGGAGCTGTATGTAATGATAAAAAAAAACTTTATTACAGTTGTAAGGTAAGATTGACAACAACATGCTTTTACCACAATAATAATAATAAAAAGATATTGCACTGGTTTTTACTCTAGTAATGTTTCGTCCTCTCTCTCTTAATGTGTCTCTCAAACTTTTACAATGCACAGCTGAATCTTCCCCCTCCTCTTTATCACACTTCAGACACACACACACACACACACACACACATTAGAAATACTGCCATCATCTGCTAGAGTCAAGTCAATAAAAGGACTTTTTTTGCCTCTCAGCTTCTTCAATCACAGACATGAGCTTAACACACTCAACTGTCATGATATCTCATGTGATGCTGCTTTAAAATGTGTACTCTTTGTGTGTGTGTGTGTGTGTGTGTGTGTTCATCCTCGTTCCCACAGCCTCATGTTTAAATCACCTAAGAGCCTCAGAGACACAACCGTTTCTGCTCCTGCTCAGAGTCGGACAATGTACAGAGGCCCAGGAGTGACAAACACATAACTCACTCGAATTGCTTCAGTGGGAGCAGAGACGGAGATATTCACACATTTACCACTGGCATTTTCTCTATAAACAAAGTTGGTTCATTAGAAAAGATCAAATTTGAAAAAAATACATTTCATAACGGTGGGGGGACTTATCTGGCCACAATTTTTTCTAAAAGGTGCAATATGCAACATACTGTATCCCAATATATCAGGAGGCTAATATTAATTATTCAGATGTCTTGTGTGAAGTTACTGAGCCTCTGTTTTAGGAGCTGGTCATTTCAATTTCAGTACCAGTGTTTGTCACAGGGCAGGAGACACAGAGAGACAGCTCACTGGTGTTCAGCTCACTTTGGCTGAAAAAGCTTCAGAGAAGATGGCGATAAGTCCAGGGTTAATAATGTTCTGGTATTTCTGATGAAGCTGGAGCACACCTGGATGTGACACCAGATGAACACCTGGAGGCCAGACACAGGAAGCTAATGCTTCTCCTCCACAACTCATTAGTAACTTCATGCTAACATTATGTTACATTGTGTCATCAACTGTGGCACTCTGACAATTGGATTTTAATCCATTAAGTTGAAAATCCTGACTCAGTGCAGTTTGTCACTGCAGTAGAAAACATCACTGTAGCAGCAGATCTGTGTAAAGCCTGATCTCATCTTCCAACTTATTCAGAGGTTGAATTTCTTTCCACTGTTATTACAGCCTGTATTTAATTGTCTGAGTAGACTGGGTCCAATTAAAACCTAAATTTGATCGCTTTCATTTAAAAGAGAAAGTATAGTTGTGCGACTTTGCAAACTGGGGAAAAGGAGCATTTCAATCCCTCACAAGCGAGACATGGTTTTCAACTTGAATGAATCTGTGCAGTGGTGTGTCTGGTTTGTGGTCCTCAGAGTCACACGCATGATGGTAAAGCAGGGACAGAGGAGCCTGAGGGATGCTGGGTAGTGTTGTTGGCCAACCTGACCTGTGTGCGTGTGCGTGTGTGTGTGTGGTAACAGGCTCAGGGCTTGGGCTTAATGACTCCACCAGGGAAATGACACTGGCCTCAGTCCCCAGCAGATGGCTGGAGGAACATCATCTTTACACACAGGAAAAGATGCATGTGTGTTAATGTGTATGAGTGGGTTTTTCCAAAAGTAATACTTGGAATAAACATACTCATTTTAGTGACAAGACTGAGAGTCAACTGATTTCTTAACATTCAAGCTGCTGTCAATGATTTGAATTTTTTTTCCAGTTCACATCTGTTAAATAGCTCTGTATTTGCTCAGTCTCAAACTCTAACAGGAAATTTAGGAGAAACTTTTTCCGGCATCCTACAATGTTTTATCCAATAAGGAGCCAGAACTCCAGAAAAACGGGTCCTCGGTGCTCATGAGGTTGCTCCATCCCCTAACCAAATGTGTTCTTGAGGAGAGGGATGGTACAGAATGTTAATGGTAGTAAGAAAACAGGAAGTAAGCAAAAAGATGACACCAGTGAGCGTAACTTTGACAGACATTAATAAGAACATCTCTCTGAAGCTCTAGGTTCTGAAGATGCTGACCACAGATTCAAACTGTTAAAGCTGAGAGGACAGTGAAGACAGGAAAAGAGGCACTGCCATTAACGTGTGAACCTGAAACATAGAGCTGGATTTCACAGATTACACTGTTTCACTTGGACTGTGTATTCTAAATATATGCCTAAATGTTTGAGTGTGGTTTGAGTGCCTAGCTATTCACAGAATTTGATTTTATTGGCCAGTGCTCACGATGCCACTGGGAAAGCAAAGAAGAGTAATGGATCCACAGTACAGTTAAACAACTTGTGATGAGACTAACAAACAAAGTGTTTCATCAGCACAGAACCAGATGTGATCCAAGATCGGACATTTAAAGAAAGCTTGTTGTAAAACTTCAGTGCTAATGAATCCATCCATGTTCACACTCAAATTTGTTTTGTGTTTGGTGTCACCTCTTTGGTTTCTGAGCTGCAGACACAGGAATCACTTATCTTATTTCTGTGGTTTAAGCTCACTAAGACATAAAATGGCATCCAACTGGTCAAGTCTGAGGGCAACAAAGAGCAGAAGGCAGCATCCACACACACACACACACACACACACACACACACACACGTGCGCGCACACCTGCCGACACACTTCTGTTCTACCACAGAACACACACACAAGAGTGGAGGTGGCTATGACATATGTGCGCTGAATGTTCCTCAGTTTTAAATGACCTCCATTACAGGTGACGCCGTTGTCACACAAGACACAAACACATGGAGGCATAAACACACTGAGCCTGTCACAGCACCACTGACTGCTACAGGCAACCAGTTCCACTGACAAGCCAAAGGTTTCCCTTAAGATAAACAACATGAACATGTAAACATCATACAGTCAGTGTTGGTGTCACTTCAAAAGTGTCCTTTACATGAAAGTGGCATCAGTGACCACTGGGGGAGGTGGAGTTCAGCACAGGAAGGACGTAGACCTGCGGCTCAAAAGTTCCAAAGTATGACACAAGTGGACTGACAGAGTATGACTCTAACCAACCAAACAAAAAAAAATCTGAAAACAAACTGTTACTTTAAAACGCAGAGTAGAAATAAAGGACGTTGAGGGGGGACAGAAAACAATGAAGGACAGAAGAACAGCACAAACTTCACTTCAATAGCTTCACTGCATTTTGATGTTATCTCCTTAAGCAAAAGTGGAACTGAGCTTCAACCAAAACATGATGGTCAGTGATTTCCTTATAGTGAATACTTGTCTTATTTTCCTTAATCAGACTAAATAAAAGACACTCTCTCTCTCCATATAAAACAGATGCACTCCACATCTTTAAATATCCATATATGTATTTACATAACCAAGCTCCCTCACACAAACACATATACAGACTCTGATGACTTTGCAGGATTAAGCCTGATTTATACCCCATTAATTTACTCAAAACTAAATTAGTCACACAGTTTCAATTGATTTTCTGGCAAATGTTTTCAGTCATTGTCATAGTAACCACATACCTCCAGCTGACTCTTTCAGTTACTTTGTATCATCCCGTTTATTTGTATCAACATCTGTGCTATTTTTTCCCCTCATTTTGATCATGGTTGTTGATATAATTGAGGCACAAGAGATTTTAAAAGTGGGACACCAGGAGCAAAACAAGGAGGTGGTAGACACAGTGGTTTGGTCCGACAGTTAAAGATGGAAGAGAGCGTCGACCAACACTCATCTGTCCATTTCTGTCTGTCTGTCTGTCTGTCTGTCTGTCTGTCTGTCTGTCTGTCTGTCCAAGTGTGCAGCAGCAAAGTATAAATTCGGCTTTAGATGCCAAAGACACAGAAAGTTGGTCCAGAGGGTGACTAAAACTAGTGCAGCCCGAGAGGCTGGAGGAGTTAGAAATAAAAGAGGTGGTGGTCCCACTTTGAATCTTCACTACAGCTCAGACCATCACTTCATTGTCACTGTTTGTGATAAAAATACATCAAACAAGGCTTCTTTTACTCTGCACAGATATAAAGTAACCAAACTCAGCAATGTGTAATCATGCTAATGCTAATATGCTGGGTTGCAACACAATATTAAATTTAGCTAGCTTAGCTTATAGCATTTGAAGAAAAATCTGCAATACTATAATATGCTACTGGTAAGAGTTGAATTTTACACTGAATGGTGAAAGTGAAGATAGTGACACTGCTAATAAAACAGAGAAACCACAGCTAATATCCACAATGGATCTAGCAGGATGCCTTCAAATGTGGCTGTGTTAAGTGCGTTTACGCTTCCATGAGTGGAAAGTATCTAAAAGCTCCAAGTTTATGAGTTGCAATATTTTTGCTGATGTATTAAAATATTGAAGAAGCCCGACTGAAGTTCAGTTTTTGGTGATTCTAAATTAATTTATTGGAGTTTGTCTTGTAGAGTTCATAGATGTTTCATTTATCTTGGGAAACTTTTCCTGTCACAATGTTTTTCCTCTGTCTATATTTCTAGCATTACATTAACCTTTACCACATCGTCACAAACAGGAGTAACAAGTCCCTGTTAAAGACGGATCATAATTCAACATTGGTGAGAGAAGCTAAATTTATCCACGACAGTGCACATCAGCTCTATTGCCACAGTTACATTTTACGGATGATGACCGAGAGCTTGGACTCATTTAGAAAAGTCTGCATCTATCACATTGCGTATGTGTAGATTGTTCAGTGCCTGTCTTTCACTTCTCCATCAAACTCTAATCTAATCCAACGGCAGCATTTAAAGGAAACTCTTCAAATGGCTGAGTCATGCATGGACTCTGCACTGAGGGATAACATCTCCCCTCCAAAAGACCTGCAGAGTCAGGCCATCAGGGACTGAAGCAATGTGAGAATTCAATTTGGCCTATTAAGCTTGGTGCTGACTGTACAATGACAAATTTGCAGTGTAAATTTGCTCCTATTAAACACACTGTAACGTAATGTTCAGAGCAGCTTGTCTTGAACTGTGTTGAGCATCCCGATGTAATTTAATGAGGCTGGAGAAGAAGAGCATCGTTACGAATCTACATTTAAAAACTTAACGTGCATGGACCACTGAGCTCTTTATTTCTAAACCCTTACATATGTCAAGTCTTCTAAGTGTAAGGACACCAAAATAAAAACATGAAGCTGGAATGACAGTATGGATTATCACATCTGTCTCTGCCTGTGACAGCTGCCCGTCTCTCTCTGCACCTTCTTCTGTACTCAAAGTTAAAATCTGTGGTTAGTGCGAAGTTGTGATTATGTCATTTTCTTACCAACATGCAGTGTGAGTGAGTTTTTAAACCTCAAGCCAGCACTGGGGATGGTGTCATCTGTACATTTTATGTTTTGCTGCTACGTCTTTTTGCTGGTCGCTTTGTCTTGTTGAGAGGGGGCAGTTGATGTCTGAGGTTCGGACCTCCTGGGCTGTGGCTTCGCCGTTGCAGAAGTGAAAGAGCTTGCGTTAATGGCAGACTGAGCTGATGCTGCTGCTGAAGCCGGCCGATGTGCAGATGCAGAGGTGGCAGCATTCCCGCTGCTTGCATGTGCTGGTGTGGGTCTTTCTCGGACGTCCGTGCAGGTTGGCGGTGCTAGATCTGTGCAGTCTTTTTGGGTAGAGGATTTGGCCGAACTTTGCAAGGTGGTCATTGAGGAAACTCGCTCAGTTTTTAGCCTGGTTGGAGGAAGGCGAGGTGACTGAGGGTGTGTGGAGGAGAATGACAGCGTGTCAGCTGGTGGGACTTCAGTGATGCCACCCCTGGCTGCTTTTTGGTCATTGTGGCACTTGTCTGCAGCTGCACTAAGTTTGACAGGACCAAGAACGCTCTTGGCTACTATCGCCAGCTGAGACACCACTTTGTCCATGCTACTCTCTAGGGGAGGAACCGGGAAACTTGAAGTGGAGTTAGGACTGGAGGTGGATGACAATGATGTACTCAGAGTGGCAGCTGCAGCAGCTGCACATAGTCTGCGGTTGTCGGCCTCCTTCTTCTCCTTGGGGATGCCTGGAGATGAGCAGGAGGTACGGGGAGTCTCTCGGCTCTCAGTGGTTTGGCAATCTGTTGTGCTTGTTCTGCAGTCTGCAGTATTAGTGGTTGTTCTGTAGTCAGGAGTGCTTGGAGTAATGGTGGTAGATGGGATTGTGGTCTTTGGGCTGTCCAAGGTTTGGTCTTCCGCCCTGGACTCCGATGGCCTAGTTTTTATATGGAGATTCTTTGAGTCTTGTGGAGGAGTGGGCGTGAGGAAAGTGTCCTTGTTGACAGAGATGAATGCACTGCCTGGAGTGGAGAAGAGAAGGGGGCCCTGAGTGGGTTTCGTGGTGCCACTCGGCTCCAGAACTTTCCTCTCCTGTCTTGCACTATCTTCTGAGGAAGATGCGGAGCTTCCCTCTCTTAGTCCAGAGGTGCTCTGACCACACTTGGTCTCTGTGAGGGAGGGGAGGGTGTGCAAGGGAGTGGGCCTTTCTGTCTGAGAGGACCCTGTGTGGGTGAATGTAGCGTGTGGGGTGCAGGGGGAGAGGCAGAGGGATGGTAGCGTGCCTCCAGGACCTGTTCTCACAGTGGTGGGCCTCAAGAGGGGAGGAGGGGTAAAGGTTGTCCCCCTGCGTCCATCCTGGCTGTCCTCTGAGCCTTCATCCGTCTCATCCTCAGAGGAGTCGACCTCGTGTATGGCATCTTGTTTCTGCAGCGATTCCCTCCGTTCGGCCCTGTCTTGCCGGATGGCTGACAGTTTATCTTTCAGTTTGCTCTTCCCGGGGGCCAGGCCCAGCGAGCCAGACACAGGGATCAGGGAACTGTCTCCCTCCTGACGCCCTAACTTTCTAGATGATGCGGAGTGCTTCTGTAGGCTGCCCTTCTCCACGCCCCGTCCTGCTGAGGACAGCAGACCCTCACTGGCTGACTCCTGAAGGTCAGTGAGGAGAAAGACACAGAGGAAATTAGTTTGTTCACATAGTTCTGATCAAATAGCTTCCATAAGGTTACTCTAAGTCTTGTGTAAGGTAAATGATTCATGAGGCACATGATGGTGTCTATAAAAGTGAACATCCAGAGTGTGTGACTCACTGATGTTCACTGTTATTGAAAATATGGCTGCCAGTATGGTATCAATGAAAATGAGACTTATGCCTCTTCATAAAAGGCTCACATAAAGAAATGTACACCTGCTTATGTTTATGATTTCTTAAAAAGGTGCGTTTGCAGCTTTACCTCCTTTTTCCAAAAGGAAACTTGAATTTTGTAAATTGCTTACTCCCCCATACAAAGTCAAAGAAAATATCATTTTTAATTTGCAGGAAAAAGAAGAGTTGCCTGTCTACTTCTGCCATGTATAGTATTTTTTGTCACTGGAGTAAATTTAAACACATGATTTTAATGACTGAACTAAAAAAATAAAACATAAAGACTTCTGGATGGAGGCAGTAGAGGATCAAATACGTCTGTGCTGTATGATGTAAAATCTGTGGTTTTCTACATGGACTATGTGCGGGGAGTGAGTTTTTTAAAAAGTGACACAAACTTCAGTGTCCTGTATAAAGGCTGTCTAACAGTGAGAGTAATTGAAAGACATATTAGTATAATATAATAGGCTTAGTAGATGTCTTTGGTTAAGTGTGTTTTTCCCTGGGTCCCTGCTAGCAGCCATGTTGTCAGTGAGAGTGAGCCTTGTCTCAACGGCTGGTCCCAGTCAGGGCTCACTCTTGTGTCAGTATGTCATACAATTACACACACAAAAAAACAAGTCCTATCCCTTTATTACTTGGCCCTGTTTTGTTAAACTGCTGCTGCAACTTTAGTCTACAAGTACAGCAGACATACAGTAAGAAACCTGAGACTTAATCAGTGGTGAGCTTGTGTGCTGAAGCCTCTGCTGTGAGATTAAATTCATACCTGCAGGCTCTGGAGACTCGGGTCCCTCTGAAGAATCTCCTTCTTGAATTCTGAATGTGAGATGTCCAGACTGTGTTTACGGCTTCCCACAGCTACTCCCACTGCTGCCACTCCGGAGGGAGATGAGGGGGAATTAGAGAGCGAGGCGGCCAGTTTCTCAGCTGACTGCACCCTCTTGAGGAGTGGAGAGCGTGGAGGCTCAGCACTCTTGGGTCGGGATATCTGCCTCACCAGGGGAGGGGAGGAGTGGAGCTTCACAGGGAAGGACTGGCCCACGGCAGGCTGTCCCAGAGTGTGACTTGGCAGTGGGGAAGGGGAGCGCTGTGGCGAGCTGCTCTGAGGTGTGGGCGACGGTGTGCGTGCCAGAGGGGACAGAGGGATGTTGCCGGCAGACTTGCGTCGGGGTGAACGGTATTGGCGCTGGAGCTTGGGGGCGAGGCCGTGCAGAGAGCTGGGCCGGATGTGGCCAGAGCTTGCCGGGGAGTTTGGGACACTGGAGCTTGGGGAGCTGCTCTGGGATGAGTTTCCTGCACCTGAGGGTTAAAGTAAACTGATGCAGTAGTTGTATAAAGATGATGCAACAAACATTAAACACCAACTTACTGTATATCCAATCACAGTTGAATTGGTTAACCCTTTCATCATGTGCTTTTTTTCTACATGTAATCACAATCTTTATTGTGTAAGCAAATGTTTCTGTAAAAACATGATACAAAACTTTTCCAAATGGTGGAAAATACATCCTTCACAGTTGCAGAACATTAGATTGTTATCACTTTTACTGTTTACCACTTTTTTCTTACCATAAATGAAAGGGTCATTCAATGTTAAATTGTGTTTTCTATCACCTGACAATTGTTAGCATCAGGATTTTGAGTTAGGATTACACAGGTGAGTGTCTGCCTGTGTCACACACCTGAGTGGGCAGAGTCTGGCGTGGACTTGTAGCCCTGTGTTGGGCTTCTTGGCGAAAGGTTGTGCGTTGGTGAGCCAGGGCCACTTTCCCCGGAGGACAGCGAGCGATTCAGAGAAGACAGACTGCGGCTGGTGTGGAGGAGAGATGCCTGCTTGGTGATCTTCCTGAACAGAGAAGTTCTCTTCTTACTGCGGAACACACAGAGAACGTTCAGTCCATGAATCCATACTTGCATGCTTGACATATAGCACACAAAGTTAAGTGTGACATGTGCCTCACCTGTCCTGACCCTCCTTGGTCTTGGTCTTCTTGTTGCGCCTCGCCATTTTAGATTTGTGGCTCGTCTTTCGGGCGGGCCCAATTTTGATGGATGTGTTCTCAAACGGAGTGGCAGAGATGGACACTTTAACACCACTCTGGGGAACAACAGAAATCACATTTAGGATGTATTTCCCTTAAAATGCAGTTGAATGGTGAGAAAAGGAAACTATCATATTTGTAAGATATTACAGAGATGACAGTCAAACTAACAGGATTCTAGAAGTCATAGCTGCAATTTCATCCATTCTTACATTATTTACATATTATTTTAAATATCAACACTAAATTTGAGAAATACATTGATCTGGAATGTTAGAATAGATATTACCAATTCTGCTGAATGTGAACATATTCTAAAAACACAGAATCATTTATTGCAATTACACATAATCAAATACCACATTATAATACTGCAGTACTGCATTATATAAACTTAGATCTTAAATTATTAATATGGTTAAAATTATTTACAAAAATGTATTGCTTTTATATTTAAGGTATGTGTGATTAAAGTCAAGATAATTATTCATTGACAACATAAATATAATCAAAATGACCACGTTAGTAGTTATAGTATTAAGCCAGGGTCGGTTGTAATGAGTAAGCACTTTGTGAGGGACAAATGTTCCCAGCACTGACTGTGTGTCAGTACCTCATACAACCACAGTACAAGAAAGCTGAACTATAACTGTAAGTTTGGTCTACTTTTTATTTTCAGTTTCCACTAGATTCTGTTTTAGGAGTTTTCTTGTTCTTCAGCATAAAAAAGCACATCAATAAGATTTGTAGATGTTGTTTGATTTTATACAGGCATATGAAAGTAACCTTGGTGAACACAGAGCCTTTGAATTATTCATGTGTTAAAAGTAGAGCTGAGTGAGATGAGTACCTTCAGTATGAGCTCCACCACCTCAGTGTGAACCAGACCATGGACTGCCTCTCCATTGACATGGGTGATGAGGTCTCCCTCCCTCAGCCCCGCCTCATGGGCTGGACCCCCCTCCTCCACATGCTGAGAGAGAGAGAGAGAGAGAGAGAGAGAGAGAGAGAGAGAGAGAGAGAGAGAGAGAGAGAGAGAGAGAGAGAGCAGGCTCTGGGTTAATGGTGTTGTTTTGTTACTTATTGCCATCTTCTGTCAACATGAATCCCCTCTCACAGGAACCACACCATCACTATTACAAAAGGCCTGCATCAAAAATACACACAATATTACTTGGTTACATGAAGAAGAATATGTCAGTTTAAATGAGTCAACACCACCCACACATTCTAACACTCATATTATAAGATATACTATATATATACAGATTAAAAAGTAAATGGAATTGACAAAATTATTTAAAAGAAAAAAGTCACTTAATATTCACCTTTTTTAAAATATAAACTTACCTTTTTGTGCTATAGCAAAATTCAACAATATTTATAGTCATACATGGATAAATATCCATCAATTATCATTAAAAAGCCAAAGAAATAAACAAGGTATCTGAAATAAATGTTAATAATAAATGTATTTTAAGACTGTGAAACACAGATCATAAACAGTAAGTTATATTTTATTTTGGAGTGCATTTATAGTGTAATGTTACTCTACTTTGAGAAGCAAAAACATGTCAAAAGAAAAACCTATGTGCAGCTTTATATCCACATATATCTTCTACATCAGGATATAGTATGCTATGGACAATCTCTCCCACCCCTGCAGGACACCATCAGAGCACTGGGCAGCTCCTTCAGTGACAGACTGAAACGTCCTAAATGTCTGAAGGAGTGGTATTGTAGGTCGTTCTCCCTGCTGCTGTTAGACTGTACAACAAACACTGCTCTCAGTAGACCACACTAATGTGTAACTCGCCCTCAGGATATAGTATGCTATGGACAATCTCTCCCACCCCTGCAGGACACCATCAGAGCACTGGGCAGCTCCTTCAGTGACAGACTGAAACGTCCTATGTCTGAATGTCTGAAGGAGTGGTATTGTAGGTCGTTCTCCCTGCTGCTGTTAGACTGTACAACAAACACTGCTCTCAGTAGACCACACTAATGTGTAACTTGCCCATGTGCAATATCATCCTCTGATAAGTGTAATATCTTAAGTACAATCCTGGTTCACACTGTAAATATTAACCTCACATGTTATATATTCTAGGAACTCTTTGTCTATATTGTATATTCTATTCTAATTCTTTATTTTCTTATTTTTATAGTTGATATTTTTCTATACTGTTCAGTCACAGATGTGAAAATGCATGTTTATTATTTATTATCTTACCTTTTGTTGCTGTGACACTGTACTTTTCCCCAGTGCGGGACTGATAAAGGACTATCTTATCTTACTAAGCCATATCTGCCACTTACCTTCAAGCTTGAAGGAAATATTAATTTGATTTTTATCATGATATATATTAATACTGAACCAACAAAGCAGGATTTAGGTTTCATTTACCTATGTCAGCTTAATCATACAGGCTTATGCTTGTTCTTGTGTTTTCAGTCTTACCAACATAAACCTGTCACATTCTAGCCCAGTCTTGTTTGTAGTTTTCTGCTGATAGAACATTCTAGCAAACTCTATCAGAACTAAGGCATTCATGTCTACAATTCAAGAACCCTCTGAAGGAGGGAGGGAAATTCTTAGAAGCACTGTAATTCTCACTTAAGTGATTATGAAACCAATAACTGCCTAAACAATGTTGTTTATGTTTGTTAATGTGACCCTCCAGAGTTATTGAATATTGCATATCTGCACTGTGCGCTTACCCAGACCATGTGATGCACAGTGTAGATGTCAGTGTCTCCCATATAAACCCTGATTGCTCTCAGAGTGAAGCCGTATTTCTTGCCCGCTCTGTGGATGACGATGGCAGGTTTGACGCAGCTCACAGCCGGGGACAGGTCCCGGCTCGGAGAGGAGTCTCGAGAGGATGGATTGGACGACAGTGAGTGTGGTGACATTGGGCTGGCCAGCGGGGAGGCTCCGTGGTGGTCTAATGAGTGAAATACAGGTTTTGGTAGGTGAACTTGTTCCTGGAGTAAGACATAACCAGCTCCTTAACTTTTCTTCACTGAAATTACAGGGATAGTTCAGGTTTTTGAGGTACGGTCAGGACACATGTAAAAACTCAAGTGTCCATTTTTTAGCTTGCAGGAACATGGGAGCTGCTGGTTCACTGCTGCCTTGGTTGGCAAGTTTGCACCACTTGGTACATCTGAACAGATTTTCTCTGTGGACTGATGTGGGAGAGTGAGCAGCTTACAAAATCTACACAAACTTCAGTTTCAGTTAGAAAAGGCTGCCTAATAGTAAAATAAATATACTAACATGGTGTGTGTGCAGCTCATACAACAACACTGGGATCATTGTGATTAGTAGTGACATACTGACCTGCAGGGATCATCAGTGACAGTGTGGTGGCGGACGCAGACTTGATGACCTTGTTGATTGGTCGAGAGCTTGGGGTTGTGGAGTGTTTGTCTGAATCTCCAGACAGTAGTCGATGGCGAGCTCTGCGAGCTGCCAGGTCACTGATGGCTTTGGGGGTGGATGGAGACTCACTATCTGCTGCACTTTTAACAGTTCCACTGGCACCACCATTACTGGCTGGGCTGCCTGCTGTATTGACAGAAGAAGATGGAGAAGTAAAGGAGAGGGAAAGGTTCTTTTTTTGCACTTGATACTGTACTACCTCTCAACACAGGTGGTGAAGTCATTTAGAACACCGCACCACCAACAGGAGGAATTTATGTGTAGCTGGATTTATTAAGGACTTGTTGGGGGTTGTGTTCCACTAAAAGCATAACACAGATCAATAAAAACGCAACATCTGACAAAAGTTATTGGAATTTATATTATCATAAATGCTATTTTAGTTTTGCTATTTTTATTAAGAGTGATTTTGAAAGGAATCAGTGATTTATGGAAGACTGAAAAACATACTTACCAGTTCCTATAAAGAAATGACTTAAAAAAGTTAAAGTCACGTATCAGAATATAATGACAACTGGATTAGATTAGATTAGATTAGATTAGATTAGATTAGATTAGATTAGATTAGATTAGATTAGATTAGATTCATCAAATGAAGTCATAATCTTTCCTGATTTTTTTTTAGGTAAAAATGGTTTTCATTGGCTTTTAGCTGAGCCTTTTGAGGTCCATATTGAGACTAGACAAGCTGGACATATGGTACTTAACTGACAGATACAGAGTGAAGAAGTGGGAGAGTACATAACATCACTGAACCAAATTCACTAACAGTATCAGTTTTGTCACGTGATGTTTTGCCATGGCCTGTGTCTCTTAAGAGTGTGTGATTATACTGACGTGTGAGTGTGCTCTTGCTCGGCTGACTGCAGGTGGAGGTCGGGGTGGTGGGAGACTCATCCAGCTTCAGTTCTCTCTCCAGTGGCAGCTCTGGAATGGTGAGGGGCAGCTCATCGCTCCGTGGACCCCTCACTACACTGGAACCCAGCACGCTGGGACTCTTACGACTTCCAGCTGCACCTGAGAGGGAAAAGACAACGTTTGATGACTCATCTCTGACTGGCAGGCTATGTCTCCAAATTGTGGCAGAAAAGAATCTCAACAGCTTTCTTTTCTGTGTTTCTGGGCTGATATGGCAGATAAGTGACCACAGGGCATTAGTACCATCCTTCCTGCTGCTTTTACCTTGGCCTCCTTCCTCCTCAGTGGAGATGGCAAAGCGTGGCATCTCAATGATGGCAGAGCAGCAGCGCCTCCGGACTGTTAGCGGTGGACTGGAGTCACTCTCCGTATGGGATGACTCCGAAACAGAAAGGCGCTTCCTAAGGCTGCAAAGAAATGAAGGTGAGCAAAGATCACCATTAACACACACTACAAAATAAATTCAACAACAACCTAAATACAGTCCCAGTGCCATGAATTCATGCATAACTTAAAAAAAAAAAGTCCATGAATATGTGAGTGTTTTCTAAGGTGAAGGTGAAGAACTCACATCTCTGGAGACCCCACCAGCCAGGATCGATCTCTGGACTTGAGTCCGCTCAGGCTATCGATGCGATCTCCTCCCTCTTCACTGAGGCTACGTTTGGTCGGAGGAGGAGTCCTCTTCTCCTCGTGCAGAGACAGACGCTCCATACTGCTATACACCTACACCACATCATCCATAGGTGACACAACCTTTAGTATTTTGTGTTCACTGATCTTGTTCCACTTTTAGCATTTACAGCAAAGGTTACACATCAAACTGAGTAGGCTAGAGGGAAGATACCACAAAAGTGATTTTTGAGATACACTCACTGGAGATTTGTTTTAAATTATTTGATCTTGTGCGTATTAAATGGATTCTTGTATAATAAAGAAAAAGTAAAAGGCACTGAGAATTTTTTTTCTTCTTTTGGCTTCTCCCTTTAGGGTCGCCACACCAACTGTCCTCATGTCCTCCTTCACAACATCCATGAACCTTCTCTGTGGTCTTCCTCTTTTCTTCCTGCTTGGCAGCTCCATCTTCAACATACTTTGTCCAATATAATCAATATACCTCCTCTGCATGTGATGAAACCATCTCAACCTCAACTCTCTAACTTTATCTCCAAACCGTTCAACCTGAGCTGTCCCTCAAAAATCATTTCTATTCCTGTCCATTCTGGCCAGAAAAATATCTGTATCTTCAGCACTAAGCACTGATAATACTCCCCTAAAAAAATTCAGGGTAGGGTTAAATTAGATTGTTTAACTCCTGAGAAAGTCATTAAAAGATTCAACAATGTCCTGAATCAAGAAATCTTCAAACTGCAGGATGCACAGAAAGACCTGACAGATAATTGAGTGGCTGTGTACATGCGAATGAATACTTCCATACCTTGCTGAAACGAGGCGAGCAGGAGGAAAACTGTCGAATCTCCAGGTGTTCATCGTCGTTAGTGTCATCTTCTTCCTCCGAGTCCACGTGGTGGTATCGATCAGAACGAGCTGACAAAGACACAGAGATTAGGTCGGTCATGTTTCTAACAGTGTGAGTAGCAGCTAACAAACATCTGTGAGCCACTCAGATACATACTGTCAAAGTAGCTGGTGTCATCCTCTGACTCCAGCTGGGGGATGAACTCAGCCTTCTGTCTCAACAGGCTATTCCAGTCCAGATCCGTGAAGAACAGGTGCTGCTTCACTTCAAAGGCACTTCCTGTGGATCCACGGGGCAGGGTTAGAATTGAAGGAAGAGAAGGAGAGGGAACAACCAGAAAGATGAGGAAATATTTCAATGAGTTCTGACCATCAAAAGGTTAAGTCTATGTAGGTGTATGTGTGTGCATGATTGTTACCTGTGCCCAGTCTCTCCAGTGGATTTTGCTTCAGCAGTTTGGAGATGAGGTCCTGGGCTTCCTGAGGTAGAGCCTCATCTTCCTCTGGCCAGATAATTTCATCTAACACATGAACACAGTCACAAACACATGTTTCTGTGGTCTCATGCACAGTGTAAATAAAGGACTGTGGTTCTCTCAAGGTACAGTTTTAAAGAGGTACTTCAGTTTTTTTTTTAGTGTAGTTGTAGGAGACATGCACACATAGTCTGCACTGTTCATCGTGACAACAACTGGCTGCCAGTGGGAATACAAGGCTCAACTAATTAAATCAATACCTGCTTAAGTTTAAGATATGTTAAGAATATGTTTTCTGCCTTTTCGTGTCTGGAACAAAAGTCCATAGGGAAAAGCAACTTTTTACCTCGTGAGGACACAGGAAGCGTAAACATGATCATGTCACGCCATTGCTCCAGTAACATTAACTTGCTCATTCCAAAAATCCACACTTCCTTTGGCCTTTCCTCATTTCAGTTTGCAGCTCCTAGTGACTGGAATCAGCTGCAACAGAAGCTAAAAACTCTTTCATTCCGACTTAACAAGCCGACTGCAAACAGTTACAGTATCTGTGACCGTTGCTCCTACTACCAGCCCTGAAGAATGATCCCACCTGACTCACTGTTTTTCATGTTTTATGTATGTCTACTGTGCTAATATGATTTCATTTTTAACTGTACATGTTTTAAATACATATGTCCATACCATGTTAATGTGACTCCTGTTTTTCATGTTTTATATGTGTCCTTACTGCCTCTGGCCCAGATTGTCATTAAAAATGAGAATTGGTTCTCTACTGACCTACCTGGTAAAATAAAGGTCAAATAAAAAATAAATAAAATGACTGGCTTCACTCAGTGCATTTTGGGATTGATTTTAAAATCCTTATGGCCGAACTGAAAAACCAGAGATGACCGAGCCTTTGCAGTGGCAGCCCCTCAGCCTTGTTATAGCCTGCCCTGGCACATCAGATGTGAGCAGACTTTTAAATCTTTTTCTGCTTGGCCTTCAGTTAAGGTTGAGCTAGCTCCCATTTTTTGTGTCTGCAATACAATATGGTACCTGCTGCCATAATGTTTTATGACTTTTCTTTACAGCACTTTGGTCAAACTCGGTTGTGTTAAAGGTGCTTTATAAATTTATTTTGACGTATGTCTCCAACATAGGCTGTCAAAGTCTGCATTTGGTGAACTTTGGTAAAGTGCAGGGTATCTGCAGGTTTCGACTACTAAGATTTAGATTTATTTATTTTACATTTTTTACCTTTTTAAGAACATCACAATTTAAGATCTGTTTCATGTCCATTGTGTCACGTTTGATGTCATTGCACCGATACAACGTCACACTACGTGTCTCACTGATGCTGCCATCAGGCACAGCCCACACCCCACCGACCAATGAAGGTACTGTTCCCAATCGAAATGCAAGCCTGACCCAGGGTTATACCAGTCCAAACCATACTATACTGTACCAAATCAACCCATATCATAATGGAAAAACAGCTAAAGACTCTCTTTATTGTGGTTTTATTCCACTCGGACATGGGACATATAAAAATCCCAGCAGATGGCACCAAACTTTATTCGTAAACAATGGAAAAACACAACTCCCACTCCCAATGTTTTCCCCATGTGTTGTTTTTTCAGATTTGGTTTCTGTTCGCTGACTCTTGACACTTTGAATCTCAAGAATGTTTTATCTTAATGTAAGATTTATTTTTGCAAGAGTTATTTTATAGATTTGCTATTACTGACTGATTCTGAGCACTGAAAGTTTAATTGGTTGTCTACTTTAATCTGGTTTTTTTGTTCTGATAGATGGATCAGAACTGTATTTTGTGGCACACATTTATTTGCCATGTTGTGAAAGAAGGGATATGATGAAAAGGTGATGAGGGGAGAATCCTGCAGACACATAGATTTGTGTTGTAAAACATACTTTTTCTAACCTGTGAGTTACTTCATATGTGTTTATGAGTTAACTGCAACGTGCCACATGATCAACTCACCACTGATGACCTGACCGAACAGTTCCTCCGGTGTGTCTCCAAAGAAGGGAGCACAGCCCACTAGGAACTCATATAGGATGACTCCCATCGCCCACCAGTCCACAGGCTTCCCGTAGCCCTGACGCAGAATCACCTCTGGAGCAATGTATTCTGGAGTACCACACACCTGAAGAGGCAAATGTGCACAGAAGATCAGCATTAGACATGAAAAAAAGTCTTCAAACCGGTGGTCCATGGAATATGCCATATTTAATCTTAATTAAATAAAATGTTTAATTTTGCTGTACAATTTCAATTTTTGAATTTTAATTATGCTTAACTTATTCACTTAACTTATGTGATTGACTAGATCCCTTATGTGTTGGACACATTTGCTCTCAACCAGTGGTTAAATTATTTAAATTATTTGAATTTTTATTCTTTAATTGGTTGATTATGTGTAACAACAATGTTAAAAATAATATGAGGAAAAAAACCCATGACAACACCAATGACGACCACATGAACAAAAAGGAAATCGAGCCTACAACAGCTAAATAAGTCAAAGTAAAGTGTAGCAGAATGTGCGTTTGTCTGTGATGTTGTGCATCTCTGTGGGGTTGTCACTAGATATGGTTAGGAATTAGAGTGGGGGACTGTTTCAGTGTCTGGTTGGCCCCCTGCAGTAGACCTATCAGGAGATGCACAAAGCATCCAACAGCCCCACAGTGTAAGAGAGACCCGAGTTACAAGTTCCAGGGATAGCCATGTGTGAGAGATTTGAGGTGGTCATGTACGCTTACTAAATATGATAAAAGTTAATTATCATAAACCAAAGAAAAAGCATGTTTCAGACATACACAGAAAAAAGGTATCAAAGAATATATGCACAAGTCATCACCTGTTTATCGAGGAATTCCCTGGTGTCTTTCTCTATGTGTCCTTCATACAAGTTTGTAGTCAAACTCATCAAACCGATCTTTGACAGACCAAAGTCAGTAAGCTTAATATGTCCCAGGGAGGTGATGAGAAGACTGCAGGAGAAGACATGAAGGTTTATGTCTTAAAGTCCTGTTCCATTTTAAAATGTAACAAATGTACATTTACTAAAAATATATAGAAGAAAATGACTCCATATGTGTGTCTTACTTGTCAGGCTTGAGGTCTCGGTGTACAATGCCATAGTTGTGCAGATACTCCAATGCCAAGACAGTCTCTGCAAAGTACATACGAGCCATATCCACCGGCAAGGCTCCAATATTCTTCAGCAGTGTGGCACAGTCTCCACCTGCAGACAACAGCCACAACATTAGACAACACAGGACTTCTAATAACACGACTAAGGAATGATAATATATATCTTACCCTCCACATACTCCATCACCATACAGAGGTGCCTCCTGGTCTCAAAAGAACAGAACATGGAGACAACAAACGGGTTCTCAGCAAACGTCAGGATGTCTCTCTCAACAAAAGCCTGCTGGATCTGGTTCCTCAGAATCAGATTCTGCTTGTTGATCTTCTTCATGGCGAAACGCTGGCGGGTTTCCTTGTGACGCACCAGAAACACAGCACTGTGGCACAGACCAAACCACAGGCTCTTACACATTATTTGATTGCTGTAAACAGTTTCCTACACATAATTATTCAGAATTCTAATTAATAGTAGGAAACACTCAAATGAAGGAGGTATTATTTTAAACTGTGACTGGTACCCATTCATTTAGAAAAAGAGAAAAAACTTCTTGTACCCATAGGCTCCGTTACTGATGAGCTTGATGTTTTCGAAGTCTTCCTCTCTGGGTGTTTTGGTTTTAGTCTGTGGTGGAGCTGGTGGGACTGTGGTTCCCTGACTCTGAAACACACAGCAAATAAAGGAACATTCAGTGAGGAGATGGAAATTGTGTAATGGTGTAATTATTGACTTCAATAATGGTGTAATTATTGAAGTAAATATTTTTGTTTTAAAATTAATGATTATATAAAAGACTTTTTGATATTTTAAACAAACTATAAACGAGTTACATAGTTTTTTGTGATGTTAAGTTACCTTACCACAGTATTACCACAGGCATATACAGTATGTAAGGTATACACACACACCTGTAGTAATAAATAAATAAATAAATATATACACACACATACACACTGTATATATACAATTTTATTTAGATGGGGCTTATTTACATTTTACTTACAGGTTTTTTGCTAACTACATGTCTGAGGTCCATCCATCCATCCATCCATCCATCCATCCATCCATCCATCCATCCATCCATCCACCCCATGTATTTTACAGTTTCTGTTCATGTACTCACATCGACAGAGTCATCAGTCTCTGGGGTCTCTGGGTTCCCACTGTCATAACTGCTCAGCTGGGCCATTTCTAAGAAAACGCAATCCAAGTTGATCAGTCCCCAAGCAACACCAGAAATTGAAATATCACAAATTTAAACAAGCTACAGTGCAGGCGATGGTAATGGTTTTATACCCTCCAGGGGGTCCCTGGTGAGGCCCAGCTGGCTGATAATATATCTGGGGATGTCAGACTTGATGCCCTGGCCCTCTTTGGCATGGCCCTCTGCTGCTTCCAGCAAGTGGTAGAACTCCTCAGGATCAAACTCCTGCAGATTTGAGACACAGAAAATGAATGAAAATTTACAGAGAACAATATTCATTTAGGTCCGGAATAAAGACTAATTCATTGCTCTCACTGAAAAATGGCTGCCAGCACAGGTGCAAGGAAATATTTTAGCCACTTAAACTATGATGTCTTAAGAACAGTGGTGTTTGCTGGTCTTTGAAACAGGTAGAGGTCATTGCAAGCCCAGTTACTGATACCTAAATTCTGCATGATCATTTTCCAATTTTCCACGGGTTTTAATGCCTGTGCCGCTGCCGCAATGTTTGCGAAGAAAATCGTGTGAGACTGTCTGTGATAAACAGCTGATTCTGAACAAAGTAGTCATATAGTAGATCCCATTAGAAATGCAATGTAAACACAAGAGCACATATATGACCATTTAGAGCAATCACCTTTGTGTTGCTTTTTAAAATGCTGGTTTTTTTAAAAGTCCATTGAGAAATTCACCAATTTTACATTACAGCTGTACAATGGAGTATTAGGTCCATACTGAAGAAAAACTAATGCAAATTTTTGAGAAAAAATAATTCATTATATAAAGAATAAAATTGTAGTATTATTTCCAAGCAAACTCTCAGATGATCAGCTGCAGCCATTGTCAAGATGAGGAACTTTTATTTTCAGCTTCTCAAATAGAAAAATACTTTATATCTTGGCACCACAGCACTACATTAGCATCAGTATCAGGGCTTTAAAAAGATTATTTAACAAACTGAGTCTCTTCTGTTGCAAGAATCACACAGACTCGGAGGTAGTCACACTGTCGTGTCTGCACTTAAAGTATGGTCAAAGAGTGGTCTATGACCAAGTAATAAAGGAGCAGAAGACAAAAAAAAGTGCAAGCTTGTCAGCTTCAGTCAGCACCACCGCCACACAGACCTCAATTATGGCCACGCTCTAGAATACCACTGTATATTCCACCAGTTCCTGACGACATAGAGAGATAATGGAGGCTGTAATAATTTTTTTTTATACATTACTATTTCTACTTTAATTTATTGTTGTTATTATTATTTTACTTGTTCTTGTTAAGTTGTTACTAATTTATTTTCGGTTGATCTTTTAAGATATATTTTAAGTTGAGTTTTAATTGTTCAGTAAATATGTTTTCAAATTAATGAATAATCATGTTTATTAATCATGATTTCAATATCAATCAATATAACTGTAAAATTATTTTTGCCATAATCGTCCAGCACTACTTGGAGGAAATCCTTTCTCTTGTGGTTACATCTGTGTGCTGTTTAAGGAGGTTTTATAGTTCCTCAAGAAACAGTTAGATTGATAATCAAGATTTTGGATCCAGAAGGAGTGGAACTCTGGTGAGCATGGAGTCTCTAACATTGTTAATAGAACAACAGAGAGGGCTCAACACTTTATGGCATGAGTCTTATGATAAGCTGAAGCTGTATGGCATTGCAATTAATGGCTGCATCACATCATGTGGATGGAGACATACAATACAAAAAAGTGAAAAAAATAGAATAGAATAGAATAGAATAGAATAGAATAGAATAGAATAGAATAGAATAGAATAGAATGCCTTTTATTTTCACTATACACATGTAGAATGAGATTAAGAGCAACTCATTCTTCAGTATGTATGCAGAGTTATATACAACATAGAATAAAATAAATATTAGTGTAAAAATAGTGAATATGAAAGGGGGCAGGGTAGGGTGCACAGTCCTGAGGTAAGAAGAGATGATAAGTTTCATTTACTGAGTGAATATAGAACTATACAGATATTGCACTGTATCCAGTACCAGTCAGGTCAAATATTGCACTATAGGTAGGTGGAAGGTCGGAGGGTCAAAGGGTTGGGAAAAAGTTGTAATTGACAACATATCCTCTAAATATTATGACTTTTCCTTGTAATAGTAGGCCTTCAAGACCTCCTTCAGGGGCCAAGGAGGTCGGGTGCAGTATGAGCAGGGTGCTGGCCGAAGGCGGAGACCCTGGCGGTCGGACCCTCGGCTGCAGAAACTGGCTCTAGGGACGTGGAATGTCACCTCTCTGGTGGGGAAGGAGCCTGAGCTGGTGCACGAGGTTGAGAGGAACCAGACTCCTTGAGAGGGGTTGGACTCTCTTCCACTCTGGAAGAGGTGCCGAGCTGGTGTAGGCATTCTTATTGCTCCCTGGCTCTGGGCCTGTACATTGGGGTGCACCCCAGTAGACGAGAGGGTAGCCTCCTTCCGCCTTTGGGTGGGGGGACGGGTCCTGACTATTGTTTGTGCTTATGCACCAAACTGCAGCATCAACACACCAGAGGGCGGGGTGAGCCGTCAAACTCTCTGTGAAAGTCCCTCTTGTCCACTTCTTCATGCTCGACTGGTCTGCTCAGAAACTGACATTAACGTGGCTATCCTTATTGACTGGTGCTGATGAAAGTTTATTGGACACTGCTCTCGCTGCCCAACTAAACCTCCATACTGAGTCCTGGAAAAACCTGTTCAAGCAACAGCCCTGGATGGACGCCTTATCTTCAAAGTAACCCATTGATCAGCTCCTATACAGATGATCATTTCTGGCAATCGCAGACTATACCCTTTCACCTGATAAACTCGCCTCAGCAACCTGTGATCTTGGGACATCCATGGCTGCAAAAACAGAATCATCACATTGACTGGATCACAGGCAGTATGCTTCAGTGGAGCAGCTCCTGTCTCACCACATGCCTTAAAATGCTTTCCACATCTGTCCCAGAACCTTTGTCCTCAGAGTTTCCGGACCTTTCCATGGTACCTGATGATTTATATGGACCTAAAAGACGTCTTTAACAAAACCTGGGCCACATCATCACCACCACACCGCCCCCATGACTGTGCCATAGACCGCTTGTCTGGCAAAACTCCGCCCAGGGGGTGCCTTTTCTCCCTTTCTGCTCCTGAAACCTTGGCCATGGAGAAATACATAAGTGAGTCCCTGGCGACCGGCATAATTTGTCCTTCCTCGTCTCCTGCAGGGGCAGGCTTCTTCTTTGTCACTAAAAGGGATCAGATGCTCCGCCCTTGCATTGACTACAGAGGACTCAATTATATAACTGTCAAGAACAGGTGTGTCATAAGCACACCTGGATTTTTTTTTTTTTTTGGCTTTCGCTCTCTTAGAAGCTCCTTTCGCTCTCTCAAAGTTTTTTCAAGTTAGCCTTTTGTTAAGTGGCTAAAATCAAAATTTCCCTTCTGTCCCTTTTGTCAGCCATGTTTTCATTCAGAGAGTGAGCGTCAATATCTGAAGGAGAGCTAACTATTTGTCAGTATAACAAACACACAAAAACCCTTAAATGTCACTTTAAGAAGCTTAGTCTCTTCCCTGTCTAAGTTTTGAAGATTATTTTAAATGGGAAAGTCCTGTTTGCCATTTGGTGCACAACAACAAAATAGTTTAACTGGAGTATAAACAAAAACAACAACAAAAACATGGCGAAAAGTGGAGACATGGCCGAAAATGATGTGTCCTCTCACACTCACACATGTATAGTATGCATTTAACCGCCTGCCCTCCTTCTATCTGTGTGCTTCCAGTTGTAAAAGCCCATTGTATGGTGTCACCGATTCAGCAGCATGTGATCAGTTGCATTTTTAATACTAGTCTATTAATTAACCCCAAGCCCAAACCTGAATACTTATCTTTTGAAAGTCTTATCCTTAGTCTATCTAATCCTAGTTTAAAATCACAGAAACCCGTTCTGATAGTCACTGTTTATCGTCCACCTGCACCTTATACAGAGTTTCTGTCAGAGTTTTCTGAATTCTTAACAGAGTTAGTGCTAAGGACAGATAAAATCATAATTGTGGGGGATTTCAACATCCATGTAGATGTTGAAAGTGATAGTCTTAATTCTGCATTTAATTCACTGTTAGAGTCAATTGGTTTCACTCAGCATGTGAATAAACCCACTCACTGCCTTAATCACACCCTTGATCTTGTGCTCACTTATGGCATAGATATAGAAAACTTAAATGTTTCTCCCCAAAACCCCCTCCTAACTGACCATTATTTAATCACATTTAATTGCACAATAACTAACTACAATAACATTAAGAAAAAATACCACTACAGTCGGTGCCTGTCTGATAATAACATTAATACTTTCAAA